>JACMZG010001911.1:60857052-60968225 GCA_018340805.1 Microvelia longipes
TATATATATATATATAATATATATAATATACATAAAGTTCACAAAACGTATTTTAATTTATCAATAAATTGTTTATTTCCAAAAAAAATTTAGTTTTATTTCTAGATTCATTTACCTACTTACAAACAATCTTATAAGCTTATTTTTCTTTGGGAATTCTCTAGAACGTTATAAGAACTGATAACTGTTAAAAAAAACAGAAAAAAAGAGGTCTCTCCACAAAAACATTAATTTGGTCACAGCTCTTTCAATTTAACATAAGGCCATTTTCACATGTTATCCATTATAATAGCAGTAGAGTTATTTAATTTATGTTTTAATTAAAGAATTTGTTTACAACAAAGTTATAATTATTGTACGACACACGGCTAAAATCAGTTGACAGCGTTGGAAAATAATGCGAGGGAGCCAATGAGGTTATTCCTGGATTTTAAACCACGCCCTCAATTTCAAATCAGGCCAATCTTATTGGTCCCTCAACACTATTTTCCCACGCTGTCAAATGATTTTAGCCGTGTGTCATACTTTAATGTTTATATATTTGTTATAATATTTTGCCTATTAGCTCGTGGGCCTTCTAAAATCTTTCCACCGGCATCCATGGATCCACGTACCACACTTTCGTAACCCTCTTTTAGATCACCACTATTCTAGAACCATTTAAAAATAAACAAAAAGAGGTATTAATGGACAGTAAAAAATTTAACTATAGTGAAAAGGTTTATAAAAAAAGACAGCAGTGCAAATATACTTGAAAAACAACTATAATACGACACACGGCTAAAATCAATTGACAGCCCGCCAAAATCTCAATGTTTCAACCCTCTTTTTTAATTAAAAAATCCCTTCTTTAAGTAACAAAACATACCCTACTCTGGCAACACTGAAAGTCAGGTTATGTTTTGAATTTATTATTTTTTTTTATTTGTTTTATCGTAATTTTTTTATTTTAAAAATATTTATTACTTTTAAGTAGAAATATTGTTGTATCTTATAAATTTACCAAACTAAGTGTTGCTTAAATTTGTTCGGAAGTATAAATTAAGTAGAGTTAAAGTTGGTATACATAATGCAATGGATCATAATAGTTCTATGATAAAAGTTTGACGATTTAAATAAATCGTCAGCTATAATTAGTTTTTTCCAAAAACAAACTGATTTTTTGGTGTCAAGTTTGTATAATTGAATGCGTATTGTTTCATATTATAAAATAATATGACTCATATGCATTCATGACTTAAAAAAAATGAAGACTGTCATCTATTGAAAGACATGGACCCTGCGCTGTACTCAAATAGCAAGAAATGCTTGAAGAATACATCAATTTCCATGCTTCAAATATAGGTACTCAAATCATATTACAACTCTGCAATAATTGAATTGAACAGATTGGAATGAAACGAAACGGACTCAAACAGATCATATATGCACAATGAGAGAAATAAAGCGACCGAGTTACAAATATTACAACCAGTGTTGCCTTTTTATGATTTTATTTACGAAAAAGGTATTTTTATACCGAGGTTTGGCATGAGGTGGAGGGGAAAGAGCGCGGGTCGATCTGGACCAATAGAATTCTTTCCCTCACAGATTTTGGCGCACTGTCAATTGATTTATCCGTGTGTCGTATTATACCGAGCTTCAACCAGGATCCTGGTCGTCATCAAGGGTAAATAGATTTATTAAAAGATAAATGTTTTGTTTTTTCTCAAAAATTAAAACATGATTCAGTTTTATGTTAACTAATCTTATGTTACCTTCATTTTGATAACTCTTATCTTTTGTTGTTTTCTCTTACATTATTTGATATTGTATATTTGTTGGTTTATTTAGTTTAATGTTTATAGTCTTGTTGTTTATGTTTTAATAAATCTATTTACCCTGATGACGACCAGGATCCCTGGTTGAAAGCTCGGTAGTTGTTTTTCAACCATATTTGGACAGCTGTCTTCTTTTATAAAGCTTTTCACCATTTAAAAATATGTAATCAATACATCACATTAAATTGCCAAGTGTTTCAAAAGTTATACCTCTATATTTTCACAGTCTCAGTAATCACTTTATCAGTCGCAAGTAATACGATCTCCGTATTTCTCTGAAACAAGAAATGAAAACCGTCATTAAAAACAAGAAATAATTAAAGCTTGTGTTTCAATTCAATTTCGAAGGGTTATTGCCATCTTTTATTCCAGACCCTTACTGTTTCCATGGCAACCAGATACACATATGGCTGGATGAAACCCTAGTCCTAGCAATTAAACTTTCTGTAATGGCGATGGTAATAAATTAGATTTGTTTCAACTTGTCTCTCTCAGAGTATAATTAGAAGAGCCGAACGAACATAAAATTTTAATTGCTTTTAACTACATGGCTTGTTTTTTAATGAAAGAGTAGCGAGAATAAGATCAAAAGACATTAAAACGATGCAGTGTTTACTGTGAATGGCCATAATTATGGTTCTTAAAAAGATAACCGGTATTGGTTCGCTGGTAAATAACGCGGTAACTACAATGCTAGGTACCCAGGTTTAGTTATGGGTACATTTTCAGATGGTTACTTGAGGTTGACAAAGAATGTATGAACATATTTTTTATAAGAGTTTACAGAAATGAATAAATTGTTATTTTAAGGACCAAAGTTATAGGACAGAACCAATTTAAAGATTGGTAACTATGATCAAAAAACCATCTCCTGGTAACCATCATCAGGAGAGTAACCATCATCAGGAGAGTAACCTTCATCAGGAGAGTGAGTAACCATAATCAGAAGAGTAACCATCATCTGGAGAGTAATCATCATCAGGAGAGTAACCATCATCAGGAGAGTAACCATCATCAGGAGAGTAATCATCATCAGCCAACCATCATCAGGAGAGTAACCATCATCAACAACCATCATAAGGAGAGTAACCATCATCAGGAGTGTAACCATCATCAGAAGAGTAACCATCTTCAGGAGAGTATCCATCTCTAGTCAACCATAATCGAGAGAGTAACCACCTAATGTAGTGATTATAATATACATATAATACATTTTATTATAATCATTCACTCACTACTTTCTGTTCCCCTTTGCTAACTAATAAATCTTAAAGAAACTTCATCCTAGTGATTTTTTAATTTAAACATTTAATTTGTATTAGAGACAGATTATTTATTAAGTTATTTAAACTTAGACTCATCTTAACCATATTGTAACAGTTCCAAGGAAATAAATTTATTTACTTTTATTTATTTTAGATAAAGCAGGTATCTGGTAACCCCCACTTTTACCCCACTAAATGGGGGAGGGGTGTTATTTATCCTTGGGAGTAAAGGGTGTGAGAGTGGGGAGAAAACAGGACTAATGTATCTACGTGTCTTGCTATAGGAGTTTCCTTTAGTAAAGTCCAATTTTTTGCCAGGTTCTGATATGCAATCCTAATTTAAATATTGAGTACATCAAAATCTAGCTTCTAAAGACTTTTCAAGCACAAAAGGGCATATTTGGAATGTGATATTTTATCCTTTATAATATTATACTTCAAGTTACATTGAAATCGCTTTATTTCCACTTTAAAAAAAGATGTATAGATGTACTTTAAAGATGTATAGTTTAACAAGAACACAAAGCAAATTTATATTGTTTTAAAACAACTAAAATTTGAAAAGGAACAGTTAAAACTTTTATACAGGTGATTAGACAAGGTAATATTAGATCGTTATACTATATGTAATGGGCACTTTCATGTTCTTTCCCATTATCATAAATTATAAAAAGATGAACCCCTGGATACTCACGTAAAACAGGCGGAGAGTCATCTTCCCATTAATTCGTTTCGTATAAGGCATAAAAAATGCGTAACAATAGAAGAAATATATTTTATAAGAAAAAGCCAGGTACAAAAGGGAGCATTTTAAACATAAAAGTGGTATTAATTATTCAAAAAACGGGTTGGAAAAAAAGACCGGCTTTTTGAAGGCACCTGAAGAAAAAAAATAAATCTTGGCAAGATGTACGTTTTATTTTTGACCAGTTTCGGAGGAAACGACCCTTTTGTTATTTTAAGATTTAGGTACTTCTCCCTAATTTTAAACTGACCTTTTCGAAAGACTCGAAGCTCCACCTTTTTTTGAAATCAGCCATGATAGGAAAATGGCTGTTTTTTGTTTCAGTAATGTTTATGTTATTTTGATAAGTTCTTTTTGTTTTGGGGAAATAATAGCGAGTTGTAAAAAGGGTTGAAATAGAGATAAGAAGGAAAACGATAAAGGTTATTTTGTTGGGTAGTTTTCAAAGATAGACCCGTTAGCAATGTCATTCTATTGATTCGATTTCAGCCCTTCCCTTTTGGGAAATGTTGTTAAGGGAGAAATCTACCCCATTCTAAGCAATCACCATGGTAACTGTCTGAGATATCTTTCCTTTTAAGCTCCAATATTACCCAACTTATTCCCTCACGGATCCACTTTCCCCTTCTCTCGCTCTCTAAACCTTTATTAATCCATGCTCTTGGATCCAATAAATTAAAACTCAAAAAACTTATTATTAAAGCCTCCCTCTTGAAAAACTTAAAGGATTTTCTTATTAAAACTCATATTTCATTCTCATACTTTTCTTCTAACAATATTATTATTAAATAAGGAGAAAACCGGACAAATTATGATTTTTAAAAAAGAAAAAACGGCACATGGTTTGAATCTATATTTAAAATAAAAACCAACTATTAATACTATACAAATATTATAGATTTAATGAATATTTATAAAGTGCCTTAAAACCATTTTTTATGATCTGGGACATCTGAAACAGACTAATGTCAAATCCCCAAAATTTTTGCTCGTCATGAGGGCAAATCAACAAGCGAATTATTACCAAAAGAAGTTTGCTAAAAGGAAAGTGATTCATCACAATGGACAATAAATTCCAAACAAATTGGGAAAATGGGTGCAGAGTATGTCGGTAATTTTAAGACTTAAGTTTAATAGAATGTGAAAATCATCAATTAGCAATAAGAGATAATAAAGACAGAAGTCTGAGTTATTTAGATTAATTTATTTCATTTCGCAGCTTTTGTAATTCACAGTTTTAATCATTTTGCTTATAACGAAAGTTTCCCTTGGTAATTTTCCTCGCAATATTGGACTCGCTTCGCTCGTCCTTGGAATTTCAAGATTACCTAAAGCTTAATGAAGTATTACTTTGACCTATGTTTACACTCGACATCAGAATAAAACAATGACGAAAATTCCAAGGTAATGTGATTTCAGGTCCGCTTCGTTTGTCCTGGGAATAATATGATAACCTGAAGCATAATGTAGTATTACTTCGGTCAAGCTTCGATAGACCTCAGAACTAATAGGTAACTAAAGGACTAAACAACTAAAGGTATAATCCGTTGACAGCGTGGAAAATAAAGCAAAGGACCCAATGATGTTTGTCCTGGGTGTTAAAACACGCCCACGATTTAATATCAGGCCAATCTCATTGGTTCCTTAACACTATTTTTTCACGCTGTCAACTGATTTCAACCCTGTGTCATACTGTAACCACTGCAGAGTTCATCCCTGTCTTCCTAGAGTTGTTTGACCCCCTGTCCTTCCTTAGAGTTCTATAGTTATTTTTACTAGTCATTTAGTAGTTTTAAACCAGACAATAGTTGAATAAATTAATCATACAGATTTATCATGCTTTTAACCTAAAGATAATAGTTTATCTATTTGTTATCAATTCAAGACTTATGTCAGACTGCAGTCAGTGCTATTCGCCGAGCACTCTACACAGAAGCTTTATTGGACAGTTCTTGACATTTTCACACTGTCGAGTTATTATTTTCATTTGTCTTACTTTATTTAGCAAAAGTTTTAACTTTAAATTCATTTTTTTTTTTTCATTTCCGCCACTAAATTTTAAGCTTCAAAACTCTAGGACCAAAAAACCCCATTTAGTATACCTAGTAAACCTTACCAATACCTACCTTAGGTACCTAGTATACCTTCCAATTTACCTTTTTCTATTTTTTTGCGCAACACGGTGTTGCATCGGGTACCCAAAGTTAGCTACAGGATTTATATATATGCATATATATATAATATATATATATATATAATATAATATATATATATATATATAATATATAACTCTTCAATAAAATCTCGAAGGCATTCTCTTCAATAAATAAATAAATGCCCGTTTTAGGGCCATTTGCCCATTCACTCTGCGGGAACCACCTCAAGTTGGTTGCATCTGCTATCCGCTAAGAATTAATTAAAGTTAGCGAAATCATTTGAATACAAATACTAATCATATAATCTTAGAGCATAGCCCGGGCTGCGAACCCTGGACCTCCAGTGCCAAAATTGAGTACCTGTACGATCACGGCCTCGAAGGCAGATAGATTTTCTATTCTATATTATTCTATATTCATATTAAATTCTATTACATGCTATTGTTACTGGCCAAACAAGGTTTCAATGTGGTCCCTTTCAAAGTTATTATTTTACAAAATTCCATAACCCTTTAAACCCTTGTTGTTTTTTAGTCAGGTAAAAAACTAAAACTTTCTCCTTTACTTTTTACAATTCAGGGAACAATTCAGTGTAAAGTAAAAATATTAAAAAAAACAATGCTTTGTGAATGTTATATTTGTCGAAGCGATTGCTTTAAAAAAGTCACCCCTTTCTGTTGATGAATTACAAAAGATGAAAAGACAATTTCTACGAATACTTTTCTCTTTTTGACATTTCCTTGATTCCATTATGTGTCACCTATTTTTTAAGTGGTTAATGTTATATTGTTTTTTAGTGCTCTAATGTTGTGAAAGTTAGAAACAAATAACTCAAATAAAAAAAATCAAATGAAAGAAATACGTTGTATAAGTGATTTCAAAAGACGACCACAGTAAATCTTTAGGATTGGAGTCAGGATGGGTCCAACAAATTTGAAGAGGTCAGTATGGGTCCAGTAAATCTGGAATGGTATGGATGGTTCAAGCAATTCTGGAGAGGTTAAGATAGGTCCAACAAATCCGGAGAGGTCAGGAATTATTCAGTAAATCTGGAATGGTAGGGATGGTTCAAGCAAATCCGGAGTGGTCAAGATAAGCAAATCCGGAGAGGTCAGGATAAGCAAATCCGAAGAGGTCAGGATGGATTCAGTGAATCTGAAATGGTAGGGATGGTTCAAGCAAATCCGGAGAGGTCAGGATGGGTCCAACAAATCCGGAGAGGTCAGAATGGGTTCAGAAAATCTGGAATGGTAAGAACGGTTCAACCAAATCTGGAGTGGACAGGATAAGCAAATCTGGAGTGGTCAGGATGGGTCAAGCAAATCTGAAGTGGTCAGGATTAGTCAAGCAAATCTCATTTTTTTCTCTATACCTTAGTTTACTTTATCTCTAATTTAGTACTAATATAACTTTAATTTAGGTAACTGTAATAATTTAAATTTAAACAAAAGTAATAAATATTTGCATTAAAAAGTAATTATATGATTTAACTAAAAAACATTTAGCAATACATATAATAACCATTGATGTTAAATGCGGAAAGTTGTTTCATAAAAGTAGTTAATGCACAAATATCAAATTTCTTACATGATTCATTCATTAACAAAAATTACTTGTTATTGCATGAATTAGCTGAATTACATGATTTACCAGTAACACATACACCAATACACAGACACACATACATATCATATATATATTATATATTATATATATAATATATAATATATATATATATAATTATAATATATATATGTATATATATGTATATATATATAATGTAATTTTTCTTTTTAATTTTTCTTTTTTCTAGATACACGAATATGTCTAGGAAACAAGAAAAAACTGTAGAGCTTACTAATTTGATTATATTTAAATTTTTCAATACATTTATTATTTCAATGACTAAATAAATTTAAAGCAAGCCGGCATTCAATGTTAGTACAAAAATAATCTCCTCTCTTTAAAAACACAAACTAAAAAACATTAAAACACGTATATAACAGCTGAGAATACATTAAACATTTATTTTTAAAAGAAACGCCTTTTAATATATCTGGATAAATATGATATATACGTAAAACATAAAATTTTAATTAACTTCCTAAAGTGCTTAACATGTTCATAAATAACAGCGCTCTAAAATAAAATGACATCACATTTTTCAATAAGAAAATCCTATTTTCTTGGGACTTTTTATGCAGCTGTGCCTTCAATCCAACGATATCCTAATTAGGAAGCTAATGCCGAAAAATCCTTTTCCTGTCGTTTAAAAAAAATGTAGTAAAATTAACTTATACACTTTTTACAAAAGTTTAAAAAAACCATTAGCGAGATACTAATTTTTTATGGTTTTCATTAAATTAGTGAATAGCAGACGGTTAAATAAAACGAGGTTAATGGCTAATAATTTATAAATCCCTAATTTTTATTTCAGCCAAATTAATCTTGAAAGATAAAATCGTCCAATTAAAGTCCTGAAAGATAGTTTTATCTAAAAGCCGTAACTAATAAAAGTATAATTTAAATTTTTTATTAGGGTAGATTGGCTGATCACCTGTTAAATTTAAAGTACAATAATTATTAAAATAAATAATTATTATTAAATTTATTAAATTAAAAATATTAATAATTAATAAAATGATTAATATTTCGGTAGCAAAAAAAGATATAAATGCTCGCTAAGTAATTTTACATTAATAATATCAACACCAACAACGTCATTCCACTAAATTTAAACTTTATTTTGCAATAAGCCGGCTCTGCAAAATAAAGTTTAAATTTAGTGGAAAGACATTGTTGGTGTTGATATTTTGAAGATAATTCCACTGCGCTTACTGAAGTTTTAATTTTACATTTGTTATTTGCTGGTGGTAGAGGAACCAATGTCAAGTCTACAAATGCGTAAAACCTAGTTTTTAACAAATTTATAAAGGGAAATAGAGGGAAAGAGGTAAAATTTGTTTTTTGAATGCTATGCTTGCGCTCTTGCTCATCTACTCAGTTCTTTCTCATCTACTCAGTTCTTTCTCATCAACTCAGTTCTTTCTCATCTACTCAGTTCTTTCTCATCTACTCAGTGCTTGCTGATCTACCCAGTTCTTGCTCATCTATCCAGTTCTTTCTCATCTACTCAATTCTTGCTCATCTACCCAGTTCATCTACACCGTGCTTGCTCATCCAGTTCTTTCTCATCTACTCAGTGCTTGCTCATCTACCCAGTTCTTTCTCATCTACCCAGTGCTTGTTCATCTACCCAGTTTCAGAATTCAAGGCCGGCCAACGCAGCCTAAGTTTAACACAGTGTCCTTTGACTGTTAGTCAAACGCGGCGATAGATTTTGCTAGAGACAAGTCTGGATCCACGTTTCCGTTGTCTCCAGCTTATATAAAGACAATCTTCTACAAGCTGGCGGAGATTCGGAAATACTAAACCTTCAGACCGAGCACTGAGATCTAAAAGTGCTGCAGGTTTAATCAACTTCTTTTACACCTACTGCTGAAGCCACAAAAGAGCAAATAGATTTCTTATCATATTCATATCAAAATAATAATGACAAGATTTGACAACTTATCAAGTTCTTGTATGACTTTTAACAAGAAGTCGATTCTAACAAGATTTGCAAATTCGCCTAATTGTATGACTTCCAGTATCAATATGTTATAATTTTCATATTATATAATGTTTTGTCCATACAAATTCTGGTCAGACAAATTGTTTCCTCTTAAATATCTCCATCCGTATACAAATGTCTTATAAGCGACAATTTCTAATGGGAATAGACTAAAATGTTTATAATTTGTTTTCCTTTTTCACACTAAATCTGTGTTCTTTTATATTTTCATTTTATTTTACAGTATAAAGTGAAGAAATAACAATAAACGCATTGTGTATTAAATAAATTGATATGAAGGATATAAGCAATAAAATATCGCATTTATTTTTATATAATTAGGCCATCAATAAAATTTAGCATAAATTTATGTTATTTCACATTTTTATGTTCCTCAAATTTATGTTCATCGGATAAATAGTTTGATAGCAATCTCAAAGATTTTATATTTAATTCGACGTTTTTTAATTACCTGCCATAAAAATCAGTTTATATAATAAAATTTTTTGTCATATACAATAAAACTTTTTATCATATAAGTAGAATTATAATAATAAAAAATATTGTTATGGTATGGGCACTTTGACTGGTAATAAATGCAATTTAGGGTCGTAAATATCCCACGATAAATGACCCTATCACCTTCATTTCACATAGTTTTAGAAATTATATCTCGTGTTGTTTTTTTAACATTGCTTCCGCGAAACTTTAAAGCCGCATTATAGAGGCGCTTAAAAAGACCATTTTGTATATTAGCAAAGAGTTAAAAGTTTGGAAATTTGAGTTTCACAGGACTCAAATTTTCGCAGCAAAAAACTTTCACAATTTTAACCGAATTGTTTCCAAATTGGTACATATATTAACATATATTATTCAGACTAGTAATAAAAGCAGGATTTCTAAAACGTTTCATGAAAATTGGAAGTGATGGGACGCACTTCCAATAATAATTTTCATGAAAATAAAATGATTACATTTTACAAAAAATTATCATACGCTGGATTCGCAAAATAATAAAAACGATTAATATTTTTATTGAGTTGGTTAAAATTATGAGAAACAAAGAGTCAAGAGGTTCTTGTAGTAGATAGTAAGCTTAGACCAAGATAGCCCCACTCTTAAAGATGTTTTTAAGAGATTTAAATGTTAAAAAATCAGATTGGCAAAGCTCATACTCCCTGAATCGAATTCGCTTCGCTCGTCCTCAGAATATACAATTCGCCAAATTAATACTGTTGCGTGCCTTCAGAACCGCTTCGCTCGTCCTCATATAGTAAATGCATCCGTTTCATTCTCAACAGTCACCCATACAGCACTGACTACGTTCAATGCTGCTTAGCTTTTATGATCCAACAAAAATCATGGATATACCTGTCGTATTAAAATGAAACTTAGTGTACTTGTTTATTATATAATAATATACACTTGTACCAAATTCAACCCAATTGGACCATTTCTCAATTTTTTTTGACAATTTTTTAAAAACGTTCACAAGTCACTTTATAAAATAATAATGAGATAATGAGATGAAATTTGGTTATTTATGTTAGATCTTATACATAGTCACATGCGTGCCAAATCTCAATCCGATCGCATAATTTTTCTGCGCTTTGAGATTTTTCGAAATTTCTGCCGAGTCATCATTGCGGGTTAATGACGTCTTAAAAAATTTTTTCCGAATAGCGCAAATACAGCGGTAGAATTTTGTACAAAATTTCAACTCTCTAGCATATATACACTGGGCGCTACGATGATAACACACACATACATTCAGACAGACAGACTTTGCGAAAACCACTCAGGAGGCCTTAAAAACGCCTGAAATGGATAATTACGGTTTCATCCCGGTATCGGATTTTTTGCAAACACGATACTTTTCCTATATACCTATACGGTATTTCGATAATGTGAGTACTATCAGCATTCACTGTTATAACTGCGCTGATATAACTGCACTGTTATATCTGCGCTGATATACTTTGATATTTAATACTTAAGGCACTGCAGGAAAGTTTACAGGATTTGCTTCGAGTGTCTCTTTATAAGACACAAATAATTTTCCATATTTTGTGGAGAGATATACCTGAATTATTGTAAACATAAAGGTATTTTAAATTTGTAATTTAGCATAATAAATTAAAACTAGGGCTGAAGATTGATATTTGTACAAAGTTTTATCTCTCTTTATCTCTGCCTCTTAATAGCTAGGATGATAGCAGACACACTCACACATACTGACAGACAACATTGTGTAATCCTCTTAGGTAATCGTAAAAAATCTGAAACGGAAAATTCAGAAATAAATTTCGGTCTCAGATTCTTTTGCGCAAACAAAATAATTACTTACTTCCCTATATTCCGGTGTAAATAGGGAGAGTAAAAAAATTGACTGGAACACTGTAGATCACCCATATTTTGCTATAAAAGCTTATCAATAACTTAGTTATTATCAGAAAGCATACTACGAGTAAAACTAATACACACCATTAATAAACATTTTTTTGTTAAATTTTATCCTTATTTTTTCTCCTAAATTTCAATATTTTCTCTGAAGCGTTTTACACAAACTTTTTACAAGCATTTTATATTTCATTATTTTTATTATGGCTAATAAAACTCCAATATAAAAGAGAAGGAGGGGTTAGGAATGAATGTGGCCATTTTAACTTTAAATTTACTGTCAAGATGGTTATAGCTTTTACAGACCAAAATATAAATAAAATTTGTATACCGATACAAATATAACATGGTAAAATAAATTGTCAGATAAAATAAGTTTGAAAATTGCGACGAAAAGGGTTTTTACGATATTTTTTTCAAAGGCCGAATAATTTTATCTGGAAAACTGGCTTTATAGTTTTGGACTTAAAAAAGTGTAAAAATAATTAAAGAAAACTTTTGTTAAATATTTAAAAATACTTCCAGTAATAATGTTGAATTAAGCTTTCTCCTCTCATTAAGCTTATTTCTCATGGAAATAAGGTCACTCCTTCAGGCAACTGAACAACTTTGTCGTGTCTTATGAAATTTTGTTTTCATTAATAACGTAATAGTGCCGCCTCCGTGGTCAAAGTCGTTAAGGCGTCAGTTATTAAACTTACCTTTGACACCACGGAGGTCTGGGGTTCGCATCCCAGGTTACGCTCTCAGTTAATATAAGATTATTGTTCAAACAACCTATCGCCAACTTTAGATTACACTTTGAGCGTAACGGTTGCCGCAACCACTAGAGGTGGTTCCCGATGGGGTTATCCCTGATGGGCCGCAAGGCTCTAAACGGGTATTATTATTATTATTATAACGTCATAAAATATTTTCTGGATTGCACAATCAGACCTAAAAATTAATTTATGTTACAAGTTTTAACTCTCTGGCATAATCACGCTGGAGCTACGATGATAACAGACCAGGTCCGTAGGTAGGTAGGGGCCAGGGGGGCGACGCCTCCCCCCTGAACAAAATGTTGCCCCCTCTGACGAAGTAGGTTTTAGCGGAAGTCCCTCATAGCTGTGATAATATCGCCCTCTCTGGGATTAGTTTCGCCCACTCTCCCTCTACAAGTTTTGGCTGGTTACGGGCCTATAGTAGACACACACATACGTACAGGCAGCTTGGTAAAAACTATTAAGGAGATCTTAATAACTTTTGAAACGGATATTTTAGCAGTAATCCCTGCATCAGTGCCAAATTTTTATTCATTAAAATAATTAGTAATACTAGCAATCAAATTAATTACTTTCTTCTTATCGTAAAAGTGTTTAGTAGGTTAGTTATTGTTAAAGTATATAAATTTTGTATTTAGAACTACACTTTAAAGAATGTACAGTAATTAAGTCAACTACAACTATTAAATCACTGTAATATAACTACTGCTTAGTTAACAATAACCCATTCCGGACTAAGTAACTTGAGCAAAAAACTTACTTCTGAACTTTACGTAAAAACTGCAAGTACAGACTAATACCCTAACTACCTCATTGTTCATTGTAATTTGGGTCAGAATTACAAACCGTTTCATGGTTTTTGTACCGTTTTTGTACATGGTTCCTTGACCTTTGAAGGTTCGCTTCCGGGTTACCTAGACAATATGTAAAGTAAAGCATCAAAGTAATTTTTTGCTTCTAAGTCATGTAGCTACTGAATATTTAAATTTATTTATCACAGGTCATGGTTATTGTTAACTGAAAGGGTCTTGACCTTTTTGTTTGAAAGCTTCCGTATATTGAGGTAAGCAGTACAGTTATATTTTTTTGTTCGTCTGAGACTACCAACAAGACACATGTTATAATACCTCAGTGCATGTTATAATAAGTCTTCGGCACTTATAATAACAATAGTCTATGACTACTGAAATGCGGTAACGGTCACCAGGGAAAAAATTAAACAGTTGCTATACGGTTACGAGAAAAAAATATCCATCTTCTATATGGTTTAAAGTTCAAATACGATGTTCTTACATGATCAGTCCACTGATAAGTTAAACATAATAAACATCAGGACACGATAAAATTCAAATACTAATAAAAACTATATAGTATTAACGCAAGTTATAATACCGGCAATACGATGACTTTTTAGCGAATATTTTAGTTCATGGACCTCTGACGTAGATAACAGATTGTTAAATGATAACAGGAGGATAATGATTTTTAAAGGCACTTTTGAAGAAGTTTAATTTGTCTGATTGTTAACGACGAGTCTTTTATCTGGGGGCACGGTAGTGCTTCGCCATGTTTAGGGGTCACTGGTGTACCTTCCTTCGCAGGATGCATCTTGAGGCTATTTTCAACCCCTCGTATCTTAACAAAATTAAAAAATATAATTTTAATATTAACTAAAAGATCTTGTTGAGCTGACCCATTCTTTCGATTTTCATATCTTTACCATTCACAGGTGTTGAGATAAAATGGCTCAAAGTTAAGCAGTTTTGACTCTCACTCACTCACTCATTAAAATTCTAAGGCACTTCTAGCAATCGTAGACACTTGAAATTTGGTATATAGATAAATGATGATGTCAAAATCAATGAAAAGTTGTCACAATCTAATATTATCAATTCCTTCTACCTAAGTTGAAAAGTAATCTTAACATTACTATCCTTAATTTTGCATACAAAGAAACATTTTGACAACTAGCGCTACCTAGTAGAGCACACCTAAACTAAGAATATCGAGAGTTTTATTTTGGCTGAATATAACTCAATATAAAATTTAAGTGCTTTAAGATCACGGCCATATTGGTAGATCTATCAGTATAGTGTATTTTAGTCAAAATAAAAAGTTGATATAAATCAAAATCATTTAATTTTTAAAAAAATATTATAAGTAACTAGTAAAGAGAGATTATCATGTAATATAACTTATATTTAAATGTTAATGCTTATTTCTCCCATAAAAATGTGTCGCTCAGTATTGAGTGAAAAGGTTGTAATAAAAGAATTATTAAACTAAAAAACTGTAATAAAATGGGTAATTTAAAGCCTAGATTATGTATTTAAATTTTATAGTTATTAACTTTAGTTATAGCCTTAAGTATTAAAAATGCAGTCAATATAAGGTGCAAGTCTTTAATTCAGCCTAATAATAAATTTTTACGAGTGAAATGGAGATTTTAAAACAGTTTAATACATAAAATCGAGTTCGTCTTGGACGGAATAAATTTAAAGATTTTTTTATTAGATACAGAATAAGTTCTTGGTGTGATTTTGTTTAAAAGTTTTATTGAGGTTGTAAATATTAGGGTTTTAAACGATTTTTATATCGGATAGAAAGTTAAGATAGCTTTTAAATCCATTAAATGGAGGAATAATAACTTATTCTGATAGATTCGATATCGATGAAACATAGTGTATTTTAAAGTATTTGTTGCATTTTATAGTGTGTCTTAAATGTATGCTGGTTTAGATGAGAACCATATACGGTTATCTAGCTTCGACCTAAGAGTAAACCATTTAGTGATATTGTAAGTATATTTTTGTTTATCTATGACATGGTCATTTGAGTGTTGTGTAAAGGTTTGATAGAAAGGTATGTTATACAAAGAATAGGCAATAATTCACAGTGCGCCACTTAGCTGTTTTATCGCCAGTGTTAAAGAATATGTTGATCCCTCTCACCCTTAACCGTTTGTATTGCTTGGGTTTGATACAAACTTAAACATTAGATTTATATAGATACATATACATGTACTATACTCAACAGGGCGCCGACAGAGAGTTCAGGCTCTGTCGGCGCCCTGATGAGTTAGACGTAACGATACAGAGTGGGACATGACATTATGTCGAGCCATCAATGATGACGAATGTCGAATGATGGAACAGTTCCCAGATGTAGCATTGCATTTTGCTTGTTACATTTCCTTAATGCCTCTCGCACAATTATATTGTGTCAAGTTATACAGCCATTGGGAGTGCCAAAATGATGTATCAACCCTATCAATAGACATAGGGTATGTCACCTCTAGTAATATATCTCTATGAATACTGAAATTACATTCATTCAGTGTTTGTATTTCTAGTCCTTTTACAAATAAATACTTGCAAATAACACAATACATTCGATATAGCACATCATCTTGTTCAATAACAATACAAATAATTATTATTCACGGCTGTAAAGAAGCCCACCTACTTCCATTCATCTTAGATGAAATGAAAACGTGATGTAACTCCACAAAGGCAAAGCTAACGACGAACTCACCATAGTAATTATCTTCTTGCAAATAACAATCGCCATAACAAATAGCTTCTAAATACGTTTTGCCAATGCCTCCTGAATTTATAAATCCTTATCACAATAAAATCGTTGAACACGAATAAATTTCGAATAGAAAAAACGATAAACGCGATAAAGATAAAAAAACTTTGTATATAACAATAAAATTAACTATCTACTATAAAATTTATAGAGTTATAAATATGAAGTTTAAGTAAATTTAATTACTCAAATTATTTAAATATAAGAAGGATGAAACTACGCATTTTATTATGTTATTAATATTAACTAAACGTTGGATATTACTATTTAATATTTGAAAACTTTATACGAGATTTTTGCTCTAATTTACAATGACGATTCTTTTAAGAAAATACATATTTATCGCCATAAAATATTGCAAGCAAAGCCCTAATTGCTTGGAAATTAACCACAGGTATTCACACACACACACACACACACACAATATATATATATATATATATATATATATATATATATATTATAATATATATATATATATATTATATATATATAATATATATATATATATTATATATATATATTATATATATATTATATATATATATATATATATATATATATACACATTAATTAGATCGTATAAATGCTTTCACCATATTATTTATAACGTACAGATATTTTTAGCGAATTTTCATTATGAAATGACGCTTATGAGGTTGTTCGGATGACGGAAGTTGAGGTGGGAGTGAGTGGAATCGTTCCTATTGGCTTCCTGATAACAAAAATATATGCCCGAAAAAAGTTTAATATATATGTATTATATATATATATATATATGTATGTAAGAGTTTCTACCCTTTCGTATGGCGAACGATAACTCTCGAAGGCGTAGTCAAATTGAAACGAAACTTTGCAAATCGCGAGATGTTGTGGAGGTTACGAGGCCTATTGTTTATAAAAACATTATGACGTCAAACCAAAGTTATGACGTCATGAAAAAAAATTTTTTTGAAACTTGAAAATGGCTTAAACAACGTATTTCGTGTTTTAGGTAGACGGCTAGCTGAATCGATTAAGACCAATTTCAGCTCAATCGAACCATCACAAATAGCGCAAACAGTACATATATATATAATGTTGTATAATGTATACGTCTAGTCAAAGACTTGTACGATATCTGTTAGGTTTAGTAGTGTTAGAGGGTGGGGATATAGTAAGATGGACCTTCTCTTGCTCCATCCTGGTAAGCCTGCTGTCCCAGAGAGACAGGACAAAATTGGCTTCCACTAAACCACGCCGAGCAAAGCAGGCCCGTAAAGCGGAAGAACATCGAAGTAGTCTTTATATGGTCGAAGTCATTCTAAAACGATTGCGACCGGTTTCAGCTCAATCAGACAATCCTAAGATAGATGGTTCACTCCCGAGTGTAGTAGGAACACTCAATGACAAGTTTGTGTTTATGATTTAAGTTGGGGGCCTCATCACTAGAGTCTTGAATAGCGCTAGTAGTAAAAAATATTTGCTCTATTCTCTACTAGATTGTGCTGTAGTATTTTTTAAAAACAAACAGTTGCCAATCGTTTAGTAAAATAAAATAAAGTAAACAAAGATCTATGGTATGCTGTAGTATTCGCGATGTATTTTTGTTTAATAAAACTTGGGGGCCTCATCACGCGAAGCAGCACCATCGTTTTCTTAAAAAATAACAATAATTCATTTTTAGTTTTTTAGACTTAACATTTAAATTTGCTATCTGAGTATAACATCTCGGGTTGGCAAACGGATAAGTAAAGGAAACAACATTTACTTGATTACCCTCAACAGCTCGTTGTTTGGTTGAATAAAAAATAAATAAATAAATGTCAGAAATAAAAATATGTGACAGTTTCACGCTGTCACCACTAGACTATACTACCATAGATAAACAATATTAACATAGATGGTTCACTCCCGACCCTAGTGGGAACACTCAATTGACAAGTTTGTGTTTATGATTTTAGTTGGGGGCCTCATCACAAATCTTGAAGAGCGCTAGTAGAAATCTGTTTGCTCTATTCTCTACCAGATTGTGCTGTTTTTTTTTTTAAACTCAAACAGTTGCTTCGTTTAGTAATAAAATAAAAGTAAACAAAGACCTATGGTAATTATGAAATATTTTCCATCAATCCATTTATGTTTTAATGTTTACTGACCCAAGTAGTAAAATAAATGAACTTAGCTGAAATATGATGTTAAAAATAATTACATTTATTCTTAAACTAGTTTAATATGCTACTGAATTTTATATTTTTTGAATGGTATATCAAAGCGTTGCTCAATGTAAAAATGGCAAACAATAGGTTGTATGATAAAACAAGTAAACAATTCTGCGCGTGGTCCGCATGTTGGGCGAAATTCCTTTGAATGGTGTTTCCGTTCATAACAACCCACTTGCTTAAGGTTCCGGTTTATGCTTTAAACCTAAGCAGTTACTCAATTATCAAGCACTGCTCGTACTCATTTTGGCTGTACTTTCAAAGGAAATGCGCATAATTATCCACTTGGTTATACAAAACCATGCCTCTGAAACTGCAGTTCGAACTAGATTAAAGCTCAGTTAGTGTTTAGCTTTTAACGTTTAGCGCATTTCCTCTGAAAAATACTGACAAAATTAGGCGAGCAGTGCTTGATAATAAGTAACTGCTTACGTCATAAAGCAATAACCAGAACCTTAGGCAATAATGGGTTGTTAAGCACGGAAACACGCATTCTAAATTCACCCAACATGCGGACCACCGCGTCAATTTTTGTAGTTATAAACGTGAAAAAACTATAAAATTATCGAGGGTACCAGTATTCGAACCCAGGTACCCTTCTTGGAGTACTTTGAATGGTCTTCCGGAATTTTTCAGCTCAAATGAAACTTTAGGGTTCATTCAACTCATTACGATGTACATTTTTAAAGTTTTAAAATTAACTATTGTTAATTTAATATAATTATATATATTATATATTATATATTATATATATATATATATATATATTATATATATTAATACTATAATATGTTAAGGTTAATTAAAGCTTTGTAAAGAATGCATCAGATAGCTCCTAACAATAATATTTTACGAATGCATTAAATTACCTGAGGCTTAATTTTTATAATATTTTTCAAAGAAATACATGACTGGTAATTTTTGTTTTTATTGTGGGTTTTTTTAGCCCTGTTTCGAACTATAACTATGTATCAGAAGTATGTTTCAACAATAGATTATATTCTAATTTTATGGCCAAATAAAATCATTTTACTTTTCCATCATTTCCCTTTCTTTATTTATCTAAAAAAAATAGAGATTTGCAATCTGCCAGCAATTGCATTTTTGATTTATCTTTTTTGGTATTTTTACTAAAAAATACAAAAGCTCAAGTATTGGTCAACTATTTTTTAATTACTACTATCGACTCTACTTTTGTATTTTCTTAGCCATAAGAAAAACACCAGTGTTGTGTTTGTCTTGCTGGTTTTGAAAAATGTTACTTATTTTATGGATAAGTATCACATATTGTGGTTACATCATAGACACAAATAGAAACAATTAACGTACTAATTATGTACTAAACAGGTAAATAAATAGTTTACATAACTTTTATAAGATAAGCTATAAGGTTGAGAAGTTAATAAGATTGAAGCTGCTTTTGAAAGCAAAGGATGTGTTGTGGCGCCTTTCTCGATATTGAAGGAGCATTTGATAACACATCTTTCCAAAACTATACTCTCCTCTCTGAGAGAGCGTGGTGTTGAAGAATCTGTCTGTAGATGGATAGCCACTATGCTTCTCAGTAGAAATGTTATAGCTTCTGTGGCTGGAGAGACGGCTGAAGCCCGAGTCACCAGGGGATGCCCGCAGGGTGGAGTCTTTCTCCTCTCCTGTGGAGCCTTGTGGTGAACGGCATACTCTGCTGTTTACAGTAAAGGCTTCTTTGCTATAGGGTACGCTGATGACATAGTCATCCTTATTCCTGGCAAATTCATTAATACAGCCCTAGAAGTATTCAAACACCGATAAGGCTGATTGAGAACTGGTGCAAACAGGTAAAACTTTCATAAATCCTGCCAAAACTGCACTTGTAATTTTCACCAAACAAACAAAACCTCACCTGTGAGGCCCCCTATACTGTTTGGTGAACAACTACAGCTATCTGACCAGGTCAATATCTCGGAGTAATCCTTGACAAGAGGCTAAGTTGGATAACAGCTGGATAAAATAATTAATAAAGCCAAACTGACTTTATGACAGTCCGTAGAGCTGTAAGGTAAAATCTGGGGACGTAAACCTCAAGTATTGCGATGGCTTTACTTAATGGGTCAGACCTATTATTACCTTTGGTGCCCTTGTGTGGTGGCCTAAAGTCAATACCACCGCAATTATAACTGAACTCAGTTCAGCGCTTAGCCTGTCTATCCATTACAGGGTCCATGAACTCAGCACCAACTACTGCTCTAGAAGTCATGCTGAGCCTTCCGCCCCTTGATCTTATTATAAAGAGTGAGGCTAGGTTGGCGGCTTACAGACTGCAGAACAGTGGGAACTGGAAGATCCCTACCATTAGAGGTCACTCCAAAATAGTGAATGTAATTCAGAGTCCCATACTATCTATGAACTCTGATTACATGACCACCCTCTACTCCTATGAAAAACCCTTCACACTCAGTTGTGATAGTTTCAATGGGAAACACCTCAATCCTCTGGTGACACTGTATGGTATACAGATGGATCTTAAGATGGACTGTGGCTCTGGGAGTGGCATATATGAGGCTCATGCAAATATCAAAACCTCATTTCCTTTAGGAAAGTATGCCACAGTGTTTCAGGCAGAAATATTGCTATTAATGCCTGTCTAATAGAAAATATTAAAAGAATCCTATCAGACTTCTATAATATTTTTACTGACAGCCAAGCTGCCATTAAAGCTTGGTTCATACAAAGTCAACTCCAGCTTGTCTGGGGTGGCTTAAAACTTCTGACCTTGTCACTCAACACAATGTAGCAATCAGATGGGTGCCTGGCCTAGGGAATTGAGGTATGAGCAAGCAGACATCCTTGCAAAAAAGGGGTCTGAGACCACTCCTGTGGGCCCTGAACCCATAGTAGCCATACGAAAGCTATAGCTAAAGGTGTAATTAAAGATGGCTCTTACCCACTCACGCACTGGGAACAAATCCTCAGGCATGAGCACAGTAAACTTATGTTAAAAGGACTAGTCCCAAAGTAACTGAGACTCCTGAGTCTCAGCAGAAGGGACTTAGAACAGTAACTGGACTACTGACTGGTCACTGCCACCTCCGAAAACATCTCCATACCATTGGTATCTTTAAAGATAACCAGTGTGTAGGCTTTGTGATCGGAAACTGAAACTGCATCTCACATACTTCTGAGATGTGAAGCCTAGCCTTTCAAAGGTTCACCACTTTGGTAGCAGCATTCTCACTAAGTTTGACTTCAATGAATCACTGGTCAAAAAGATCTAGACCTAGTCCGGGGGAAAAGGATTTTCTGACCTGGACCAAATTGAGGGATTGTACAATAGACTTCAGTCGCAGTGCAATGGGTCTATCTCGACTCAACCCCATCTTTAATAATAATAATAATAAGGTTGAGAACCATAGAACTTGAAAATAAAAGAAACTCTTTCAAAGGACCAAATATATTTAAAAATCGCCTCTAGACTAACCTAATATTTTAAAATTTCAACTTCACTGTATTGTAAGTAATAAATAGTATTTATTTATTGAATTTTATTTCGATTCCTGCTGATAGTCGTATTTAACAACGTACAGAAGACATTATCCGTGAATTTATTAGTACCCTAGTTAAATACGCTGTAAGGATTATTGGGAGGCAAACCAGACGGATACGCTAGCGCTAGAAACACCCGGAGATGTCCCGCCGATAAGGAGAAAGGCGATCGCATTTACATCTAGTATTTCACTAACAACTTTTGAAATAATTTTTTATGCGTAAATCTTATTCTATTTATATACTTTGTGTTTAACATTCTTCTAACCCGAGTTACTTAACTATAAAATGATTTGTCTTTGTTAGCTATAAAAAGCGATGTTTTGTCACGATCTGTTACGACTTCATTGCACTAGATCGGCTTTGCTAATACAAAGGGGCAAGAACCAGAGCGTATTAAATGCGCAACGGATACGATGGGATCGGCTGTCTGCGTATACGTGGTAAATATATAGCAAACAGTCTTACCTTTAGTAACCGAGCGAAGTACGAGTAAAACGCTCGCGTAACCTCCGTTTTTTCAAAAAAAAACTACAAAACTAGTCAACATTTATTAAAAGCCACTAAATCTAAAAAATATGTGAAATCAGTTATGTATACTACTTGAGCCTCCTGCATCCCATATTTTTTTTTAAAATCTTTGAGTGAGCCATCTATGTTTAATTGTTTATCTATGATCCTAAGTGACGGAACGGTATTTTTATTTAAAAATAAATCATGAATATATTTTTGTTATATGCTTGTTAGTTTTATATTATAGCATACTATTAATAATAAAGTATTAATAAAATCTTAATTAGTAAAGTCAATTTGTGAGAAAGACTCTCAGGCCCGAAGCGGGCCTGTGTGGAGAGGCTGTGAAAATTCGCTCGGTACATGGCAAAATGCCATGTAACAAGAACATAATGAAACACATCATAAAACAACAAATGTGGCCGCGAAGCGGCCACAGGGAGGCCCGGGCCGCGAAGCGGCCCGGTGGGCCGACGCCGCGGAGCGGACGAGGCGCGAGCCGAGGCCGCGTAGCGGCTACGGGCGAAGGCCCGTATTTAATTATTATTAATTTTGTAATTACCATTTATAATGATTAATATAATATATGATGTAGTATTAGTTTAATTGTTTTATTGTTATTTCAACCTCCAGAACTAGTATACAATTCGTTTATTATTATAATAATTAAGAATATTAAATTAAATTTATTATTAACAAATTGCTTTTTTTTAAATAATAAATAAATTATTATCTTATGTAAACTATTAAACATCACAACCGGTTTTGAAAAGTGCGTATAGGTTGTGTCTATATAGAACTTAACAATTTATGATATTTGCAATGTGCGGTGCGTGATACTAAAAATATAATTCGATATAACATTTCTTTTTATCCAAAAGAAATTGAGTTCAAAAAATTGAGTACGGGGTACCTCGGAACTTCCTCATGACATCGGATTCGCTACGTCATCATCCCCGCTTCGACTCGCTACGTCATCCTCCCTGCTTCGGACTCGCTTGTCCACAGAAATGCGTCATCAGATAGTAAATTCATGTGTATCATTCTCAGCAATCACCTATACACCACTGACCACGCTCAATGCTCCTTAATTTTTATGATCCAACAAAAATCATAGATATAGTTGTCGTATTGAAACGAAACTTAGTGTACTTATTTATTATGTAATAATATACACTTGTGATAAATTTCAACCTACTTGGACTATTTCCCAATTTTGTACAATTTTTTAAAAAGTGTACACGTCATTCAAAAAATATAACTGATGCAGATTATAAGATGGAGCTTGGCACATATGTTAGATCATATAGGCAGTCACATGCGTGCCAAATCTCAATCCCATCGCATAATGTTTTCGTGTTTTATGATTTTTTGAAATTTTCGCTGAGTCATTATTGCGGGTTAATGACGTCATAAAAATATTTTCCGAATAGCACAACTACAGCGATAGACTGAATTTTGTACAAAATTTCAACTCTCTAGCATATATGCACTGGGCGCTACGATATGATAACAGACACACACACACATACAGGCAGATAAATTTGCGATAATCACTCAGGAGGCCTTAAAAACGCCTGAAAAGGATAATGCCGGTTTCATCCCAGTTTCAGATTTTTTGCAAACATAATACTTTTCCTAAAAACCTACGGGATAAATGAGAAAAAGTAAAAAAGTAAGAAATTATGAAAAAATTGCGTTTGGGGTACCTTGGATGTTTTCACTACCACTATTTTTTTTACTCGTTTTTTTTAATAGTGGCAATTATATTTACCATGTTGCTTCACTCTTATAAATATTGCCAAGGTGGCATAATATACTATATTATCATGCTCACGAATGTATTAAGAAATATGTTTTCATGCTAGGTAAACTATTTTTTATCAGTTTTATATCAGTCATTAGTTTTTATTTAATATAAAGAAAACAATTAATATATTCTATAGCATTACATCATATGATTTGTTAATTTAATTTTTTTGCAGTGAAATCATAAAAATCTATTTAAATTTAAGTTATAAATATATATTTTCGCCAAAAACGCACGAAGTAAAAAAATAAACATTTTTCGAATTCTATATACATTTGTGGAATTGATTTACTAACAGATTGTGGTTAAATGCATACTCTGTTGGTTAAATTCTATTTATCGTGAACTCAGAAAAATAGGTTATATGGTGGTCTAGTCTAAAGGGACAATTACTTGTATATAATCTTTGTTATAAGTTTCACCTTTCAAACGTTAACTCAACAAGGCTTATGTTTGACACAAACACTCCGACACGTAAATTCATACAATCACACCGACACACAAAAACACATCGACACATAAGTACACACAGACAAGAAGACAGCATAACACAGAACAGATAGTCAGTATAATGAAACGCCCTCATTATACTAACTATTTGTTCTGTATAAATTGTATATATAATATAATGTAAATATGTATAATTATATAATGTATAAATTATTAATATAATGTATAAAAATCATGTATAATATCATGTATAAAAATAATGTATGTATATAAGATGTATAAAAATTGTAATATATAATATAATGTATAATCAATTATATAATATAATATATAAATGTATATAATTAATGTATAAATAATGTATATAATGTAATGTATAAAAATCATGTATTATAATATAATGTATAAAATCGTGTATTATAATAGTAATGTATAAAATCATGTATATATAATATAATGTATTAAATCATGTTTTTTGAAATAATTTGAAATTGATATTCTTTGTTGAGTTCGATTTTGACAATCTTATGTCTTGAACTGTCATATTTGACTGATAACAACTCAGTCACTGAACCATATTAAGGTTCATGGAAGTGTGACTTGTTCTATTTGCTAAATTAAAATGTTAACTACGCTAGAACTGAGTGTATTGAAAGAGGGGTATAGGTGAGATGGAGGAGAAGACTCAGGGGAGGCTGAGTTAGAGAGAGGGGACCTCAGAGTGTTTCAGGACTGGTACTAAAATGGGTACAGGTAAATTCTCCTTTTTGATTATATTTTAGGGTATCCATTTAAACTATAGGTACCAATATTCTATTATCCAGATGCTTAACCAATATGTCCGTCTATACTTATTTAATAACTAATTAAACGTCTTGACTTATTCATCTATTTTTTATGATCTATACTAACCCTTTAGACATATATATGGTACATTTTATGGTAAGATCATAATGAATATGTGAGTAGCTAGGAGTATGCCAAAACTCATGAAAGTGGCCCTCATACTTGGCAGTATGCCACTGATAAAAACTAATATAAACTTATATAAACTATTAATACAACAAACTGATATAGGACAACAACTATGTGGACGCGAAGCGGCCCCCCTAGCGCCAACGCCAGGTCTTCAGATCAGGCGCCGACCTCTTGGGCTCAGGTCTTGTTTTTTCGATAGGAAGGAAACCTTAGCTTCATAGTTGATATTAAAATGCATAGAGATACTACATACGTATAAATTATATTAGAAGCAAATTTCTAATTGCTTTTATTAAAATTTTATTTTTTTATTATGTCAATTTTAAATTTATTCTTTAGTTTCCTTTGTTCTTTTATATTTATTAATTATAATTTTTATTTATGTATACTTAATTATTCATTTTGAATAATTTAAATATTTGAAATTTAATAAAATATTCATACACTAAAGCATAGAAAAATGTGCAATAATTAATTAAGTAAAGTTGTTATAATATTTGTAATAATAAAATTATTCAAAAATTAGCTCTATCTTTACTTTTATCAGTTTATAAATTCAAAATGAAATAAAACATTTTTTCTTGCGGTAGATTTTTTGTCTGATTCAATTTAAATGGAATTTAAAGAAATAAATCAAGATTTTTTAATGTCACTGAACTCGAGAATAAAAACTAATAAGTTCACATAATAAAATAATTACATTTAATAAAAATTTGAAAATCGAGTACGTCGGAACTATCCTTTATCATATCAGATTCGCTACGCTCATCTTTCCTACTTCGGCTTCGCTTCGCTCGTCCTCAGAATATACTAGTCGTTAAATTTATCCTGCAACAGGTCTTCAGACTCGCTACGTTCTCCTCAGAAAATAAATACGTCCGTTTCATTAACAGCAGTCACCTGACAACGCTCGATTCTGCTTAGCCTTTATGTTCCACCAAATTTCTTAGATATACATGTTGCATTAAATCAAAATTCGGTGTATAAAAAACATACACAAGTCATTCGATAAAAATTCAACTATTGCTGTAAATAAGATAAAACTTAGCACATATGTTAGTCTTATACATGGCTACATGCGTACCAAACTTCAATTGGATCACATCACTCTTCCGCGTTTTATGATTTTCCGAAATTTTTGCAAAGTCATTATTGCAGGTCATAAAAAATATTTCCCGTATAGCACAATTATATGTAGACTGATTTTTGTACAAAGTTTCAACTGTATGGCATAAATACACTGGGAGCTACTATGATAACAGGCACACACACACACACACACACAGACAACTTTGTAAAAACCACTCAGGAGGCCTTAAAAATACCTGAAACGGATAATTCCGGTGACATGCTGGGTTTCGGATTTTTTTGCCTACCAAATAATCTTATAAGTGTCATTTTCTGATGAAAATTCGCTAAAATGTTCTACAATAAATTCTGTTGACTGAACTTAAAAAACTTGCTTATAGGGGAAAAAATGGATTTTTCCCCTAGACGGGAGAAAAAATTAACATCTGCCCTTGTTTTCTGAGAGGAAAACCCCCTAGTACGGCTTGTTATTGAAAATATGGGAGGGAACAAAAATCAGGGCGGAAAGTGATGTACTTTTCGCCCTACTGTTTGATGCAAACGGTTTGACACTTGCCTAGAAATCTAATAATTTTCTTTAAACTTGACGGTTTCCTCGACTTCGCTTCAGGAACCGGGCTGGTTCCAAACAGACTACTCAGCCACGCCTCTGGCTTTAAACATAATTGTTCCCTCGGCTTACGCCCCTGGTGCCAACAAAAAACCCGGGACGTAATGACTGTGTTTCCTCCCTTGGCATATACGTAAATAACTATAGTACATCGATAATAAACGTTTTACTTTTAAATTAATTGGTTATTGTCTACAATAAATGTATTTGACATAGTGCTCATACTGGTTAAAGTGACTTGGCAGTCTTGGTAGGAGGAATCACCCAGTGGTAAAACTCCTTGGCGTGGTAAGGAAAATGTTAATATTTTACTAATATTTTAAAAATTTGGCTTGAACTAAATTAGTGGAATAGAAATTAGTTGAATTTTCTGAAATGTTTTACATAAAAATTATTCTTGATTATAACAAAAGGTCACGCGGCCACTGTCATCGAAGGCGTTCTGGAATATAAGGTATGGAGTTAATAAACGAATTGTAGGGATAAACCAAATAAAGTTAGCCGATTTTTACATTATTTACCCCCGTACCTATTTACGTTTAGCGATTTTTCGTTAAAAAATTACTGTTTTGAAGTTTTAATCCTGTATTTTTGACCTGATAATTGTGGTTGTAATTCTGGTTTTCTTGACGAGTAATCGTGTAATCACCATAAAGCAGAAGTAGAGAATAAGAATAAATACAAGTCTCTCAATACCAACAATTATATTAGGTATAAATACACAATTAGGTTTTTAGCCTTGTGGCTATCGTAAGAGTTTCGTGAAAAAAAGAGAAAAGTGACTTCTTGCAAATAATACTATATTAAGAATAAACGCAGGAAAGGCCTCAGACTTGTGGCCATCATCAATGTCCGGTGAAAGAAGAAACAAGTCTCTTCATACAATATATTAAGTATTATCCCTGAACCGATTTTTAGCCTTGTGGCCATCATCATTGTACGATGAAAGAAGCTGCAAGTCTCTTTATACTAATAATTTATAAAAATAATGTTATAAATATGAATCCAATGCAAGCCAACAGACCAGTTGATATGCTAATGTGGTAAACATTAAACGGCTAACCGAAATATATATATATATATATATATATATATATATATATAATATATATATATATATATATATATATATATACATAATATAATTTTAAGGTGAAGCCTAATTGTTTTATGAAAATTCACTAAAAGCTAACTCGGTGCTTCTTTTATGATTCTCAAAGTTTTGAGCGAAAGAAAAGCTAATGCTTAATAAGAACAAATAGTAAAAAAGCGGTACATGTACACCAGTTAGCCATCTGGTGATCTAAAAGTATAGTAATTAAATTATTATATAATTAAAATATATAATTTATATCATTAATTTATTAATTATTTATTTAATTAAATAAATTTTTATTTTTTTTATTTAAATAAATTTTTTATTTATTTAAATTTATTTATTTATAATTTATTAATTAATTAATCATTAATTTATTTAATATCATATAATAAATATATAATTAAATATCACGTAAGCTTAGATGCGGACACGAGTATTATATTTGCATGCATATATATATTATATGAGTATTATATTATACATTGCAAGATAACAGACTAGTTGATATGCTAATGTGGTGAACATTAAACGGCTAAGCGAAATATTATATATATATATATATATATATATATATATATATATAATATATATATTAATATATATGTTGTGTGTGTGTGTGTGTGTGTGTGTGTGTGTGTGTGTGTGTGTGTGTGTGTGTGTGTGTGTGTGTGTGTGTGTGTGTGTGTGTGTGTGTGTGTGTGTGTGTGTGTGTGTGTGTGTATGTGTGTATGTATGTATGTATCTATGTATATAGAGACTGTTCGTAGCATTAGTATTTTATGAACTCAGTGAATAATTTAAATTTTTGGAAAAGAATCTGAATTCTGGTGTTCAGAGACGCATCTATGCGGAGCGCCAGTGTTAATTAATTATTATTTAACATTAATAATTGTTTAATTCTATTACTCTCTCTTTCAACGTCTAAACAAATCGTATTCAGTCAATTTTTTAAAGTGATCATATCTTAGCTTTTAAAAAATAACGTTAGCTAAAAGGTCACAATAGTTTAGATACACCATATATCAATCATTAACTTACTGAAGTACACGAGTACTCTCATATATTACTGGGAGTACCCAAGGGGTGTCCCAACCACAAGGGTACCAAATTTATAGCTCTAACTCAACAATACCACAGCGTTGTTTACACTAGAATAAATTATTTAAAAAAATGCTTTTTATAGTTTAGTGGGGTCTTCAAAAATATATTGTTCGTTGTGTGAACTGGATTTTTTTTTAGTAATAAAGAACTGTTGTTTAATAACATTTTTTAGATAGAATAGTGTAAGACTTGTTGAGATGTTTCCAAATTGTTCATAAGATGACAAATTGGTTTATTATCTTATTTTTTGACTGCAACTAAAAAAATTGGGTACGGGTTGCCTCGGAACTTTGTCTCAGCCAAATAAGAAAAAGTCACAGAAAAAGTCATTTACAAAATTACGGATTTATAAAATAAAATAAAAAGATATATATGTTTTTGTTGTCACTTTTATTTATTACATGTTGTTCGTTTGTATATTAATTTGGTTGTATTTGTTAACTATCTTATTCATTAAATATTTTTACAATTTAAAATTTTTTTAGAATAGGTTAGGTTCAATTTAGAGTTGATTATTTATTTATATTTACGTAAAAATTGACTGAATTTTGTATGTTCTAGCCTTAATTTTGACTTATCTCATTGTACCAATAAAATTGTACTTATAGAGAAATATATGATATGATATAAGATTTCCTATGCTGGTTCTCCCAGTATTCTAATTACATCAGTTTTTATTCCCAGCGGTCACCAATTCAGGCACTGACCTCCTTCGATGCTGCTTAATTTTTATGAACCAACAAAAATCATAGATGGATGTACTTTCCTTATTGAAACGAAATTTACTCGTGTGTACTTAGTAAGTACACTTATTTATTATGTAAATTGATTCACTTGTACCGAATTTCACGTCAATTATTTTTTTTATATTTTTTTTAAAAAACGTATAAAAGTCTCGAGGTAAGAATTAAACTATTGATGATAATGTGATAAACGTGGCACATGTAGTAACGTCTTTGCCTTAATAACTCCGATCAACAAAATTGTTTATAAATTTGAAACTTTTGCTAAGTCATTCTTGCGGGTTAATGACGTCATAAAAAAATATTTTCCGGATAGTACAGCTAGACATGAAGATTGATTTTTAACAAGTTTCAACTCTCTAGCGTAAATAAACTGGTATCTCCATGATTATTTATGCAGATGATAACACACACAAACAGACAGAAAACTTAGTGAAAACCACTCAGGAGGATTTAGAAAACACCTTAAACGAATAATTCAGTTGACAACCCGATTTCGATTTATTTTTTTGCAAACTTTAATTTTCCTTTTTACCTACGGTATAATAAATGAAAAAAGTAAAAAAAAATCAATGCAATAAAAATTAGTCGCTATCAGCAAGGGCGAATTTTATTATTAAAGGGGCTAGAAATATAAACTGTAAATCAATTATGTATTTACATGATTAATATGTGGTACAGAACATTTGGTTGTGTCTAGAAGTGCCGCGAATACCTTGATATAACAGACCAGATGGAGGTAAAAATAAAAAGTGGCTACCCTAGCCTGAAATTTTGTGAAAACCCATTCCAGTGTATTTTCATTTTTTTTACTTTTTGAATTTATTTTTAATATATATATATATATATATATATATATATATATTATATATATATATATTATATATATATATTCTTTTTTTAATTTCCTACCTCGCTAAACGTGAAATATAATCTATTACCATAAAATAATTTATCTGAGGTAACATGTTATTTCGCATAATAAATATTCATATAAAGTATAAATATCATTATAAAATAAGACGTAAAATAGGAATAGGTGGAAACGTCAAATATTCGTATTTACGAGGAATATCTAAAAGTATGCATTAATTAAGTAGACTGCTTAAATACTTTGTGCAAATATATGCACATATAATCTTTCTAGCACACTAGACATTTGGCCTAAAAAGAGCTGATACCATACTTATATTATACAAAAATTAAAGGGTATTGTTCCATTTTAAGTAAATTTCCTTTAAAAGAATTGCTCCGGAGAATGTGAGAATTCTGAGATCTCTGACCTCTATAAAAGTTTTGCAACTTTAAATACTATTATTTTTATTATTTACATGGTTGTACAATATATTAAATGTTTATAAAACTTATATCGTGCTAACTAAGTACTGTATAGCCTAGCCGTGGGCCGTTCCTTGGGTTACTTTTGATATTTTATTTATTATTAAGAAAAACAATTCTGAGGTGTCGGTTTCGATGCTTTTAGAGCTTTGAGTTGAATGAGATGGTAATAAGTCGATACAAGTACTCCAAGCAAGGGTTCGCAGGTTCAATCTTGGTACCAGTTTATTCTAGTGCCGAGCGAATTTAAGTCGAGCGAATTTTCAAAGAAAATGCGCAAATACTATGGCCGTCATTTAAAAATCGACACTGCAAAGTCGGACCCATTTAAAGTTGTGCTAATTTTTAATTAGCATTAATCCATTATTATTGCAACCATTATTATGCATCCATTAGTGGATTAGTGCTTTATTATGCATCTATTAGTGCTTTATTATGCATCCATTCGTGCTTTATTATGCATCTAATAGTGCATTCTTATGCACCCATTATTGCATTAGTATGCATCCATAAGTGCATTAGTTTTTAATAATTCCTAAACATTAATTAACTAGTAATAATGCAAGTTTTCAGTATGTCCTTTAAAAAAGTTCATCTTGAAGATGCATTTCAAAGGAAATTCGCTTGGCTTGACCACTGCGATAGAATTTTATCATGTCAAGCCATAGAGATATATTACTAGAGGGGCGCTATTAGTTGAATTGTGAAACACCGAAAAAGTAACCTGACTACCGTCAACTATCAATATAATGAAATAAATAGAACAAAATTACATTAATTTGTATAGTAGAACGTTTAAAAAACAAATTAAAACAAAAATGTGCAGCCAAAAATAATTGATTTTTTGTAACCTTAACTCACTCTTAGAGGAGGTTTCAAAGAGATTACACAGAGCCCCGATGAGCACTGAAATGATGTTTCAAGCTTTTAATGTATTGAGATAGACTATGCCCTCTCTATTAATATATCTCTGTGTGTCAAGCTATATACTATAGTTGCTATTATAAGTTTTGATTTAAAGCAATGGTAAAACAATGTGAAGATGAATAATATAAAATAAATAATGAAACATGAATTAAATTATCTTTAATAATTAGATGGATACTATAATAACAAATATTTACAACCCAATAGACACCTGTAGGAAACTTTTTAAGTTGGCAGTACTGACTTGTGATAAAAGCTAAGATAAGGCCTTCATTTTTCCAAACATTACCGTATAACTATAACTATTCGGGGGGATTAGACGAAATCATTTAACTTTGTTCAATATTTAAGGAAAATGTTATTTGTTAAATTATATGTTCTTATATTAATTGCTAGAGAAATAAAACCTTAAATATAATTTTTCATTGATAAAATTCAGATTATATAAAAAAATATTGTAAATGATAGGATGTTTTGAATAGGATTTGTGGTCGAAATGTGAAAACCTCTCCATGATGTATTCTACAGGTTACCTCTACCTTAGTTGAGCTGTCTATTTAATATTAATACAGATAAAAAAAGAAAACTGTTCTTAATTTCCATAAAATAGCTGATTTAATTTTTATTTAAAAAGCTGACACTACATATTTAACATATATAAATATTTATATTTTGTATACTATACTATTTTCATTTAAATTTTTCTTTTACGATTACTTTGTTATGTCATAAATGTTTTTTATTATAATACATTTTTATTGTTACTTTAATTAAAACCACAATTAAATTAATGACTTTTATTGCCAATTAACTTCGCACGAGTTAAATTATGAAATTCATGGGCGAAGAATAATATAATTTTCGTTATAAAACAAGTGAAGACAATAAAACTGAATAACAACTTTTTCCCATAATTTATAATTATATTATAAATAATAATATAATTCATATTGGGGCCCAAGTGAGATATAAAAAACTCAATTTTATTGAGTGCCCCATCATCAATTACATTGCAACCGCAATAAGACAATAAGACATAGAGACTTAAACACATTATAATAATAATTAATAGTTCTTTTTAATATTATTTTTTAAATTAATTAATTTGATTCCTTTTTAAGGGGATATATTTTGGGGAAAAATTGTTATGTGGGAGGAAAAAATGTCCATTTTCCGCAACGCTGCCAAACCCGTACAAATGATCATTTTGATCAATTGATTATCATTTGATTGATCAGGTAACACCTTTTACATCATGGAGTCAATATTAGCACAAAATCTGAGGTCTGTGTTTGAATTTTCATACCCCTGATTATCTTATTTTACTTTATACGCAAGTTTACATTTTAAGAAAATAATTAAATTATTTTTATATAAATAACTTAATTAATTTAATTTTAATAAAATTAAAGCACATTAATTTAATTTTAAATTAATATAATAATTACTTTATTATCATGAAATTCCTATAATATGTATAATTATTATAACTATAATTATAATAATAACTATATACTAATTATAATTAATAATAATTACTTTAGAGCTTTTTGGACAAATTGTCCAATTTGTAATAGTCCTTTTTATTAAAAATTTAATAAAAAGGTCTAAAGTCTTCATTAATTTAATTGATTTAAATTTAATAATTACTATAAAATAATAATAATAATAAAGAATAATAATTACTATATAATAATAATTATAAAGAATAATAATTACCATATAATAATTATAAAGAATAATAATTACTATATAATAATTATGAAGAATAATAATTACTATTCAAGTAATACAGTAATAATTATAATTTGCACTTTATGCGTTTTTTCTACTTATTAATTTTAATTAATTTATTTTATCTATCAATTTATTCTTTATTGTTTTATATTCAAATTATTTTTTTTAAACTATAGTACACTTTAAGTGTCTGTTTTGTTAATTAATTTGGCCACCATTCGAAATGTAACCAAATACTAAGCTCGCAAAACTTGTTCAAATGTAAAGTGTATAAGAATTGGGTCGCAGGGAAGATTACCTTTGATATTTTTGGGTCGTAGATGTATATGGTTGAGACATGCTGGTCTAGCATATACAGAAAATTTGGTATTGATAAAAGCAAAAGAAGCAAGCGTTCCAAAGGAAATTCGCTTAGTTCGCATACAACCTAACCAGGGGTTTTTACATTTATATTCTCATAGTTTCACATTTCACATTACATTCACTTCTTATCAAGTCACTGAAACTGTTTCATAACTTTGTAATTAATTATATCATAAGTATATATACAACTTTTATAAAACTTTTTTGTAACAATTTCTTACTACGATAATAAATAATTTGTATGCTATTATAAATAATAAATATTGCTAATATTCTTATAATTATATAGTTAACAACTCTATAAATAATACTTTACATTATTAGAGAAATTAATTGAATGATAAAAGAAAAGATAAAACATCGCTATAAGGTATAATTAAAATGATGCATGACTAATTAAAATGTAACATAGTATGTAATCAAATAAAATAATTTATTTTTAGTTACAATGAGGTTATATTTACCGCATGTTAAATAAGCAATTAAAGAACCAGCTACCGTCAATATTTCCTGTAGTTGGATATAAATATATTAAGCAAAATCGGGTACGGGGTACCTCGAAACTTTTCCTCATGCCATCGGATTCGCTATGGTCGTCCTCAGAATGTACAATTCGCTAAATTTATACTCCAATACATGTTCGTACTCACTTCGCTCGTCCTCAGATATTAAATACATCAGTTTCATTCTCAGCGGTCATCCATACAGCACTGACCTCGCTCAATGCTATACTAAACTTTGATATGATCCAACCCAAGTCATAGATATACTTGTCGTACTGAAAAGAAATTGAGTGTACATATTTATTTTATAAAGGTCTAAGTTGTACGAAATGTCAACTCAATTGTGCCGGTTTTTTTTTTCTATTTTTTAAAAAGCGTTCATAAGTCATATGATAAAAAATTAACTAATACTGATACTGAGATGAAACTTATCACATATATTAGTCTTATACGTAGCTACATGCGTGCAAAATCGCAATCTGATCGAATAATTATTCCGAGTTTTATGATTTTTCAAAATTTTTCGAAAAATAAAAATTCCGTAAGATAAAAAATTTTTACGGAATAGCACAACTATACCTCTAAACTTATATTTGCACACAGTTTCAACCCTGTAGCGCATAAATACAGTAGGAGCTACGATGATAACAGACACACACACAAACAAAACACACTCACAAACGTACGCAAACACACTCTGAAAACGTGAAAACTACTCAGAACGTCTTAAAAACACCTAAAACGGATAATTCCGGTGGCAACCCGGTTTTTTGCAAACAATATTTTTCTGATATACTTACAACGTAATGGAAAGTAAGAAGAATATTTATGTATAAAACACAAGGATAAATATATCTACCACTATCACAAGGATATATATACATCAAACACAAGAATATTTATACATTAAAATCAAGGATATTTATTTATTAAAAACTCCGATTATTATACATAAAACGCATGGATATTTATATGCCAAACATAAGGATATTTATATATTAAACTCATATGTTTAAATATCATCAGAGGGATTATATGTATCGTATAGGATAGAGTTTAAATATCAAAATAAGGATTATATTTATGATATATATATATATCAACACAAGATATTTATACATCAAACTCATAGATGTTAATATCAAACAGAGGGATATTTGTATATCAAACACAGGAATATTTATATATCAAACACAAGGATATTTATACATCAAATTCATAGATGTTTTTAAATATCAAATAAGGGTATATATTTATCAAAGACAGGGATATATATATATACATCAAACACAAGAATATTTATACATCAAACTCATAGATGTTTAAATATCAAACAGAGGGATATTTGTATATCAAACACAGGGATATTTATACATCAAATTCATAGATGTTTAAATATCAAAATAAGGGATATATATTTATCAAAGACAGGGATATATATATATATATCAAACCCAAGAATATTTATACATCAAACTCATAGATGTTTAAATATTAAACAGAGGGATATTTGTATATCAAACACAGGGATATTTATATATCAAACACAAGGATATTTATACATTAAACTCATAGATGTTTAAATATCAAACACAGGGATATTTATATATCAAACACAAGGATATTTATACATTAAACTCATAGATGTTTAAATATCAAACACAGGGATATTTATATATCAAACACAAGGATATTTATACGTCAAACTCATAGATGTAAATATCAAACAGAGGGATATTTGTATCAATCACAGGGATATTTATATATCAAACACAAGGATATTTATACGTCAAACTCATAGATGTAAATATCAAACAGAGGGATATTTGTATATCAAACACAGGGATATTTATATATCAAACACAAGGATATTTATACGTCAAACTCATAGATGTAAATATCAAACAGAGGGTATTTGTATCAATCACAGGATATTTATATATCAAACACAAGGATATTTATACGTCAAACTCATAGATGTAAATATCAAACAGAGGGATATTTGTATATCAAACACAGGGTATTTATATATCAAACACAAGGATATTTATACGTCAACTCATAGATGTAAATATCAACAAAGGGATATTTGTATCAATCACAGGGATATTTATATTTTAAACACAAGGATATTGGTAGTAGCTGATTCCTGATTCTTAGGCATCATTATTTATCTTTTCCGCACATCCCTATTCATCAAAAGACACTTTTAAATGAGGTGTTGTGCATTAATTATTTAACAGTCTGTCTGTGTCCGTCATCTATTTTAGCACTTGAGATCTGAGGTTTTTAGCCGTCGTCATTTTCGGCCAGCACCATGGAAGCGCGTCTATAGACATACTGTAATATGAATTAGGTGATTTTCATATTCTGGAGACGAGTGAAGCCAAACCGATTGGTAATGATGAACGTAGCAAATCCAATATAATAGCAAAAGTTCGTAGGTACCACGGTAAAAATATTTCCACTTAAATGCTTTATATCACAATAAATACTCTAATAGCGACTTTTTTCCAAAAGAAATTCACTAAAAATTAATATCATGTTGTTATATTCATTAATAACATTAATTTTGATAATTACTATCTTAAAATTAGATATATCAGAAATAGCCCATATCTTTTCACACTTACACCTAGTCTTATAAAATTAACCCCTATTTACCAATAAATAATGTGAACGAAAAGCATAAATAAATTATTAAGAAACAAATTTAAATTTAACTTTTATAAATCTCACAGATAAATTATATAATTTTAACGTTATCAGCTTTATATAAAGTTTAAATATCAAATACTAACATCAACCTGAGTTACCTGCATATGGTTGTCTTGACATTCAGGCTTTTATTTTATTGATTTATTTAATAAATTAACTACAATGTTAGTTTGAAATTTCTTTCAGATATTTTGTTTATAATATTACCTAATTAAGTTTAATCTGAATGCAAATGTTGGACTATAAATCGATTTTTAAACTGACTTTTAGTTTATACTCTTGAAAGTTATAGCTCTGGTATATTGCTTGTTATTATACAATAAAATTAATGAGTTTACGTTTTAAATTAAAAAGTTAACGATGGTTTGATTAATTAAAAATTATACTTACTTTTGAGGTCTTTTCTGACGTCGTCTTGTTATGAGGTGTACTCATAACAAATTGTAACTCAAACTTAATTCTCAAAACTCGAGCTTTATTGGGAAATTCGATACAAAATAATATACATTTCTTCCACCACAAAATTTCGCTTTATTAAGACGGAACCGAAATTTAGCTTACGTCACCAGCAGTGCTAAACACAGGAATAAAAATCGAGTACCTCGGAACTCTTCCTCACATTTACTACGTACACACAGCGTATTTAACAGGCGATCGTATTGGATACGTATGTAATACGGTCAACTAACTTCACGGTTCTTACAGCGTATTTGTTTAGTCGATCGAGTGAGATTACGTGATAACTGATCCCGCCAAAACATCGCGTCTTGTATAGTGAAGGTTCACTTTTGGTTATAAGGAAGTTTAAAACAAAAAATATATTTAATTAACTTTGCATAATAATAAAGTTACACTAAAAAAATAATATTCCAAAAGTTATTTGATCAAAAACGGTTATATAGAAGTGAAATAAAAGTTCGACGAGAAGGTTATCCGTTAAATACGATCGTCTCTAAAGGTACATATAGCGTATCGGGGGATCCATTTAGATTCCATCTCCCTAGTTCTAGCGTATGCCATGGGATCTCCTCCGCATGGTTCATACAGCTAATATTACCGAATTGAGAGATCGTATTCTGTACGATCCGCGGATCTAGAAGTGTGTGTGAACGTACGAACTATTAGATATTGAAGACGAACATATCGAACCCTATATGGGAAGAATATGTTTCGAGATACCCCCGTACCTAATTTTTCTCATTACAACACTCTTCCCTTTAACTACAGGAGATAGGGAAGAAATATTAAAGCACAAATAGTAATTCCGTACATCACACAAACCCTTAAATCAATTAAAAATCCATAAACGTAACTCAACACCGAATATCGAATGCAACATTCATCCACGCACGTGGACCAATACAATACACTTGATTATGCTTTTAAAATACTAAACTCCACTTATAAACGCTTTTAAATGTAAGTTTTAATGAAATTTTGATGTATAAAAGCAATCGAATGCTTGTTTATGTTTTTAGATTTCCCTCAGGACAGAGGGCGAGTGTATAATATAAATAAAATTGAGTTGTTTCAAAAAATTATATACGTCTCGTTATATTTTGTTATTACATTTTTATTTTATTTTTTGTAATTAACAAAAAAAAATATGCGTTAAAGTATTATGAGTTAGCTGTACAAAATTATAAATATATTTTTTTTATTTATTTGTAAATTAAGTTGGTAATACTTATTATTTTATAAGACTATTTAGATGGCAAGTTGGCGTTGCATGTAGTTTTTTTCAAATGTCTTTTATATTATAAAAGATGGTTTTTAGTAAGGTTTTAAAGCATCAGAATGGCAGAGGAATAGGGTGGCTTGAAGAATTTTAGAAGGGTGTCTACGGCGCATGCCCAGCAAACTTGTTTCTCGAGGAAAAAATGTTTTTTTTAGTGTGCCATCCTCTGCGAGTTTTCATCCCTACTCTCTGGATTTCTATCTCCCCATTTAAAACTGACAAAACCCCGGCCATATTGGAACAGTTCCAAAATTTTATAACCCTCTACAGTAAGATCCATTGTATTGAAAAGGCCTTCTTTTATTACGAGAGCTACTTTTTTTTAGGAATAAAAAAGAATTCATTCAGTATTTTTTAATATGATCTTTTATAAAGTTTATATACTGTTACTTGCATTTAATACAGGTGTCTTATTATTTATGTTTTTGCTTAATAGCAGGGCAGTAACAAATGAGGAGGAAAAGATAGGAGTCTACTATCCTATCTCCTTAATAGTATTATTAATTGATTAACAGAGTGGTTGGTGTAGGCACTGATGATGAACAGTCAAGTTTGAAAGTCGTTTATGTCAATCAATTATACAACTCGTCTACACGAGGTGTTACAGTCACCGGCTTGAACTCAACATGAATCCTGCATCCCTAAAATTATCCATGTTAACTGATGGGAATGAACTCCGTTCATAGGGAGTATTTTTGTGATTTATGAATTAACCTGGAATTCAACCCGGTGATCAACACCTTGTGTAGACGAGAAGAGAAAAATATTATATGGAGTATATATGTATATATATATATATATATTATATATTATAATATATATATATATATATTATATATATATATAAAATTTTAAGGTGATGCCTAATTGTTTTATGAAAATTCACTAAAAATTTTATGATTCTCGAACGTTTTGAGCAAAAGGAAAGCTGTTTAATAAGAACAAATAGCAAAATTGCGGTACATGTACACCAGTTAAAAGCATAGTAATTATATATCACGTAAGCTTAGATGTGGACACGAGTATAATATTTGAAACTTACTTCGAGTATGTTTTTAATCTTGTTAGAGCCTAAAATTAAGGGCACCTTTTTATGTTTCAGAAGTTAAAAACCACTTTCTGTCATACGAGTCACCTCGTTAGCGGATTTTATCGAAAATAATTTGTTGATAAATTATATAATAATATAAACTTAGGATAAATAATTACTTTCATCAAAACTATAATAATACTACTTTGAAACAATAAAATGATAGTAATAATAATTAGTAAAATTACAGCTATGCATTTATTAAATAATAGCGGACATATAATTTATTATAAAATAAAAAATAGAAATATCTAATAAAAAAGGTTACATATAAATTATCACATCAAACAAAGACGTAGAAAAGGAGCAGGTTTCATATAAATTACCACAACAAGGACGTAGAAAAGGAGCATGTTTCATATAAATTACCCATCAAACAAGACGTAGAAAAGGAGCATGTTTCATATAAATTACCACATCAAACAAGGACGTAGAAAAGGAGCATGTTTCATGTAAATTACCACATCAAACAAAGACGTATAGAAAAGGAGCAGGTTTCATATAAATTACCACATCAAACAAGGACGTAGAAAAGGAGCATGTTTCATGTCAAAAAAGACGTAGAAAAGGAGCAGGTTTCATATAAATTACCACATCAAACAAAGACGTAGAAAAGGAGCAGGTTTCATATAAATTACCACATCAAACAAGGACGTAGAAAAGGAGCAGGTTTCATATAAATTACCACATCAAACAAGACGTAGAAAAGGAGCATGTTTCATATAAATTACCACATCAAACAAAGACGTAGAAAAGGAGCATGTTTCATATAAATTACCACATCAAACAAGACGTAGAAAAGGAGCAGGTTTATATTACAATCAAACAAAGACGACAAACAAAGACGTAGAAAAGGAGCATGTTTCATATAAATTATCACATCAAACAAAGACGTAGAAAAGAGCAGGTTTCATTAAATTATCACATCAAACAAAGACGTAGAAAAGGAGCAGGTTTCATATAAATTACCACATCAAACAAAGACGTAGAAAAGGAGCATGTTTCATATAAATTATCACATCAAACAAAGACGTAGAAAAGGAGCATGTTTCATATAAATTATCACATCAAACAAAGACGTAGAAAAGGAGCAGGTTTCATATAAATTATCACATCAAACAAAGACGTAGAAAAGGAGCAGGTTTCATATAAATTACCACATCAAACAAAGACGTAGAAAAGGAGCATGTTTCATATAAATTATCACATCAAACAAAGACGTAGAAAAGGAGCAGGTTTTATAAATTACCACATAAAAAAACTGAAACAGAACCATAAATAAAAAAAAATGTAAAATGTATTTTATTTTATTTTTACTATTTATTGTAATGTAATAATTTTATGAAGTAAGGAAATGTTATTATTATTATTATTATATAGGGCTTGAAATTCGAAAGTATAACTAGTATAAAAGAAGGATTATATCATTTATATTTTGCTTAGACCCTGAAGAATTTTAATTATTTTATTATTTTTCCTAGTTTTTCACTACTAATTTTTATCACGAAATATAAGTTTATGTATTTACTTACTGTACAATGTATATTTAAAAATAATTTGATAGCACCTAAGATATTAAATTTTGTTTTTAAAGAAAAGTAAATAATCGAAAAAAAATACAGAGTTTTAGTAGCAGCTGGGTAATGATAGCTTTTTGCCAGACTGTTTCTACTTCATGCCTTTAATATCATGCGCCATTTACAGACATATTTTCAAACCTAAATTACGCCATAATTGCGTCATAAAAACTCTACATTTATGGTTGAACATGACTGTTTTTAAAAATAAACGTTTACACTTAAAAACAATACCGACTCTGCCCTGAAGACGATTATGATCAATTATAAGTCATTTTTCGCAGTTAAAGTAATTGCTGTCGTTATATATCGTTGCTGTTAAATTGCACATAAAAATAAAAATATAATAATAAAACCTAGTTTTATATTACTCTTTACAAGTTAAAAAACATAAAAAAATAATAACTGAACTTATTACGCTTGAAATAAACTTTAAATTGTATTTAAATTGTATTTGTTATGACTACAATTATTATACAAATGTGTATCCGCCAATAGCAGGACATATTCATTGCTTGACGAACTTCTGTAACACTTACATAGTACTTGAAAATCTTCCTTTTACTTGGATTTTAAATAAGGGTTTTGAGAGTGAACTTACTGATCAAGAATGTAAAATATTATGTCATATAATATATATATATATATATATATATATATATATATATATTATATATATATTATATATATATATATAATATAATATATATATATATATATATATATATATATATATATAATATATATATTATATATATATATATATATATATATATATATATATATATATATTGTGTGTGTGTGTGTATGTATGATTTGGTTAGTAGTTCATTTTTGACTTAACTCTGAAAATTCAAATAGGACTTTTTATTTCATATTTCGATTATTCATATAGAGCAGTCTGCTTTTCTACTCATAGTAAGATAGTCAGAACAAGCATCTAGTACGCATTCTCGATATACTCCAAATGTAAGGTGGTCAGAACAAGCATCTAGTACGCATTCTTGATATACTTCAAATGTAAGGTGGTCAGAACAAGCATCTAGTACGCATTCTTGATATACTCAAAATGTAAGGTGGTCAGAACAAGCATCTAGTACGCATTCTCGATATACTCCAAATGTAAGGTGGTCAGAACAAGCATCTAGTACGCATTCTCGATATACTCCAAATGTAAGGTGGTCAGAACAAGCTTCTAGTTCGCATTCTTGATATACTTCAAATGTGAGGTGGAATTAAAATCTATTTAGGATTCTTGATATTCACCCATTGTAAAGTGGCCACAATGAGGGTCTAGTTCGAAAATGCCCACCAAAAGTGTATGCTTATTAAAGTTTTCAAAAATTCCCCTATAATGCACGTCTATGAATACAACTAGGAAAATCACAGATCCACAATGCCTAAATGTGCGTTAACTAAACATGTATTGAAAATATTGTGAAGTTTGTAAGTTCAAGTACTGTAAAGAAATATCTTGACGGTAAAATCAATAGTTTTATTCTGCTCCCATCTTGACATTCCCCTTCCTTGCATAGAGGGAAACGATCCCCCTTCTTGCATAGGGTGAAACGATGTAATAGAGACGACCCTAGGCAGTTGGTAAATCTCTGGTGGCGCATTCACTCGAGATTTCCTCGCACTAAAAACACTCTTTATCATACCTTTTATACCTAAGAAAAGTTTTATTTAAATTGTAACAATATTTTTTATGCTGTCATAACTGTTTATGTTTACTATGATACTCTTACTATCTAAGGTTTTACATCTTACCTTCATTCCATTCCATCTTTATTTTATCGATACTTTTTACCTTTCCATTCATATCTTTAACCTTAAAAATTATCAATTTAAACCACTTTAATGTCCAAAGGACACACTTAAGTTTTTTTTTAAAAAAACTCTCAATTTACTCACAACCAAATAAAAACAGACCATTAACAAATTTATAAGTAACAAGTCATTGCTTCTCGGTTAAGAATATATTAAAATTGAAAGGTTATATATTATCGAAATGCAACGCAAAGCTATTGAAAAACCATCTAACCTCGATATCAGCAGTAGGTTATTAATATCACTGTACCGGTTCTGGTAACTGGTTCTTTATTATTATAATAATTTACGGATAACTAAATTCCAATTATACGGAACATGGTGAAGAGTAGAATTAACAAAATTATATATATATATATATATATATATATACATATACATATATATATATATATATATATATATATATATTATATATATATATATATATATATATTATATATATATATATCTTGTAGAGGTAAGAGAAATAGAAGTTTATTCCTGAAGATAAGAAGAGTTAGACAAAGAGACTGTCTTTTGCCACTGCATTTTAACCTCTTACTTAAGAGTTATTAGAAAAGTATATGAAATGAACCTTGGAGATTGTTTAGAAAGAAAAATATATATTCTAGCTAGGTGGATATGATGACGATATAAGATATACTAGGAAAATCAAAGAGAGAAATAAAAGAAATGATGTAGTTTCTCATCGAGGAAGCTGGAAAAATTGGATTGGAATTGAATTTCGATAAAGCTAAATATATGAGAGTTATCCATAAGAGAGTAAGGAGTGAAATAATTAGTAATAGAAGGAAATGTGCTTGAGCAAGTATAAGAGAGTTTAAGTATCTAGGATTTTTAATTATAGATAGGATTGGTTAGAAACAGAAATACTGATGAGAGTACAAGTTGGGAATAGATAAAGGTTAACCTAGATACAGAAGGGTGGGAACAGATAGGGTCTAAACTGTCTAAACTGTTATCATAAGTCTAAAATCTAAACTCATCAATAAACTGTCTAAACTGTTATCATCAAGTCTAAACTGTTATCAAGTCTAAACTGAAGTCTAAACTGTTATCATAAAGTCTAAACTGGTCTTCAAGTCTAAACTGTTATTATAAAGTCTAAACTGGTCTAAACTGTATCATCAAGTCTAAATGTTAAACTGTTAGCATCAGTCTAAACTAAGTCTAAACTGTTATCATCAAGTCTAAACTGTTATCATAAAGTCTAAACTGTTATCATCAAGTCTAAATTGTCATCTTTAAGCCTAAACTGTTATCATAAAGTCTAAACTGTTATCATCAATCAAGTCTAAAAGTCTAAACTGTTATCATCAAGTCTAAACTGTTATCATCAAGTCTAAATTGTCAAACTGTTATCATCAAGTCTAAACTGTTATCTAAACTGTTATCATCAGTCTAAACTGTTATCATAAAGTCTAAACTGTTATCATCAAGTCTAAACTGTTATCATAAAGTCTAAACTGTTATCATCAAGTCTAAACTGTTATCATCAAGTCTAAACTGTTATCATAAAGTCTAAACTGTTATCATCAAGTCTAAACCTATTATCATCAAGTCTAAAGTCATCTTCTAAACTGTTATCATCAAGTCTAAACTGAAGTCTAAATTCAAGTCTAAACTGTTATCATAAAGTCTAAACCTGTTATCATAAAGTCTAAAACTGTTAAAGTCTAAACTGTTATCATAAAGTCTAAACTGTTATCATCAGTCTAAAAGCATCAAGTCTAAACTGTTTCATAAAGTCTAAACTGTTATCATCAAGTCTAAACTGTTATCATAAAGTCTAAACTGTTACTGTTATCATCAAGTCTAAACTGTTATCATGGACATCAACGATACAAATTATAAGACTATTATCTTAACAACCGTTATTTACAGACCAGAAGCATAGTCGATCTTTTAAAATATGGAAAGAAAGCTCATTACATTTAAAAATGCTTGCTTAATGCAGATTTATAGAATGATAAAGGGATGACTTTGAGTGAAGGAGAAAAGGAGAAGGAAAAATAGAGAGCTTAGAATGTTATGCAAAGATGCTGAGGTTTGTTGTAACGGAGGTTAAAGCAAATAGGTGGATATGGTTTGGCCATGTTATGAGAAGAGATAATGGTAGTGTTCTTATGCAAGTTATTGAACAAGACTCGGTATACATAAGACCCAAAGACATGCATAGACTGCGAGTAATGGACGGAGTAAGAAGACACATCGAAAGAGCTAATATATCGGATGGACAAAATTACACGTAGAAGAGAATTTGGTAGGAGGCTTATGAACAGACTACACAGTTCGGTAAGCCCGATTAGCAAGTATAAAAAACTGCGTATAAAACATAAAAAGTACTCATAAATTATACCGTGTTATAAATTATGTGCATAGTTGCATATTAATTTTAATCTTATTTATTTTTATCGTTTTACTAAAAAAAAAATAATAGAACCTAAAGTACACTCACTAGTATTCATTGTAAAAAATGCCAATAAAATGTTACAAAAAAATATTTACAATAATACATAAAATAATTCTCTTTCTTACTTATATTACATAAGTAATATAAAACCATAAAAATTAAAAAATATGCATAAAATTAAGTCTTCTTATACAGAAAAAAAAAAAAATAAAAAGCTGGAAGCATTCCAAAATAGGTAATAAAAAATTAACAAAATGTAATAAAAAAATAAAAAATATAGAAAATGGCACCTTGATTTTATTTAAAAAATCACTTTAGCAGCTGTTTAATATTCTTAATAGGTTTTATGAATTTGAAATAATTGTATGTTAATGGATTGTTTGTAAATATTATTCCATACCAAATGTATCTCTTTCTTAATGTATTTATTCCCTAATATTTAGCACAGATTTATTGTATTTGAACGAATGAATAAAAAGTCTTTTCAAAGTTAAAGATATTATTAAAATTAAAGCAGAGCGCTTTCGACCTAACAAGATGTCATCATCAGTGCCGTTGAGTATAGAGATTGAAGTGTTGGAAAAAGTAGTTTTAAAAATAAAAAACAAAATCAGGAAGATTTGAGGAAGGGTTGGGTGAATCAAATTGATTAAACAAGAAATTAAACTCAAGCTACTATGCAATCAGGGAGCTTTAAAAAGTCAAAGTTATATGGAGTTGAGCTCTGAGGCAATGCAATTTGCTCCCGTAAATCTTTGATCATTTAAAAGAAAATACTTAGATGCATAGGCATTACAACAAAGGCTTACAACAAAGGCTGTAGGCTTTACTACATAGGAAGTCCTGCAAGACATTATTTAGGAAACTTTAAGTTTTAACTTTTATATATTAAACCAGCTAGTTCAAGGAAAGAAACATTTTGGCAATTATACAAAAAATAGAGATAAGCACCACTATATAATACCAGATGTAAAAATTTGTTAAAAATTAACCTACATACAAGTACAAAGTATAAATTTAGTTCTGATTACTCAGGAGTAGTATTGTTCAAATCTTTACAAAACATTAAAGATATTGATGAAACAATATAATTGTGCGAGATTGTGTCAACTATTCATGTGTTGCAAAACTCGGTAGTATCAAATGATATATATTGATGAAACAAAATGTTTTAAATCAAAATGAAAAGAATTACTCGTCAAAATACCCATTTATAATTTATCAATGTTTATAATAAAATAAATAATAATATCATGCATTGTCAGGTGTATTCTAATTATTCGATATATTTTATTGAAAAATATTTAACCTCAAGCTATTTTATATTTTTGTATACTTATTGGCAAATAAAAATATTTTTATTTTATTTTTTATAAATGAACTTTTTTATTGTTACTATATACTAGTATATACTATACTACCTTGTATGTTTGGTGTCAGAAGGCCAAGCGAACTCGATCCTAAAGCGAACAACCTTATACGCGTCATATTCAGTTGGAAATTCGCTAATACGTTCAGTATGGCATTAAGAAAGAATAACTATAAAAGAAATATCATATAAAATAATGCTACTTCTACTTTAGTTTATCGACTGGGAGGGGAACGTCTGGTTATTCTTGCATTCTGTTGTGCGCCAACACCATGTAGCGCATAAAAAGTATTAAATTATTTAAATTTTATCTTAAATAGACCGTAAAAGTAATTGCACGATTTTTCCGTTCTTATTAGGTAATAAGAACTTCTTCACGCCTCATTACCAAAATCTGATAAAAGATGTAAACAAATTAAAATAAACGGATGGATTTAAAACATGGTTTTTTTCACACTTGGACCTCGTTCTAACAAAAGTTTTAGATATTGTAACTTAAATATGACTTAAATATTTATGCGTTGACTTAGATCTTAAATAAACAATTGAATACATAAGTCATACTATGAATTTTTCATACTAGGAACAATAAACGTGAATCACTTTAATACTAGGTAGTATAATGGTATTGAGACCATACTCACTCGCGCAATTTTTATCAGACAGATTTAAATATTGACGATAAATACAATGCTCATGAGTACTATCAAAGTTGGTAACAACGAAGCTAAAAAAATATTTTATTATTTGGTATAGAGACTAAAAAAAGATATTATGTGTTATCTTTGTTATATTGTAGATATTATATTATCCGTTTTAAAAGATTAAAACGGATTCAGGGTTTTCACCTCACAACTCCGGACTCGCTTCGCTCGCCCTATGAAGCACAGTTACATTATTTTTCATAATTCACGACAAGACTTGTGACAGAATAAAGTCAAAATGAGATTATGATAGATAAATTTCAGAAGCAAACTTCAAATAATCTTCAGATACATCCAAAAACTTAAAGCTCTCATTACTCTCACAAAACTAAAATTCTAAATTAAAAAAAAATCACAACACAATTAAAATTCTAACAAAATTACAACTTCTCAAACGAATTTAAAAAATAGGGTGCCTCGGAACTACGCTTTTCCCACTACTTCGAACTCGCTTTGCTCGCCCTTAGAATAATAAACACCAAATTTTTACTGCAAAACGTCTTCAGAGCCGCTTCGCTTATTATCAAAGAGTAAATACAATCGTTTTATTCCAAGCGGTCTCCCGCAAAACCAGACACTAACCGCGCTCCACGCTCCTTTACTTTATGCTCTAAAAAAAACTTTGTAGATATATCTGCTGTTTTAAAACAAAACTTAATATACTTAGTTTTTTAGTTAAAGTTTATTAGTTACTTAAGAGATTATTTTTCGATTTTTTTTTTATAAAACGTATGGAAGTCATTTTTTACGTAATTGATAAAAATTTAACTAATGCTGATATAATAAGATGAAACTTGCCACATATAATATTTTGATCCTTTATGACTAAATGCGAGCGGAATTTTAAATTGATCAAAATAATTTTTTCCCTTTTTATGAATTTTTGAAATTTTACAACTGGATCTAAAGATTAATTTTTGCACCAGGTTTTAACTCTCTATAGCGTAAGCACACTATAACTACGATTATAACAGACATACACACTCATACATACAGACAGACCACTAAGTAAAAACCACTCAGGAGGTCTTAAAAACACCAGAAACGGAAAAATCAGGTGAAATCTAAATTTCGGAATTTTAATACTTTTTCTTAATACTTACGGTATAAATGAGGAAAAGTTGAAATCCAATAAAAAAATACCTTAAATTTCTATACCAACTAATTTCTTATGAAGTTTGTGCATTTTTACTCTTCAATGACTTTGACAGTACTATTTTACGTACCACGACCGATTTCGTAAAGAAACGTTTGTACCTTTACACGCCATTCTAACAACTTTCCTAAACGACCACTAAAGGGTTGCTTAAGGTACACGAAGTGAAAGTACCTAAATACCAACTTTTTTAAAGCAACTTAAAAAATAGTACTTAAAAAGGTTCAAAATAAAACAAAGCTAAACATTCAATAAAACCTTCATAAAGGGAGAAAGCATATTGTTTTATACATTTCTAAATAAAATAACAATAACATAACAAAATAACATCTATGGAAACATTTTGAGATTTTTTTAAAGGGTTAAAAAAGTACCTGAAGTAGAAAGTTGCGTTTACGTCCGTTTTCTAGACTAGGGAAACAAGTAAATTACAAAACCTATTTGTTCATAAATGTGTGTTTATGGCCATCCTGTGTAGTTATTGAATTAGGGTTAGTGGCCTGTTTCACTTCCAATGTTTATAGTGATAGTTATAATGATAGTAATTAGGGAGAGGTGAAACCGTCTAGCAAGTAGGCAAAGTTGTTAGGCCCTTTTTGTTAAATCTCTAAGATTGAGTGTCATAAGTGTTCTTTATGTGTCTTAGTGCAGGCATTTTGCATAAATAGTGTAGCACACGGTTATAACCATAAAGATAATGTAACTAGAGGGGCCCTATTGGTTAAATTTTGAAACATCTAAAAAGAAACCTGACCTCCTTCGCTAAAGTTATAATCAAATAATCAGTACAAAATTACAGTAACATTTATAGAAGAACGTTAAAAATACAAATCAAAACCCAAATAATACGCGGAAAGCCGAAAACAGTTGATTTATAATAATCTTATCTTACTCTTGAAGGAGGTTTTAATGAGGTTACACAGAGCCCCTGAGAGCCTCAAAATGATGTTACAGGTCTTTCAATGTATTGAGATAGGTTATGCTCCCTCTAGTATATATCTCTTTGACTTAGAGGGTTGAATTATTATTGGTTGAATTTTGAAACATCGAAAAAGTAACCTGACCACATTCTATTATCATTATCATCAAATAAACATAACAAAAAAAAACAGTAAATTATAAGAATGTTAAACGAGTTGGTTATAACCTCTATATGGTTATAACCAGTTGACGTTGACAGCGTGGAAAATGTGATGAGGAACTAATGAGGTTGGAGTGATATGAAAATGTGGGCGTGGTTTGACATCCAGGAATGACCTCATTGGCTCTTCCGCATTATTTCCCCACGCTGTTAACTGATTATAAACGTGTGTTATACTATGATCTACAGAATAGCCGTAACTTTACTATAAGTTTGTATAGCTTTAACTGGAAACAACACGTGCCCCACTGCCAGACTAAGCTTTCCTACTCTTGAAACTATATGGCAGAAACACATATTGAGGGTCCTAAATTTTGCCAAAAACTATAGGTTTATTTAGGGTTTGAGTTCTTTATCGAGTATCTGAAATCGGACAGGCTCGGAAGCATCGGCATAACTTCCCTTGTGAAGGGTAAAAAAAGGATTTCTATTCCTCGCATGAGAATCCAATAGAGGCCCCGACGGGAATTGAACTCCAACTGTCTGGGTTTCAGGTGAACTCGCATTACACAACCGGTACTTCCTTCCAAAGAGCATATACCGGTCTAAGTACGCTTCATTATATCCCGAAGCCAGCAGCCCAAAGGCCAGTCCCGATTTAGAGTGCAGGTTAATGAAACTTTTTATAAAAATTACAACTCTAGAAGGTGATAATATAAGTTTATGTAACTAAGCTGTAAAATAATATTTTATTGCTGCTTAAATTTATTAATTTATAATGCAATTTAATCGCTTTATAGACAAGTTTCATATACTATGTCTTTTGGGGGCACAGTCCATATGATAAAAAAATAGTAGATTATTTACAAGGCGGTAAAGTTTAATTTTATAGCTGCAAAATTGTGTTTATTGACTAGCAATAGCGATTCAATAAATAACTAACAAAGCAATAAAAATTGCTTTGTCTCCATTATAATTATTAATATAATAATTTTTAGAGAGCGCATTAAACCTCACTGTCCATGCTGATTTTTAATTCAACAAATGAAATAAAAATGGCTTAAATCGGGTACGGGGTACATCGGAACATTCGTCATCACATCGGATCCGCTACGCTCATCCTCTCTACATCGGATCCGCTACGCTCATCCTCTCTACATCGGATCCGCTCACAAAAATACGAAGTTTCATTGTATTATAAGTTTAAGTTAAAGTTTTATTGATTGACGTTTTATTTATTGAAAAATTAATACTTTTGCTATTTTGGCAATAAAATTGCACTTTTCTAACTTTTTTGGATCAGTAAAGTACCTACTTTACTGCTGTTTCCTTAAAAAAAATACTATATTTTCTTTACTTATTAATTGGCGATGCGCACTGTTGCATATATAATTTAACTACTCACTTTAATAATAAAATAAAAACATCCTGCTAAAGTAATCAAATAATCAAATGTTGATAAGCACAATTAAATTTTTACAAAATAGAGATGATAAGTAAGTATGAAGAGACTTGACCTTGACCGAAAGCAAAACAAGCTTTCTGTCAAAGTCAAATTTATCAGCTTTTTTATTTTAAGTTTTAAAGATCTATAATTAGAATTTGTTATCTTTTTGTATTCTTTAAAATTTACTAAGTAAAGATGTCAGTAATTAATTGATTTAATAGTAATTAACAAGAAAAGACTTTTGCATTTAATCAAATTGCGTGTTAATAATACACCAAATCAAGCGTTATAATTTTTAAACCTGCTTTTTCTGATAAGTATATACAGACTTTTGCAGGCTTTTCCAGCTTATAGGGAGGTTCATGAAATAACCATGTATTATATTTAGGCCATGTATTTAGGCCTAAGTTTTAATCCGTGGACAACAAAGCGCTCAGATCCTTTAGCCGACTGTTTTGAAGTAACAGATCAGCGATACGCTTTTTTCCTGCCTAAAATTTGGTTAGTAATTATCTCGCTGCCACGAGCAGATAAAATATATTAATTACAAATATTTTATTGCAAGTAAAGAAAATAAAACGAACAATTAAAAATATACTTAAAATAAAGATTTTAACGATAAACTCTAATGTTTTTATTTTTTATATTTTTAACGTTCATATCGAGTTTATCTTAAATCAACTCAGTTTATATCTCAATTTTAACTATTTTCCGACCGAAAAGCCAACCATCGTTTTTATCAAAAGAAAATGTTTATTGTTTTCATTTATTGTCAACAATTACCGGGGCCGGAAAGAAAGGGATCGTAAAAACAAGAAAAAAGGGCCGTAAATAAAAACTTCAACTTTATTATGAAAGAAAATGAGTTTTAGAGACCATCTCTTCGACACAAAGTTCATTTCGAGAAATCTTTATTCTTGTGGTTCTTTACCGTCAAGTTTTTTAATGACGGACCGAGTTCACCGCGCTCCCAGTGCTTTACGCGTTAACTTGTTCGTAAAACTCAAAAATTATATAATTAACAAAGATATTAGGGTTTAAGAATGAAAAGTTAGACTTTTAATGAAATAATAAAAAGTTTGAAAGACAATAACAAATAAGTTAGTATATACTTGGGGATTTTTCGCAAACTTAAATCGATTTGTTTGTTTAATTTATTTGACTATACGTTTCATTAACTTTATTTCAAACCAATAGTTCAACTAAAACATCTCTTAATTAGCGAATTTTCATAATAAAATAACACTTATGAGGTTATTCAGAGGGATGTAATAGAGAATCTAAGAGAGAGAATTGATGCCGCTCTAAGCGCACACACATAAAACACACACACACACACACACATATATATATATATATATATATATATATATATATATATATATATATATATATATATATATATTTATTTATTTATTTATTTATTTATGTGTGTGTGTGTGTGTGTATGCCTTCGCCAGGAATATGCTTGGTCTTACAGTGGGGCAAAGTTAAGCGAAATCATGTCTCTTTTGAGGTTTATACGCCAAATGCCTTTAATAAGGCTAATAAGGTAGATAAATATTTCTATCTTTCAGAGGAAGTAAGTCGGACCCGGGAGTGTGGCCAAAATCCGGTTCAGAGGTCCTGATCACGAAAAAATACGTTTATATGATGGATTATAAAAATAATCCAATTGAGTTGAAATTCGGTAGATGTATAACATTATACGTAAATAATAAGTATACTATGTTTCGATTTAATACAAGTATACGTATAATGTTTGTTGCAACTTGAACGTTAAGGGTCAGTGCCTGGATGAGTGGCCTTGCCATGAGAATGAAACAAATGTATTTACTATCTGAGGACGAGCGAAGGGAGTGCGAAGACATGTTGCAGTATAAATATAACAACTTGTCTAATCTGAGGACGAGCGAAGCGAGTCCGAAGCAGGAAGGATGAGCCTAGCGAATCCGATGTGATCAGAAAAAGTTTCAAGGTATCCCGTACCCGATTTTTTTTATTCATTCATTTGGAAATTTGCTTCAGTGCATCATCATCAGGGCAGTGTGCCCTCTTTTATAAACTAGTATTATAACTTAATGTGGCAGCCAATCGGTCACTGGGAGGCGTGGAGGCGGTGAAACGGCCCCAACGCAGCTACCACGAAGCTGTTAAAAGGTCTCTTGTTTTAAATAACGTATACCTAAAATCGGCAGTAAATATAATTGCCGCATTTAAGAGAAAACTTACTTCGTGGCCTAGTAGCACAAAATGTTATTACTACAAGCTTCCGCTTCACATAAACTATTGCACAGAATCCTCAACCTTTTGTAGAAAAGCTCGTCAAATTTAGAAAAACAGGCTTCAGAAAATAAAACACTTTATTATTTATTTGACAAAATATCGTAACAATCGCCTTAGATGGTTTTAGGAGATATTTAAAACCACATTTCGTGCAAGAAAATAGTCATAGAGTCACTTGATACATTAATTATTTATGAAGAACATAAGCTTCCAGTTGATTTCCTTCTTAAACTATTTTTATTTTAGCAAATTATTTTTGAAAAACGAGATTAAAGATAGCTGCAATCATAAAGACCAGTTAAGAAAATTTAAAAATTGGGTATATGGTACCTCCGAACTTTTCATAATATTCTTGAATTCGCTTCATCTTCGCCACTTCGGACTCGGGCATTAAAACATAATTTTTATTCCTAGAGGTCATTCATTCATCTCCCGACCGCCCTCGACACTCTTTAACTGAAGAGACACAACAAAACCTGTAAATGTACAAACCGTAGAAATATGAAACTACATTTTGACTGAATTTGACAATTTTATGATATTTAACTGTTTAACGAATTTAAAAAAATTAAAGATGCAGTTTATAGTCTTATTCTTATTATAGAGTTAAAATTGATCTATAAAAAATAAGTAATTATAGCTGAAGATTTAAATGAACTTTTATTATAGAACTATTATGAGCCATTGCATTACGTAATTAACAACTTTAACTCCACTTAATTCATACTTACGAACAATGTTGAAGCAACGCTTTGTTGGTAAATTTAAAAGATACAACAATATTCCTACTTAAAAAATAAATAAATAATTTAAAAGAAATATGATATAAAATAAAATAAAAAAATAAAATTCAACATAACCTGACTTTCAGTGTTGTCAGAGTAGGATTATTTTTGTTACTTAAAAGATGGTTGGAAGCATTGAGATTTTGGCGGGCTGTCAACTGATTTTAGCCGTGTGTTATAAAATTATACTCGTCTAAAATCAGTCGACAGCGTGGAAAAATATTACCAGGAACCCAATAAGGGTGTTCCTGATTGGTTCCTCAAACTATTTTCCTACGCTGTCAACTAGTTTTTACCATGTATTAAACTATAATTCGTTTGAGAAGTCTCTCTACAACACAAAACTTTATTGGCAAAGCACTTTTAATCCAAACTAGAAGTCATCATCAGTCCGAAAACCCTAACAAAAAAGTTACAATTTAATAATTAAAAACCAAAAATGGCGAAAGAGCTTAGCCAACAAAATTTTGTGTTTGTGTAGAGACTTTACTATTCTTTCATTATTTTTGCTTAACCCTATGTTGCTTAAATTCAAGAGAGAAGAAGAGTAAATCCAGGTTTCAACTCTGACAAAACAGAATAATAAGTAACAAATATAGAGCTATTAATGATTAAGATTGAGGAAACTGATTCACTAAGTAACTTTTTCTCACTGCTCTCTAGATAGTGTTGCCAATTTGGAGGTTACCTCTATTATAATAAATATATTATTATAGTATAATATATTTATAATACTAATAATAGTATATACTATAATAATAGAGATAGTGTTACAAAAATAAATATTGGAAAATAATATTTATTCATATAGGTCTGCTTATGAACTTTGTAAGTTGTCAGCAAGAGCATTTTGTTCTCTCAAATCATTGCTCTACTGATGCATTCTATAAAGGAAAACATTGAAGCGGATTAGTTCGATTTGTTATCTAAATAGGATTTTAAGCTTTTGTTATTGTTATTGATTGTAGCATGTGTTATTGCTTGCAACTTTTTTTGTTGTTATTTATTGCAGCATTTGTTATTGATACTGATCGCAGGATTTGTTATATTTATTCCCTCATAACAACATTGATTGCTTTATTTATTATTCATAATAACATTGACTAATTTATTCTACTGAGTACCCCTAGAACTTACGCACCCACTGCATCAGGGAATACATCCGTACTTTTATCCTCCTTTTACGAGACTGCACCTGTGACCAGTCCACTAGCTACTCTGATCTCATTAGTCAAATCTAGCCCGACAGTTACTAGTTTTTTACCAATCTAATCAGTTTCTCTAGTCATTACAGATACTCGTTATACTTACAGTTCTGTCCAATCCGGTACAGCCCGACAGAGAAAGACGCCGGTAACAACCCAGAAGTTAGTGTGCATTAACCCATTCCCATAGCTCTGACCTGAAAGCCTATAAGTTCCGAAAATCACTAGGAAACGTCTTCCAGAACAGAACACATCATCCATATTCACTTATGCTAATCGTGGGGCCACTGACACCGCTAAATCCGGGTCTTCATCTTCACAGTGCTCGGTCCAAAGATTCAGTATCTATCCGATCATCCACACCCGCAGAACTTAGTCGACCTGGATACAACGAAAACGTAGAGCCAGACTTGTCTCAGACGAAATCACAGACAAAGGAAACCACGCAAAGCCTAGGCTGGGTTGACTGGCCTTGAATTCAAGACCTTCCTAGAGAACTCTAAAAGGGATAACCTTATAATATAAGGTCCTCCCCGGCTGGATTTTAATCCTCGACTTCCAGGGCCCTGTTTCACGAAGGTACAAGTCTTGTATACTACAAGTAAAAAGCTACAAGTTTACTATTGATTGTAAGAATTTTGTTTCACTAATATACAAGTGTAGACTAGTAATCACTTGCGGTTTTTATATAATTTTATTTTTTTTTAAAAAAACTAGAAAAATTACAACCTTTATTTTAGATTTTCTAGGAAACGAGCATATTTGTGTCAAACTCCAATCAAATTTGATTAACTTTCCCACAAATCATACAAACTATTGTACAAAAACAACTTATAACTATAAGTGTCAAAATTAAGCGTTTCACGAATATCATTTTAGCGAATTTTCATAATGAAAATGACGCTTATGAGGTTGTTCGGATGACGGAAGTTGAGGGTGGGAGTGAGCGGAATCGGTTCCTATTGGCTTCCTGATAACAAAAATATATGTCCGAAAAAAGTTTATATATATATGTATATATATATATATATGTATATATATAATATATATATATATGTAATGTAAGAGTTTCTACCTTTCGTATGGCGAACGATAACTCTCGAAGGCGTTCTCAAATTGAAACGAAACTTTGCAAATCGCGAGATGTTGAGAAGGTTACGAGGCCTATTGTTTATAAAAAATTATGACGTCATCAATCAAAGTTATGACGTCATGAAAAAAAAATTTTTTTTGAAACTTGAAATGGCTTTAAAACAAGGTATTTCGTGTTTAGGTAGACGGCTAGCTGAATCGATTAAGACCGATTTCAGCTCAATCGAACCATCACAAATGGCGCAATCGGTATACATATATATATAATCTTGTATATATGTATACGTCCAGGTCAAAGACTTGTACGATATCTGTTGGGTTTAGTAGTGCTAGAGTGTGGGGATATAGTATAAAAGATGGACCTCTACCTCTTGCTCCATCGTGGTAAACCTGCTGTCCCAGAGAGACAGGACAAAAATGGCTTCCACTAAACCACGCCGAACAAACAGGCCCGTAAAGCGGAAGAACGGAAGAAGTAGTCTTTATATGGTCGAAGTCATTCTAAAACGATTGCGACCGGTTTCAGCTCAATCAGACAATCCTAAGACAGATGGTTCACTCCCGAGTGTAGTAGAAACACTCAATTGACAAGTTTGTGTTTATGATTTAAGTTGGGGGTCTCATCACTAGAGTCTTGAATAGCGCTAGTACTAAAAATATATTTGCTCTATTCTCTACTAGATTGTGCTGTAGTATTTTTTTTAAAAACAAACAATTGCCAATCTTTTTTTTTTTTTTTAACTTTATTGATTATTGTCTACAATGAATGTATGTAGTAAAATAAAATAAAAGTAAAGAAAGATCTATGTAAAAAAAAATACGTGACAGTTTCACGCTGTCACCTCTAGACTGTACTACTTGAGCCTCCTGCATCCCATCAACTATTTTTTTTTTAAATCTTTGAGTGAGCCATCTATGTTAATATTGTTTATCTATGATCCTAAGTGACGGAAACGGTATTTTTATTTAAAAACAAAAATCATGAATATATTTTTGTTTATAATGCTTGTTAGTTTTAATATTATAGCATACTATTAATAATAAAGTATTAATAAAATCTTAATTAGTAAAATCAAATTTGTGAGAAAGCCTCTCAGGCCCCGCGGAGCGGGCCTGTGTGGGAGGCTGTGAAAATTCGCTAGGTACATGGCAAAATGCCATGTAACAAGAACAATAATGAAACAACACAACATACAAAACAACAACAATGTGGCCGCGAAGCGGCCACAGGGAGGCCCCCGGTCCGCGAAGCGGCCCGGTGGGCCGACGCTGCGAAGCGGACGAGGCGCGAAGCGCCGAGGCCGCGTAGCGGCTACGGGCCGAAGGCCCGTATCTGCTTATTATTACTTACTAGAGTTTTTGTAAACAATGTGTCAAAATATTATTAAAACCCAGTTTCATTCATATGAGTAAATTATTTATAATGCAATTATTTCTTAATTACGAGAATTAATATTTATAAAAAACGATTTACAAACTCATATTGAGCAATATATTATTTATAAACTAAAAGTTGGCGATAAAAACTAAGTTTTATATTAATAAAATAAACTTGTGACTCAGTCTTCCTAGGTTCGGACTTGGGTAGAAAATTTACAAGTGAATGTTACAAGTAATTGAAATAGATATGAATATGTTGTTTATTGTTGGTTGTTATTTATTGTAAAATGCTACACATGTACAAGTGTATCCTTAGTAACACATGTACATTTGTCATTACAAGTTGTTTTTACAATTGTTTATACTACAAGACTTGTCATTAGGCAAGCGCTCTACCTCTGAGCTTTTGGTCTTCGGTACTTTCATTGTTGTTAATGATTAAAAAATCACTCCACTAAAACGAATCATCCCTCCACTAAAAACCATCTCTCTGCAAAAGACATCAAGTCACCGCTAAAACAAACTATCTATCTGCAAAAACTAAGCAATATTTGCTAAACCTTTGGAGCCACAAAGATTTTTGTAAACCAATGAAATGTTTAGAAAGGAAAGATATCTACCTTTCTGTCTGTTTTTTTACGAAATGTCTGAGCCAAACTTACTCTATGCTAAAATAATGAATAAATCAATCAATATTTTTATGAATAATGAATAAATCAGTCAATATTTTTATGAATAACGAATAAATAAGTCAATATTTTTATGAATAATGAATAAATCAGTCAATATTTTTATGAATAATGAATAAACCAGTCAATGTTTTTATGAATAATGAATAAAATAGTCAATATTTTTATGAATAACGAATAAATCAGTCAATTTTTTTTATGAATAATGAATAAATAATTCAATATTTTTATAAATAATGAATAAATCAGTAAATGTTCTAATATAAAATCATTTTTTATGACTTATGATTTTAGCTTGGAAGCGTTGCTTACCACATTTTGTCAAGCATAATTTTTTACTTAAGATGAATAATTTCTCGCTGGTCGTCAGTTTATTACATTTTTTATTGTTTATTGGTTCATTTTCATATTTAAAAACGTAAAAGCAATTTTCTCCATGTTAAAATACCCAATATAAACGTTTTATGACTCCAGACTTTTGAGCCGTTTTCTTTTGAAGATAAACTTTGAAGAAAGTTTAGCCGGAGTTCTAATAAAATACAGCCATATTGGATTCGCTCCAAAATTTTAACGCGTAACTCATTTCCCTGTATCCTAAAGATTTTCCTTACTTTTATAGCAGCTATAAAAATTGCATTAGTTTATAAAAACTATTTTTATGACATTAATATGAAAATTTCAAATCCATAAATAACATTAGTGGGAGTGTCAACTGCCTCATACAGTTTTTTATACTTTTTTCACCTATAACCGTAGGTACGTAGGAAAAGTACTGTGATAACCTTTAAAATCCGAAACAGAGGTTTTATTATAATTATTTGTTTCAGGCACTGAAACATTGATTTGTTCTGAGAGGTTTTCACCATAAAATAAAATATGTTCGTATGCATATATGTGTCTGTAAAAATTCTTTAATTTGATTGGCCAAATCATTAGTTGTTTTGACGGAGATTTTGTGGTATAGACTATAGACTCACCATGATGTTTAATAAATATATTTCATTTACTCGTATATATATATATATATACTATTTAGGGATATTTAGGTATATATTTTATAACGAAAACATAACTAGTTCAGCCGTTTGAAAATAGGTTTTATTCTTACTCATTCTACCCAACATCTGAATGAATTGGCCTTGAGTCGATATCAAGTGAGTATTCAGAAGTCAAGTTGTAATCGAGTCAAGACCTATGTAGTATACTACATATAGTAATTGAAATTGATTTAAACTGACATTGTCTATAACTAGCAGTTAGCTAGTCCAACCTTATCGAACCCATAAATTTCAAGATAATGTTTTGTTTATCTGTAATCATCCCAATCAATTGAATCGTTACAGATCAATAACAATTTATGTACCCCATTGATGTTTTGCAGTAAATATTTTTCTTTGCTATTCCTTCCTTAAAGGGAAGCTGTAGGATCTAGTTTTTGAATACACATGTTTATTTTATACATTATTAATTATTTAATCTTAGGAATTATACAATGGTATAATATGTGTTGAGCAAAATATATGTTTATTTTGTTTATGAGTAAAATATATACTCATTTTGTCTTATATGTTTATTGTTATTATTGATAAGTATAATTATGCCTACTTAACCTATATAATACATAGGTTTTACTCATATTTATGAGTAAATTATAATTATTCTAATAAAATAAAATTAGATACAAATATATATTTGAATAATCTGACCACAAATGTAATTCAAAAACTTTTTCGTTTCAATAATTAAACAGCTAATTATTATTTAGTAAAGTATAAAAGTAAATTGTAAATTTATTAAATTTATATTATTTGTATTATTGGTCTCAATAATTGAATATTCCACCAGAAATTGGGCATAAATGAGACACCTGGTAATATTAATTATTTATTGCAATATTTGGATCAAAACATAGAATGGAGCAAACATTTTATTTTATTTATATTATTTATTTTAGGTTATCGGACCTGATTTTGAAAGTATTAACATTGTTAACTTGTTAACAGATATGTAACTAGTGAGTTTTTAGTTTCTTTCTGGCATGCCAATTTTTTTTTATTATTCTTTCCATAACCTAAATATTGTACATTCAAGTATGTAATTTAGTTAATTTTCTTTTTTAGATTTTTGCTTGATGATGCTCTGTGTTTTTTTAGCAAATATCGCAATAAATAATTAATATTACCGGTGTCTTATTTGTGTCCAATTTCTGATGGAATAAATTTATATTGATAAGAAAAGCAACCTCATAAGCGTCATTTTCATAATGAAAATTCGCTAAAAAGGTCACAAATAATTCAAATATCAATTAAATTAATGAAGGACTTCATCAGTCCTTTTTTATTAAAATTTATTGAAAATAAATTAACGAAGAGTTTTCGCCCAGGGATCATGAGCTTCTTCAGTTCTTAAAAATGACAAAAATTATTAACTAAGTTAGACACGTGACATAAAAAATATTTTAAATTTTATTAATTTTCAAACTTTTTGAAAACTGACTCTTATTTTTGTCATTTTTAAGAACTGAAGAAGCTCAGGATCCCTGGGCGAAAACTTTTCGTCAATCTATTTTCAATAAAGTTTAATAAAAAAGGACTGAATTCTTGATTAATTTAATTGATATAACAATTTATAACAGTCCAAAAGCTTTAAAGTTAATAATTCAAATACATATATAAATAAAGGCTAGGTAGCCAGCTTGTCGATCCATGGCAATCCAGAATAAATAAATAAATCGAAAAAAAAGTTATAAGTAAAGGAGACCAAGTTATTTTAAGACCAGCAGTCCAAATACTAGCAAAGGCGCATGTAATATAAACGCTACGCATTAGTACAAATAAGCGAACAGTAAAAATATCCAAGTACTACTATTGTTTTATTTAATATATGCTTGAATAAATAGAAGAGAACCAGCTTTGCGACATTGTAATGATTAGCATGCACACTCATCTTAATTAAGAAAGTATTATAGGTCTTTGTTAAGTTGTAAGAACTAATTAACAACTAACTGTATACAATGGTACGTACGGTAGCGAGGTACAAGCGAATAAATTATATAAACAAGTGATTTTAAGACAATTGTTGGTGTATTAAACGATGTGACGTTTCCTCATTATGTGTTAAAAAACTGGTGAGGTTAAACTTCCTGCTGAGTGAACAAGCTTTAAAAAAATTGATTTAGATTTTTTTAGCAAATATGTTGGTCAGAAGTTTGATTACAAGAAGATGTATTTGTTTGTACGCATACAAACAGTACATATTGCATCAGATGTACCCACCGATAACCACCAATACCATCAATAACCTACGTAAATATTGATGGTCAACAAGGGAAATGAGCTAACACCGAGCGACCGCAGCCCTTCGTGGCCACTACGGACAATGAGCAATTAAAGTGTTATTTTTGCCCGACAATCCAGCGTTTTTACTAACTACACAAGAACACTAATAAAATTTTAAACTACAGTGTGAAGAAATTTTTCGATCAGCTGTTTTTAAAAATGTGTTGTATGGATTTATAAGAGCATGTACTTATGGCTTTATTACTAGGGATTATTTCTCTCGTACTCAGGCATTAAAAACGTTTGACATATTACCACCGGTCACCATCTATGTACTGACCACGCTCTATAAAACTTATCACACATCGCAAAAGCTGTAATCTTGCTTCTCTTATCATTTAAATAGTTTATTTATTTGTTTATCATAATAAAAAAAAACGTAGTGTACTTATTTATAAAGTAATAATATACACTTGTACCAAATTTCAACTCATTTTCCATTTTTTTTATTTTTTAAAAAGGTCCAGTTTTTATTTAAGTCATTCAATAAAAACTGAACTAATGATGATAATGAGATGAAACTTGGCACATAATTTAGTCTTATACATAGTTACAGGCGTATCTCAATCCAATCGAATAATTTTTTCGCGTTTTATGTTTTCGAAATTTTGAGCTGAGTCATTATTGCGGGTTAATGACGTCATAAAGAAATTATTTTCCGAATAGCACAACTGCAGCGGCAGACTGATTTTTGTACAAACATTCTACTTACTAGCATAAATACACTGGGAGCTACGATGATAAAAGACACACACACACCACACATACAAACAGACAAATTTGCGAAAACCACTTAGGTGGCCTTAAAGCTTTTAGGATAGCATAACTTCGGTCGCGCGTAAGAAGTTCTTTAACTAACTTGTACGATTGACATCAGAATAAGCTAGTGGTTCTAAGTCAAGATTGGTAAAATTAAGAACTCGCTTTACTCGTCCTCAGAATGGTATCGAGCTTCCGGCGATAAAAAATACGTTCCGCGAACGTATTTTAAAAGTGAAAAAAAATTACAAAAGAAGACAGCAGTCCAAATATAGTTGGAAAACAACTACCGAGCTTTCAACCAGGGATCCTGGTCGTCATCAGGGTAAATAGATTTATTAAAACACAAACAACAAGACTATAAACATTAAACAAAATAAACCAACAAATATACAATATCAAATAATGTAAGAGAAAACAACAAAAGATAAGAGTTATCAAAATGAAGGTAACATAAGATTAGAGAAGTGCAGAGTAACTATACACTACAAACTTTTTGTTTGTATTTTAAAAGCTACGTTAGAAAACTTGGCTAGAAGCTCGAGACTGAGCTTCTATAGTCCTGTTTTAAAATTTACCCTATTCAGCAGATGATCCTAAAAATTCAGCCAAAATAAGACCAAACTTGTTTTGCCATTTTGTGGCAAAATTTTTTTAAGTAAGTAAAGAAAGTTTTTCGTATATTTGAACTAATAATTAAAATACTTAAATTTAAGTAGCTTTGGAATTAATAATGCCATACTTATCTAACAATATGTTGTCAGTCGAAAAAAACAATAAGGAATAACAATAGGTGGAATTTATGGCGTCGTCAGCAAATAGAAGTTTTTATTTTAATGTTCACAGAATCAAACAGTTGTGTGTTGGATAAATAGTTTATCTATAGGTCAGGCGGCTGTGAAAAAAATAATTTTACAGTCATAGATATAAAAATTATACTTTACTGATAATTTTAATACTTTGAAGTGCCTTGCTTAGTACAGCTCTTTAAATATATAATTATTAATGGTAAAAGAAAGCAACTCAAGAGATACTGCATCTGCTCAATAGGCATAATTAATTAAGTAACATTAATAGCTAAAATACTGATTTTATATTAATTAGTATAATCTCGATTATTCTGAAGGCCACCTTCCTGGTTAAGGTTGATAATGCGTTAGAATTCTAACCTTTGACACCACAGAGATCATTGGTTCGCATCCCAGATTACACTGTTAGTTTTTATACATATTTACCTTTAGATACGCTGCTCAAGTATATGAGCGTTATACCAACGCCACAACTACTTGAGGTTCCGTCACGGATTAATCTTGAAAAAATGCAAGGCTTTATACGAGAGTTTTAATCAATAAAAGAAAAAGAAGTATCATTACATGAAAATATTAACAAGAGACCATCAACAGTGCTAATAGTCGACGAATAAAGAAGAAGGTAATAGATGAGTCTTATACAGATCAGATATCAAAGATAGACTCAAAGAGTTATAATTATTATCTAAAACATATCTAATACTTATCCTTCTCAGTAAGTAAAACATAATTAAAGTAAATCAAAAATACTAACAGAGTTATGTAGTTAAATATCTTGTGCTTTATATACCTTTTGTTTGTTTTATACCTTCTCTTGTATTTATTATTCAGAATGATACCTTGACGCACGTCAGTATGACTTTAATTAAAAACTTTTTAGCCTTTAAAATGAAAATTGACTTTAATTTTGCCATTTTTTAAACTTCCAACCATTAAAAAGGATTTAATATCAGTACGATTTAATGACCTATTTTTACGATCCTACTGCCTTTTTATTATAAACATTTTTCCTTTTATCCGCGAACTATAAACATTTTCTATAAAAGAAAACAGAAAAAATATGAAAAATAATGCTAAAACACTCATGATAAAAATACTTTACTGAACTCATAGACTCCTGAAATGACACTATTGTCGTTTCAAGAGTAAAAAAATATGCTGTGAACGACTCTTACTCGGGGATTTTTTAGTAGTTTGTCGTTTTTAAAAAAGACCTCAGACACAATGTGGGTGACAGCTTTTCTAAAACGATCGATGTCATTGGTTAGCCGATGTCAAGATGGCCGAACCCTCCTTTCATGCTGTGCGGCATTCTTCTAAACCAAGACCTTTATCCCTACTACCGACTATCACTTTACCTTAGTTTTATATCCACATAACTCTAAAATTCAATGACACCGTCATATTTTTTTTTATATTTGGATTTTTCAAAACTAAAAGATTTAATGTCGTCTGTATTGATATTTAAAAGAATAATAAAAACAGCTGATTTAAAGTTATACAAGTCTGGCGCAGAGGTACGCAAGACGGGTGAATTTTCATTACTATGTTGTGAGGAGGTTATATTAATCACCTTCTAGAAATCTTTAAATCGACTTCATCAAGCCATCTTAGAACATTGAATTTTTAGTCATATATTTTTTAAATCTCAATTTTTGTTATATACAGTCATGGCGGACTGAGAAAAAAGGCCCAATAAGGGTTTGACCTAAAAGGGCCCGAACCTACATCTCAAAAGGCCCAAAGAGGGGGGTCCAATATTTCTTTTCAAGTAAAGGGGTTTACTTTTAACGATAATAGTATTGTTAACAGAAAACTGAGCGGTGGAGTAAACACAGCTAACAAATAACAACACCAAAATCTCTCCACAAAACCTTTATTAAAACCAGAGCCGGCTTTCGACCTCACGATCATCATCAGTGCCGGAGAGTTGAAGAAGGAGAATCCTAGTTTGACTTTTTATGCAGAGTCATATAGCGGACTCTATATGTCTCAGTCCGCTATATGACTCTACCTAAAAAGTCAGACTAGGATTCTCCTTCTTCAACTCTCCGGCACTGATGATGATCGTGAGGTCGAAAGCCGGCTCTGGTTTTAATAAAGGTTTTGTGGAGAGATTTTGGTGTTATTTGTTATAGTTGAAAGTAGTATTAATGATTATAGCAAGGACCAGCATAAACATTTAAAATATACTTTTAATTTATGAAGAAATATAAATATCTAGAGTGTATTTTATTCTGCTATATAGAGCCCTGATCAAGAATGCTAGGGCCCTTTATGGCCCTAGATTATTGTATAGGGCCCTTAAAAGCCCGGGTAAAATAAATAGGGGCCTTAAAGGCTACAGATTTAAACAAATTTGTCTCTGGGAGTTCTTTAGGCCCTACCTTAGAGTATTGGGTCCCTTTGACTCTGCAGTGTTATGAATATATTACACAATTATAATAAATTCATAAATGTATATACTATCCCTTTACAAATATTTAATATGTTGATAATGTTTTTAAAGTTTTTTTTGCTGAGGGGCCTAAGAAGGGCTGTCGCCCTCGCTCTCAATGGCCAGTCCGTCCCTGCATACAGTCAGGCCACTGAGATCCATTGGACCCAAGGTTAATACATAATTTGAATACATAAAATCCCATTTTTAAGCCCAATCCGGAATCAAAATAATCAAGATAATAAATTAAATAGAACTTATATAAACTATATAAATAAACCATGATATGCTTTTTACTGTTACTCATTTATACCGTAGATAGATAGGAAAATTATATGTTTTTTAAAAAATCCGAAACCGGGATGTCACCGGAATTATCCGTTTCAGGTCTTTTAATGCCTCCTAAGTTGTTTTTACACCTTACAAAGTTATATATCCGTCTGCATACGTGTGTGTATAAATTTAATACAAGAGTATTCCTTTACGTATAATAAAGTACGCCAAGTTTCGTTTTAATATACGTCAAGGTTATCCATGATTTTTGTTGGATCATAAAAGTTAAGCCGCATCGAGCGTGGTCAGTGCCTAGATGGATGACCACTGGAAATGTAACGGGCACGACTATTTACTATCTGAGTATATGTGAAGCGAGTCAGAAGACGTTTTGCAATATAAATTTAACGACTTTTTTTATCTTAAGGACCAGAAAAGCGAGTCCGAAGCAGGTTAAATTAGCGTAGCGAATCCGATGTGACGAGGAAAAGTTCAGAGGTACCTCGATTTTTTAAGAAGTATTTAGGTGGTACTTGAAATTCAAAGCATCAAATAAAAAAAACATTTTACAAAAATATGTCAACATTTAAGCGAAATTTATATTAATCAGCATGACAGACATGCTTGTGTCATTATTATGAAAAACATGCTTGTGTAATCATCATGACAGACATGCTTGTTTAATCATTATGACAGACATGCTTGTTTTATCATCATGACATGACATGCATGTGTAATCATCATGACCGACATGCTTGTTTAATCATTATGACAAACATGCTTGTGTTATCATCATGACATGACATGCATGTGTAATCATCATGACAGACATGCTCGTGTTATCATCATGACAGACATTGCAATATTATTTCATATACTTATATGTATTCGTATATATTATCCCCCAACATGCACTGATTTAACGCATGACTTTCAGTCCAATGCATATGCAACCTCAAAAAAAAAAAAATCAAGGGTTGGATTTCATGTGATGTATGTAACATCACATAAAATCTAACCCAATCTCATAGGGGTACCTCGGCACTTTTCCTTATTACATCAGATTCGCTACGCTTACCCTCCCAGCTTCGGACTCGCATCGCTCGTCCTCAGATAGTAAATACATTCGATTCATTCCCAGTGGTCATTTATTCAGGCACTGACCACGCTCGATGCTGCTTAACTTTTGTGATCCAAAAAAAATCATGGATATACTTGTTGTATTAAAACGAAACAGTGCACAATTTACGTCAAGAGGTACAGTTGTTCCAAATTTCAACTTAATTAGATCATTTTCCAATTTTTTAAAAAAACGTATAGAATTCAATCAATAAAAATTGAACGTATGCTGATAATGAGATGAAAATTAGCACATATGTTAGTCTTATGCGTGGCTACATGCGTACTAAATTTTAATTAGTTCGCACTATTTTTTCGTGTTTTATAATTCTTGCTGAGTCAATATTGCGGGTTAATGACGTCATTAAAAAATATTTTCCGAATAGCACAATTGCAACAGTAGACTGATTTTTGTACAAAGTTTCTAGCATAAATACACTAGGAGCTACGATGATAACAGACACACACACACACTGACAGACAACATTGCGAAAACCACTCAGGAGGCACAACACAATACTTTTCCTTTATACCTACCGAATAATTAAGGAAAAGTAAAATAGTAGTTTATTGTTTATCAACATGCACTGTTTCATGCAATAATATGAAGCTATTTAATTGCAACTCTGATACATCGAAGGTTTAGATTACATATAATGATAAGTATATTCCTATTGTTCTTTTACAAGTTCTGTTTCATGCTAAACCACGGATCAAGAGATAGATTACATATGATAATATGTTTGTTTATTGGTAGTACTAGACATGCCCCCTTCCAAAGTATAGCTACGATAAAATTCATCCTAAACCTCTGAAAAAGGTTTCATATGATGGTATGTTTGTTTATTGGTACGACTGATATACCCACTTCCAAAGTATAACTACCAATACAATTCATCCTAAACCTCTGAAAGAGGTTCCATATGATGATATGTTTGTTTATTGGTACGACTGATATGCCCACTTCCAAAGTATAACTACCAATACAATTCATCCTAAACCTCTGAAAGAGGTTCCATATGATGATATGTTTGATTATTGGTACGACTGATATAACCACTTCCAAAGTATAACTACCAATACAATTCATCCTAAACCTCTGAAAGAGGTTCCATATGATGATATGTTTGTTTATTGGTACGACTGATATGCCCACTACCAAAGTATAACTACCAATACAATTCATCCTAAACCTCTGAAAGAGGTTCCATATGATGGTATGTTTGTTTATTGGTACTACTGATATGCCCACTTCCAAAGTATAACTACCAATACAATTACTCCTAAACCTCTGAAAGAGGTTCCATATGATGATATGTTTGTTTATTGGTACTACTGATATGCCCACTTCCAAAGTATAACTACCAATACAATTCATCCTAAACCTCTGATAGAGGTTCCATATGATGGTATGTTTGTTTATTGGTACTACTGATATACCCACTTCCAAAGTATAACTACCAATACAATTACTCCTAAACCTCTGAAAGAGGTTCCATATGATGATATGTTTGTTTATTGGCACTACTGATATGCCCACTTCCAAAGTATAGCTACCAATACAATTAATCCTAAACCTCTGAAAGAGGTTCCATATGATGATATGTTTGTTTATTGGTACTACTGATATGACCACTTCCAAAGTATATAACTACCAATACAATTAATCCTAAACTTCTGAAACAGGTTCATATGTTGCAGCTGTTTTGCAATATCTGATACTTCAAAGGTTAGATTTTGTATGCTATATTTTTGATTACTTATTCTGTCATGAATTATTGCAAAGCATTTGTCTTGCAAGCAAGCAAGATCAAGCATTTGGTATGTATACAGGGGCATTACAACGATTATACAAACGTTGTATAAACAGTGATAAACAAAGAAAAACTTACCTTCCCTAGCTAGAATAATGCCAATGGCACGAACCGCAGGTTATGTAACACTAAAATCTGTAACAAATCGAAGATAAAAAAAAATTAAATGATATGTATAATTTTTAATCGTAATAAACACGAGGTGGTAACAAGCAAAATTTTAAAAAAAGCTCTATATTTTTATAATTAACAGGTTGACTATGTTTTATTGGTGTAGGAGTTATCACCTCATTAAAGATCCTTGGAAAGAAATTATCCTTGGAAAGAAAAGATCCTTGAAAAGAAAAAGTCCTTGGAAAGAAAAAGTCCTTGGAAAGAAATGGTCCTTGGAAAGAAAAGATCATTGGAAAGAAAAGATCCTTGGAAAGAAAAAGTTCTTGGAAAGAAATGGTCCTTGGAAAGAAAAGATCCTTGGAAAGAAAATATCCTTGGAAAGAAAAGATCCTTGAAAGAAAGATCCTTGAAAGAAAGATCCTTATGGAAAGAAAAGATCCTTGGAAAGAAATGATCCTTGGAAAGAAAATATCCTTGGAAAGAAAAGATCCTTGGAAAGAAAAGATCCTTGGAAAGAAAAGATCCTTATGGAAAGAAAAGATCCTTGGAAAGAAAATATCCTTGGAAAGAAAAGATCTAATGTGAAATCGGAAGTATATATTTATTTCCAGCGAATCCCAAAGGGAAAACAAGGTTATGAGGTTAGAAACAACCATTCCAAAAGAAATTTGCCCGACAAGCGGACAACCGTTCCAGAATTATTTTTTAGTTAAGGTAAACCTATATAATGTTAAAAAACTATAAAAAATTATCGTCCCTACCAGGATTTGAACCCAGGTATCTTGGCTATGAGTGCTCGTATAGCCTACGGACCACTCTCATTCAACTCACAAGCTCAAAAAGCATCGAAATCGACTCCCCACTTGTAATGTGTTGTTTAGCGGCCGTATTTAGGTTTTATGGTATTGACCAACGTTGTTTCGACATTTTGGTCACATAGAGTGGTCGTATCGACTTCGGACCGGTTTTATTAAACTCAGCACTCGAAATTTATTTTTTATCGACTTTAATTTTAGTTCCCGGTAATTTACCATGTTTAGCAAAGCCAATTTTTTCGTCATCAGGGACGTCTGAAACGGATTTTTGTCGCGGTCCGAGGTTCTACTCCTGCCATGACGCCTGTCCTATTAGCGATTTTTTTATAAAGGCAATTCGCTAAAACAAGCACTGCCAGAGAACTACGTTAAGAAGGCAAGTCATAAATAATTAAAACATTACAATAAAAACAAACTTAATAAATAAAAATTTAAAAACAGTATAAATTAGGATAATTTTTCCTAGTTTTATGATTTTTTTGAAAATTTCATTCTATTATAACGGTTATTAATATTTCCGGATAGCAGAACTATACCGAATGTTTAATTATTGTTCCAAGTTTCTTGCAATAAACACACTCAAATCTGTGTGCGAGGATATCAAAGACACACATTCAAATATACATGTATTTGACACATTTATTTCAGTTCCGATGAAATCCCGAAAAAATTGGGTATAGGGTACCTCGGAACTTTTCCTCCCTACATCGGACTCGCCTCGCTCGTCCTCAAATAGAAAATACATCCGTTTCATTCCCGGCGGTCCCCCATCAAGGCACTGACCACGCTCGATGTCGCTTAACTTTTATGATCCAACAAAAATCATGTCATTATATAACATCATTATATCTGCCTCCGTAGCCGCGGTCGTATAGTACTGGACTTCGGCACCGAAGGTCCAGGGTTCACAGCCCTGGCTATGCTCTCATTTTTTATGAATAGAATTTGATGTAAAAAGATTTCGCCAACTTTAGCTTTATACTTTGAGCATATTAGATGTCACCCACCCGAGGTGGTTCCCGCAGGGCGAATGCCCTGAAGGGCCGATAGGCGCAAAAACGGGCATTATTATTATTATACACTTGTTCTAAATTTCAACTCAACTAAATTATTTTCCGATTTTTTACATTTGTTTAAAAGACGCACACAAGTCATTTAATAAAAATTAAACTAATGCAGTTAATAAGATGAAACTTGACACATATGTTAGTCTTATATGACTATATGCGGCCTAAATCTAAATTCGATCACATCATTTTTCCGTGCTTTATAATTTTTCAAATTTTTTGCTGATTCATTATTGCCGGTTAATGACATCATAAAAAATATTTTTTCCGGATAGCACAAATACACTTATTGACTGAATTTCGTACAAAGTTTGAACTCGCTAGCCTAAATACACTGGTTGCTACGATGATAATACACACAAACACACACTCACAGAGAGACAATTTTATAAAAACTACTTAACAGGCCTGAAAACGAATAATTCTGCTGACATACCGATTTCTGTTTATTTCGCAAACAAAATAATTTAGCTCTATACCTACGGTATAAATGAGGAAAAGTAAAAATGTAATTGTTTTTATTAATTGTCCAGTAGTAAAAGGGGAAAGAAAGAATGAAATTCTCTTTTAGTCATAGTAATTAAATTTCTATTAGTTTTTGGAGTAAATGTTTATATAGTTTGAATTTTCTTTTCTTTTTGTTCGGTTGTATTTGCTGAGATAGCAAGTACAGGTTTTTATTTTAATTTTTATTCTTTTATAGGTTAGATGAGAATAAGAATATCTGTATAAAGAGAAATAAAAGTATAAAGTAGAGTCGTTTCTAGTTCTCAATGTAAAGCTAAGAGCTATATAAGCTAAAGAATATGCAGCATAATGCGCTGTAACGAGTGCAAAATGGAAAACTGCGTTATTGTAGAGACGCCAAATAGCTATTGAGAGTATTTGAGAATTTTCACCGAGGCGATTTCTTGACGGGTGGAAGAGGCGTTCGACTCGGATCGAAGGAGCCCGTGTTTTTAGCCCCCAGGGCGGCTGAAACAGAGTGAGAGGGAGAGATAGGGCGTTCTCGGAGCGAGGGTGAACGGGGGCGTTTGGAAGGTTTTCATTGGTCTATAAAGACCCGACGCTCGATCCTATTGGTGTAGAGAGGTTACCCGCCATATTAGAGAGAGTTAGAACGCTGTGTCAGAACTGTGTGAGTGTAACCCCCCACCAAACTCTCATAAAGGATTCTCGACTTCACTTACTCACCAAACTAGGCACGGTCAACATTAAGCTTTATATTACTCGGGCCGTTTCGGTACCTTCAAGCACAGTGCGTCCTTTATTTCGAGGCCCTCACAAGATGGTGTGAAGGATGAGTAAGTTTATTATAGACAGTATGTTGCCCAAATACCACCAGCAGTATCAACCTCAAATGCTGCCCGGGGCACTCAGCAGTAGCGGAACCGCGAGCACGGAGCAAACATCGTATTCTACAACGTCGTCCAGCGGATCGGCGAGTTCCGGTACAGCCGGTATAAATTGTAACAGTCCTCCGCCGCCACCAGTGCGTATGTATCCTTACGTGCACGGACCTCAGACTCCGGCTCTACCGTTCGGTGCTCCGTCGATGACCGCTTTTTCGTCGATGGCAGCAGTCGTAGACGCTGCCGATAAATCGTGCAGATATAACGCTTCTTCAGCGGCGGAATCCGCGATGGCCGGATATTCGTTAAACCATCATAACGGTGTGTCAGTGAGTGCCGCTTCCGCTTCTATGGCCGCGGCCGCACAATTTTACCATCAAGCTGCCGCAGCATCCGCCGCAACTGATCCTCTGACATCTTGCGCAACGCAAGTTGCTTCAGCGTCATCCCAACCCATGCCAGACATTCCTAGATATCCTTGGATGTCAATCACAGGTTAGAAATATTATTATTATACAAATTTCTGACGTAATGAACCTATATGAACTCAAACGTCTGAACTCATTTATGTTAACACCGACCTGCTGACTCTAATTATAACTTGAGAACAAACAGACACAGCAACAGCAACATGACATGACATAATAACATCAAACATTTAACTTCCTTAATGATGTAAAAGAATAAATAGTAAGGCCTACATGTCGTGAATCAACCCTCAACATCCATCACCCAATAATTAGATTTTTAAAAATCAAAAACAAACCAATCAATAAAAATTTAGAAAAAAAGATGTTCCATACAATTAGGTTTCATATAAAATTGGGAAGACTTATTCAACATTTCAATCTTTATAAAAATAAATTATTATGATTATAAATTAATATTATTATTATTTATACCATTCTGTCTGAGGTGCACTTATCATTACCGCACTAACTTATAGATACTATTATATTAATCAGTTTAGTAAACCTATTCATATTTTGTAAAATATTTCAATTTTTGGAAATATATAGTTTACTTTCTACAAATCGATTTAATCGTTGATTAGATGAAAACCAAAACCCTGAATTTTTTAGTTTTTATATTTTTCTATAAAATCTGTAAAGATACAACACTGACTAATAATAATAAATGTAATTATTATTTTTTTCATCCAGTCATATTGATTTTAAATTAACATTTACTGCTATAAAGAAACAACTCACACTAGTACATGTACTTTAAACAAAGTATTATTACCACAATATATAAGTATAGTAGTCTTAACTGTAAAAAGTAGTAGGTAATAGATGCACTATAAAAGAATTAGTATTTACTAAACAAAGTAATACTATAAAAAGTATTATACCATACTTAATAATAGATTTGTAATAAAAAAGGGTTAGTATATAAAATGCAAAGTAATAGCATTATACTATGAAAAATATCAATAGAAGCACTATAAAAAGTATTAGTCTACGCCACACTAAGTAATAGAATTATACTATAAAAAGTAATAGTATACACAATGCAAAGTAATAGTATTATACTGTAAAAAGTATTAGTTTACACCACACTAAGTAATAGAATTGTACTATAAAAAGTAATTGTATACACAATGCAAAGTAATAGTATTATACTTTAAAAAGTATTAGTTTACACCACACTAAGTAATAGAATTGTACTATAAAAAGGATTAGTATATAAAAGCAGTAAATAATGCAAAGTAATATTATCATACTATAAAAAGTATATTAATAGAAGCACTATAAAAAGTATTAGTATTTACAATGCAAAGTAATAGTATTGTACTATAAAAAGTTTTAATAATGTACTAAACAAAGAAATAGTATTGTACTAGTATTAAGAGAAGCACTATAAAAAGTATTAGTATATGTACCGTGCCAAGTAATAGTATTGTACTATAAAAGGTATTAATTAGTAATGTACTATACGAAGTAATAGTATTGTGCTATAAAACCTATTAATAGAAGCTCTATAATAAGTATTAGTATATATACCAGACAAAGTAATCCTATATATACCAGACAAAGTAATAGTATATATAAAACTAAAAAAAATACTTGGCTGTACTTTTTATATCTAATGTTTAGCTTACTTTTGTATAAACAAACATCTGTACCTATTATATCAAATATTTAGCTTAATTTTCTATAAACAATCGTCTGTACTTATTATATCAAATATTTAGCTTAATGTTCTATAAACAAACATCTGTACTTATTATATTAAATATTTAGCTTAATTTTCTATAAACAATCGTCTGTACTTATTATATCAAATATTTAGCTTAATGTTCTATAAACAAACATCTTTACTTTTATAAAAAATATTATAGTTAAACTTTCTTTAAAAGAACATCTATACTTATTATAATTATAAATTAAGTTATAAATTGCATTGCTGACAATGAGATAAAACTTGGGACATATGTACATACATATGCACATGTATGTATAAAAGAGACAAGGAAACAACTCAACTCAAAATAACTTTATTATTATTATTTATTTTTATGTTGTTATCAAGTTCGTTACCTTATCTTGTTTTTACTTGATAATGTTTACCTGTTGTGATGTTACACAGCTCTATTTTTATAACGCAAAAATACAAATTTATTTCCCACACTACAGCCGTGGTGTAGTAGTTAAGGAACGCGATCAATACAAAGAGTGAATGGACTAAAGTCCTTTAAAAACTTTCGAGTTTATTTAGTCATGGGTTCAATCCCAGCACGGGCCTCTGGAATTTTTATGAAAGGGATTAAAAGTCAGCGTACCACGTCCTTCAGAAGAAACGTAAAGCCGGTGGTCTCGACCCTGTGCGTTGTCAGATACTCGTTAAAGTTCTCTTACACTAAATGAAACGGGGCTTAGGCAAAATTTAGGACCCTCATAGTATACTATAGTGTGTCTACCTAGTAGATTAAAGTGTACGGAGGTTTAGATTAACAGCGAGGGCACGTGTTGTTCCTAATTTTCACTAGACTATAAGAGTCAGTGAAAATGTGTATGATTGGTGGAAGAAGCATGAGAGGAACCATAGAAATTCACGGCTCTTTTGTCTAGATTAGATGAAATATACCTACACTTGAAATTAAAAGTAGTAGAACACTATCTTAGGGAGCTGGCAAAAAGGGCCCAACAACGTGGCCTACTTGCCTGGTAGTTACTACCATTCTCCCATATTACTATTACTGCAGCCAACATTATCGTCAAAATTGAACCCGAATAATAAAACCTACTGAATGCTTTCCGCTCATTCATTTATTTTTATCCTGAAAATTACGTTTATGTTTTTTAATTATAATTGTATATTGTCCTCCACAATAGTATAAAAAGAATAATTACAAACTGGCCGGTTTTGACTTTACGCTATCATCAGAGCTGAGTTCTCGTTACAAACTGAGTACGTTACAAACTGAGTGTGTACAAACTGAGTATTTCACAAACTAAGTACGTTACAAACTGACGTTCTTTACAACTGAGTCGTTACAAACTTACGTTACAAACTACGTTACAAACTGAGTATACGTTACAAACTGAGTATACGTTACAAACTGAGTATACGTCACAAACTAAGTACGTTACAAACTGAGTTACAAACTGAGTTCGTTACAAACTGAGTACGTTACAAACTGAGTACGTTACAAACTGAGTATACGTTAAACGTTACAAAACTGAGTATACGTCACAAACTAGTACGTTACAAACTGAGTTCGTTACAAACTGAGTTCGTTTAGTTCGTTACAAACTGAGTACGTTACAAACTGATACAACTGAGTACGTTACAAACTGAGTACGTTACAAACTGAGAAGTTACAAACTGAGTTCGTTACAAACTCGTTACAACTGAGTACGTTACAAACTGAGTACAAACTGAGTACGTTACAAACTGAGTATACGTTACAAACTAAGTACGTTACAAACTGAGTTCGTTACAAACTGAGTACGTTACAACTGAGTATACGTTACAAACTAAGTACGTTACAAACTGAGTTCGTTACAACTGAGTACGTTACAAACTGAGTACGTTACAAACTGAGGTTCGTTACAAACTGAGTACGTTACAAACTGAGTACGTTACAAACTGAGTACGTTACAAACTGAGTATACGGTCACAAACTAAGTACGTTAAAAACTGAGTTCGTTACCAAACTGAGTTCGTTACAAACTGAGTACGTTACAAACTGAGTACGTACAACTGAGTACGTTACAACTGAGTTACAAACTGAGTATACGTTACAAACTGAGTTCGTTACAAACTGAGTTCGTTACAACTGAGTACGTTACAAACTGAGTAACGTTACAAACTGACGTTACAACTGAGACGTTACAAACTAAGTACGTTACAAACTGAGTTCGTTACAAACTGAGTTCGTTACAAACGAGTTGACTGTTCGTTACAAACTGAGACGTTACAAACTGAGTACGTTACAAACTGAGTTTATTAACAAATGCTTAAACTTGCCACGCACAGCGCAAAGTTTATAAATCTAAAGTGTGGCATTCTATCCTAAAATGCAATGTTATTTATATTTTAAAATTTATATTTTTAATAAAGAATATTTATTATAAAAAAATATATTACTTAGCATAGTTATAACAGCTTGATCTTGTTTTAATGAAAATTACGAGTGCAGTTCCGAATACCCTATTCGAATTTTTTGAAGTCTTTTATTTTTTTTAGAAAGAATAATTTTTTCTAAAAAATATTAATTTATGGTCATTTTTATGACCGAAAACGTCAATTAATGGCCGTCATACTTATATGCCCTGTGTGTTCGTTCTCTGTGTATTCACCTATATATATATATAATATATATATATATAATATATAATATATATAATTATATATATATATATATATATATATATATATTCCCTGTATATTATATAACATCATCCTGTATACCATACCTGTGTATGTATATTCTTTTTTTATGAAATTGAGTCAAATTTAATAATATTAACGAAGCGCTTAAATAATGCACAATCTACATGTTGTCTTGTAACATGACTGGCACTATGTACCTTTTTATGCACATTTAAATGCTTTATACATATAAATTTCGGGAAAAATAAATTTAGAGGTACTAATATATTTGTCAAAACTTTTATCTATACATAGATTTGAAATTTCAAACAACTATATAATATTTTTAACTTTTCCTTGTTTATAAAAAGAATTGTGTTTCTACTAAAATTCCAAACCTGGGGATTTATGCAATTTCAACTTAATTACAAGACCCCTGGTTTTTACCAAGTCGGTAGTTTTCAAACATTGAGCTCAAAGTTCTTGCAAATTATATTTTATATATTATTGTAATAGTGATAATTTATTAATAGTGATAATATTGTAATATTGTAATAATGTAATATTGTAATAGCGATAATAATATGATAATATTTTAATAGCGATAATATTATGATAATATATCGTAAATATTAATATTTAATAATTGTAATAGCGATAATAATATGTTAATATTGTAATAGCGATAATATTATAATAATATTGTAATAGTGATAATATTAAGATAATATTGTAATAGTGATAATCTATTACAATCACTATTAAAATATTATCACTATTACACTATTATCAATATCATTATTATTACTAGTATCATAATATTTAATTACTAATCCACTATTATCACCATTACACAATTATCACTATTATACTATTACAATATTATGACTATCACACTTTTGTTTTTACTTTTACACTATTATCTCAGCTATCTAGTTCAAAATTGTATTACCTTTTAAACTTTTACCACTATTACAATATTATCACTATTACACTAGTATCCCTACTATACAATTATCACTATTACAATATTATCGCTATTGCAATGTTATCACTATTACACTAAAATCAATATCACAATGTTTTATTACTATTATAGTATTATCACCTTTACACTATTACAATAGTATCACTATTACACTAGTATCCCTTATCTATACAATTATACTATTACAATATTATCGCTATTGGCAATAATAATAATAATAATAAATAATAAATTCTTTATTCACATCTTAAAACTTGTACAAATAATAAAGTGTAAATGTTATCACTATTACACTAAAATCAATATCACAATGTTTTATTACTATTATAGTATTATCACCTTTACACTATTACAATAGTATCACTATTATCCTGCAAACTTTATTAATGTTAAAATTACTTTAATGCAAATCGATCAACAGTGTTGATAATATCAACTCTTTTGTCATCTAAGTACTCAAATATTTGCTACCACAGTTAATATTAATCATTATTTGAAGATATTCAAAGTATAACCACTTAAAAATGAGACTTTGATGAGGCTAAGTCCATAAAAGTTATAAGAAAGTATTTAAAGTCATAAAATTACTGTTATTAGAGAGGCCCCGCCTCAGTTTTGATAGCACGTCTGCCGGTCACGTCCTCGTCGCCGCGGGAGCCTCGTTATTGTGTGTTTAATGTCTCAGGAGCATTCTTTTAATGACCTCGATTTTTTCGAAAGCATTTGTACGCAAGAGTTTTTAATTTTAATACTTAATGGAGTTTACTTATAGATTAGGAGTACTGTCATTAAGAGAAACATAAACACCTAAGAACAAATTCCATATTTTTTTACGAGTTTACTGTAAAAACATAGCTCTATGTAGGCATAAATTACGTATTATCTAGTTCCATAAATATAGAACATTGATTAAGAGATAAGTTATGTGTTTGGGTGCTTAAGACAAAATGAAAATTAAATGTTTATTTAAACAATATTTCGCTCTTCATCACACAGAATTTTCAAGTTTTAAAATCTGGTAATCAATTAGAAGAACCAATAAGGTGGTCTTATTATATTTAGTTGAATAGAAGAACCAATAAGGTGGTCTTATTATGTTTAGTTGACTAGAAACAATAAGTTGACTAGAAGAACCAATAAGGTGGTCTATTATGTTTAGTTGAATAGAAGAACCAATAAGGTGGTCTTATTATGTTTAGTTGATTAGAAGAACCAATAAAGTGGTCTTTCCTCTCCCAGAGACATCATGTCTTCCCAATCATATTTCAAGAACACTCTGATAACACTGTTCATACACTGAAGCTAAGATGGGGTTTTAAACAAATATGCTTGAAACCTAAAAACATGACATCATTTAAAAAAATCAATACGTTTCAATTTTCAATACGCTAATTAGGTTTCTATTATGTATAAATTCAAGCTTATTTGTTTTCAAGCTTCGAAAACAAATATATGTGTGTCTGTTACCATCGTATCTCGCAAAGTATTCAGGCTGGAGAGTTGAATCATAAAACGCTATTATATTTTTTCTCTAATGTGTTATTATTTGATTTGTGATGGTTGATTAATTATTCTTTGATGTTATATTATTTATTTTCTAATAGTTTATTATTTGTTCTCTGTCGTACTATTATTTGTTCTCTGATGTACTATTATTTTTTCTCTGATGTGTTATTATTTTATTTGTGATGGTTAATTAATTATTCTTTGATGTTTTATTATTTTTTCTCTAATAGTTTATTATTTGTTCTCTAATGTGTTATTATTTGTTCTCTAATGTGCTATTATTTGTTCTCTGACGTGCTATTATTTGTTCTCTAATGAGCTATTATTTGTTCTTTGACGTGCTATTATTTGTTCTCTGACGTGCTATTATTTGTTCTCTGAGTGCTATTATTTGTTCTCTGACGTACTATTATTTGTTCTCTGACGTGATATTATTTGTTCTCTGATGTGCTATTATTTGTTCTCTGACGTACTATTATTCGTTCTCTCACGTGATATTATTTGTTCTGTGACGTGCTTTTAATTTTTCTCTAATGTGTTATTTTTTTTTTCTGATGTACTATTTTTTGTTCTCTGATGTGCTATTATTTATTTTCTTATGATTTATTATCTGTTTCTTGGTGTTTTATAGTATATTTTCTCTAATAGTATTATCGATTCTCTAGTAGTTTATTATTTAATCTGTAATGGGTGATTTTTTGTTGTCTCGTTGTTTACAACTTGGTCTAACTCATATATCAAGAAAACGTTGTTTCTAATAATTCATGAATACATTAATCCTCGTATAGCAATTTCTACTTGAAATATGACAAAGTTTTCGTTTCCTAAACAGGTTATTAAAATACCCGAAAAATTTCCTAAAAATTGCTGTACGTGTAATTAAAGTAAGTTAAAAATGTTGTTTGTTTTATCATGAAATATAAAATACCGAGTGGACAGCATGCCAGCTTGTTAATATCGTGTTAATGGCACTTAACCCGCATATTTCTACTTATTTGTCTCTCTATTTTATATCAACCTGAGACTTTCATTAGAAAATAAATAAACTGCAAGTCATATATATTCAATCTAACACTTTAAATTCTATTTAATAAAACGAACACATAAGACAGAAAGTATTTAGTTACACCTGAACTACAGGCATAAATTTGTCTGGAATTACAAGCGAAATATATTCATCATTTAATAAATTGGTTTATTGTTCTCATTCCATCTGGTGTGATTTTTAAAAATCATTGTTATTTAGGATATTTCCTCTATGTTAGAGGTAAATTTTTAAATAATTTAATTATATAAACATTTTTTTCCTTATAATCATTTTTCAAACTCTTACGAGTTTAAACTAACCATGCTAACTATTGCCCATATGGGGTAATTCTGTTTCATCTTTGTTTCAAAGTTAATTCTAATTTAACTTTGAAAAGTTAAAATAGAATATACCAGTAATGTCTATTTAAGAACTACATTAATTCCTAACATATTTGGTATTTGTTTAGTGATGTGCCGAATCGACTTTTTTATTCGATTTTTTTTTAAGAAGATTTTTTTATGAGTCGATTCATAACGACTTGTGACGATTTATGTCGATATGATTTAAGTTAAGTCGATTAGAACTGATTTATATCACTTTAGTCGACTTAAGTCGATTTAAATCGAGTCTAATTGAATCATTGACTCGAGGTTACTCAATTCAACTAAAGTCGATTCATAACGACTCGATTCGACCAGAGTTGTTTCCAACAGATTAAAGACTATTCAAATAAAATATATTTAAGTCGATTCCATTCGGTACAAGACAACTTGAATCGATAAAAGTCAATTCAACTATTTAGTGTTGATTTAAATTGACTCAAGTCGGCTTGTACCAACTGTCGATTAGAATCGACATAAGTCGGTTTGTATCTATTTAAGTAGTCCTAAATCAACTCAACTCAACTTGAATCGGACTCGGATCGACATATATATATATATATATATATATATATATATATATATATATATATAATATATATATATATATATATATATATATATATATATATATATATATATATATATATATATATATATATATATATATATATATATTTGTGTGTGTTTGTACATTTTATTAACAATAAATTTAACTTATTCGGAATTAAATAATCGACTGTATTTAACCTATTATCCCAGCTCATTATTTGCCCTGTAAGCTTTTATTGTTTTATTTATATTTTGGTAATTGGTATAATCGTCATATATTATGTGTGTATGTGTATTCATTAATTTTGGCTTTATACGCGTGTAACACAATCACAATTAGATTACAATCAGGAGAACTAAAACACTAAAATTAATAATAAAATCATTTAATTAGTGGCTTTTTTAAGTAAACCTTTACATTCATTGCGTGATGAGATATAGGTTATTTTGATTAGGTTTAGTATATTCGTATAACATGAGTGGTTATATACTGTATTATTGTTAGAAAAATATTATTATGAAGAATTACTTTATATTTTATTAATCATTATATGGAATACTTCCGCCTTAGCGGGATATTATTTTTATTAGTTTAAGAATAAATTAATAACTTATTTTACTTTTCTAAAAAAAGTAAAAGTATAGTAGTAGTAGTGTAGTATTGTGTTTGCTAAAAATTATCCGAAACCAGGCATTTATCCGTTCAAAATGTATCGATCGGATTGTGATTTGTCAAGCATGTAGTTATATATAGGAACAACATATGTGCCAAGTTTCATCTAATTATTATTGTCAGTTCATTTTTTTTTATCAAAAAACTTTATATACGTTTTTAAAAAATTGTACAAAAAAGATGAAAAATAATCCAATTTTTGTTTTAACACGGCAAGTATTTTAATAATTTTTGCGTTGGATTTAAATCGTTAAGCAGCATCGAGTGAGGTCAGTGCCTGGATGGGTGACCGCTGGGACCTGCGAAGCAAGTCTGAAGTAGGGAGGGTGAGTGTAGCTTATTAGGTTTGAGGAGGAAAAGTTTTTAAGTACCCCGTACACAAATTTGTTTAAGTTATAAATGTAAAATATGTGACAAGCAAAGCGATTCCTAATGTCTTATCCTGTAAATTTAAATATAGGAACGAAGTATAAAAGAAAAATGTTATCTAAAAACTATAGAGGGCTTAAGCAGCCTCGTGCCTTGGCCGTTATGCGGCCTCGGGCGTTATAATGCCTCAGCCGTTATGCGGCCTCGACCGTTATGCGGCCTTGGCTGTTTGCGGCTCCACCGTCATTGTGGCCTCCACCGTCAGCGGCTCCACCGTCATGCGGCCTCCACCGTCATGCGGCCTCCACCGTCCATGCGACCTCGACCTTTATTCCTCGGCTGTTATGCGGCTCGACCTTTATGCGCCTCGACCGTTAGTGCCTCGGCTGTTATGCGGCCTCGACCTTTATGCAGCCTCGACCTTTATGCAGCCTTGGTTGTTATGTGGCCTCGACCGTTATGCGGCCTCGACCGTAATGCGGCCTCAGAGCTACTGCATGAGTTTGTCATATTAATTGTTTTCGTACGTGGATCAATGCCGCAATATTTCCAAATCCGTTGGTCCAAAATCATAATGTGTTTACAATAGTTTTATATGTCAAATGATAAAATAAAAAAATAATACTGATAACTTCCCTACACATAACCTTGATCAGGAAATCCTTCTTTTAAAAAACCCAATTATTATTTATCAATTAATATATATTCCATGTCACTTTGTCGGCAACCTTAGGAGAATGCTTACAGTGCCTAAAAAATTGCCTCATTTTGAGCTCTTCATAATATTTCCCTAGCCCCCCCCAGCCCTTTCAAAATATTAGAAAGTCCAGTTTCCTTCCTATAAGTGGTTCTGAAGTGAAAAAACTGAGTGATTTTTCGTCAAAATCGGATAACAACAACAAAAGTTAAGACACTTTTTTAATGACCAAAAAATACACAAAAAGTCAATATTTTTTCTTAGAAATTAGCTAAATTTGCATAAATTAACCATTTCTTTGGTGTTTTTGAGAGAACCATAACTTTGGTTATAGTCGTCCGATTTTTATGGTTAAACCAGAGACTATTACTCTAAGTACTAGAGTTCTTAAGTACTTAGTTCTAAGTACTCCGTGGTTAAACTCTACTTTTATAGAACATATTATCACCTTAAAGAAATGTTCTCTTCATGTTTTGCACACGACCCACAGGGAACCACTTATTCAAGAAAACTGAAATTGTGCGATTTATAAAATTTTGGGAATGCTCACTCATATAAAAGGCCCCACGCTGGCTAGAGACTATGTTATTTCTTTATTAATAAAAAAATTGGATTTAATTAGTACAAAATGAGTAACATTTTTTAGGTCCGGATGTTAGACTATTATAAAATATTCTATAATTAATACAAATATATTAATTATTAATATTAATTTAAAATATATATTAAAAAAATAATATAAAATATACATAACTAATTATAATTAATTGTATAATAATATTCTATTATTAAAAAATATTCTATTATTAAATATTAAGTATGTATAAAAATAATAACCCTGGGGAAACAAGCTCAGGTGGTTGTGGCAAATGATGGTAAAGTAATCAATAAATGATAATGTTGTCAATGATTAATTCGAACAATAGTCTAATAAAAACTAAGAGCTTATCCATGGATACGATCCCTAGACCTTTGTGGTGGCTAAGGTTACTCCAAATACTGAAACTTTAACAACCTAGTCCACGCAATACTTTATTTATTAAATGCATCACTGTTTAATAAAACAAAACAAACATTAATTATATTTTAAATTAAGGTCTAAAATATAATTAACTAAATACTACTAACTTTCGCAAACTGTTTAATAAATGTGAGAATATTCAATTAAATTGATCAGGCCAATAAATTTTTATAAACTTATTACGCTTTCAAATTAAAAATCCCGTGAAATTCGGTTTTATCTCCAATGCACTACTGCCCATTAAATTAAATGCTATAAAATATCTTTTATAATTAAATTTACTATAATAACTACTCTTGAAATAGTTATAACATTTTCAACTTCACTATATTAAAAGTTACTAATGAAAAAATATAAAACTAAAAATATCACACTATAAACTCATAAATTTTATTTCGAAAAACAACAATTAGATTTGATGAGTTAAAAATTATTATTTTATTGCTATTCTTAATAGCACAATTTAAATAATTACTCCATACGCGTTTTATTGCCTCGATGAATTTTATTTTCCATTCAGCAAAGTTCATGCATTTATTTGCAATTGAATTTTTATAATTACTTTGATTCGTTTTAGCGAATTTCCTTTGAGAATAAAATTTCCTTTGAGAATAAAATTCGCTATCGGCGTCATGGCGGAAGTCGAACCTCGGACCTCAACACAAATCCGTTTCAGAGGTCCCTAATGACGAAAACAACAACGATTGAACTAATGACGAGACTTCAGCAACAATCCAACCGGGATTGTTGTTAAGCACGGAAACACGCATCAAGGAAATTCACCCGACATGCGGACCACCGCGCCAGAATTTTTATTATAGGAGTGGTTAAAGCTTTAATATAAGAATATACGTATAAATATTATATTTATACCTACGTATATGAATATTATATTTATTTGCATGAATAGTATATTTATTTGTATGAATATTATATTTATACGTATGGAAATTTTATTTATATACGTAAGAGTTTAATATGTTTAACCTTATAATGCTTATTGACTAATTGATGGTAATTTATGAATTAAGCTTATTTGAGCGATAATTTATTGATGCTTTTGATTGAGATAATTTATTGATGCTTATTAAGCTGATTGATGATAATTTATAGATGCTTATTGTTAGATTTATTCAGGGAGGATGTAGTTATCTAGAATTAGTTTTAGAATTAGTTTAAATAAGAATTAACTTAGAACTGCCCCCAGAGCGATCTCTTGGTAGTTAATATACTTTTACTAATAAGACCCAATAAAATCCTAGTATCCTCCACAAAAAAAATAATAAAAAGGATTAAAACATTGCATTTAAGGAGATTAGCATGTTAGCATAAGGAGAAGGAGATTAGCATTAGCATTAAAGGAGAAACATTAAGAGATTACATTAATGAGATTAGCATGTAAGGAGATTAGCATGTAAGGAGATTAGCATCTAAGGAGATTACCATGTAATGAGATTAGCATGTAATGAGATTAGCATGTAAGGAGATTAGCATCTAAGGAGATTACCATGTAATGAGATTAGCATGTAAGGAGATTTAAAATTTCAAAGTGTGAGCATATTTTTACTTTTCCACATTTACATCGTAGGTATATAGGAAAAATATTGTGTTTGCAAAAAAATCCGAAACCGGGATGTCACCTCAATTATCAATTTCAGGTAATTTTAAGGCCTCCTACCCACATAGCACTGGAGTTTTCTTCCTATTATGTGGGTTAACCTTTCTATATTTTTTGATTTTGTGATTATTTATTTATTTAAATAAAGGAATTATATTAAAGAAAAAAAAAATATCAATTTCAGATAATTTTAAGGCCTCCTACCCACATAGCCCTGGAGTTTTCTTCCTATTATGTGGGTTAACCTTTCTATATTTTTTGATTTTGTGATTATTTATTTATTTAAATAAAGGAATTATATTAAAAAAAAAAATATCAATTTCAGATAATTTTAAGGCCTCCCGAGTGGTTTTCACAAAGTTTTCCTTCTGTGTGTGTGTTAGTCGGTTATTATCGTAGCTCCCAGTATATTTACGCTAGAGAGTTGAAATTTTGTACACAAATCAGTCTAGTGCTGTAGTTGTTTAAAGTTAGTTAAAGTAGTTGTTTTTATTTTTAAGTCATTAACCCACATTAACGATTGAACTAAATTTTTAAACATCATAAAACGTGGAAACATGATCCGATTGGTTTTGGATTTGGCACGCATGATAGTCATGTATCAGACAGACATGTGCGCCAAGTTTCATCTCATTATCAGAATTAGTTCAATTTTTATCAAATAATTTGTGTACGTTTTTTAAAAGAATGTGAAAAATCTGAAAAAAAATCTATAATTGGATTGAAATTTGGTACCAGTGGGTACCTGTACGTAATATAAGTACATGAAGTTTCGTTTTAATACAACAAGTAGATCCATGATTTTTGTTGGATCATAAAAGTTAAGCAGTATTGAGCGTGATCACTGCTGTATGACTACTATGTATCAGTAAACTACTATATATGACTACAATATAACAGTAGACTACTATATATGATTACTATATAACAGTAGACTACTATATATAACAGTACATAATAATGATAATAACATAATATTCATTTTTATAATACTACGCCAATGTTTCATAGTAATACTTTATTTTTACGCCAAACCAGATCAAATACCTCAACCTTTATGTTGTTTATCTTGCTTTGTTATTGTTACACGAGTTGCGTGTAGCTAATGATGTTTAATTAAGCTCTACAATAAATAAATAATAACATAATTATTACTATATATAATGACTATTGGCTACTACTATATACAATAACAGTTGGCTACTATATATGACTACTATATAACAGTAGTAACATTCAAAACCGCCGAGACTGAAACGGATGTATTAACTATCTGAGAACAAGTCTACGAAGACATGTTGTAGTATAAATTAGGCGAATTGTATATTCTAAGGACGACATTTAGTACGTTCACACACACTCTAGATCCGCGGATCGTATAGAATACGTATGCAATACGGTCAACTAACTTCACGGTTCTTGCAGCGTATTTGTTTAGTCGATCGAGTGATAACGGATCCCGCCAAAACATGGCGTCTTGTATAGTGAACCTTCACTTTTGGTTATAAGGAAGTTTAAAACTAAAAATATATTTAATTAAATTGTGATTTCTTTGCATAATAATAAAGTTACATTAAAAAAAATAATATTCCAAAAGTTATTTGATCAAAAACGGTTATATAGAAGTGAAATAAAAGTTCGGCGAGAAGGTTATCCATTAAATACGATAGTCTCTAAAGGTACACACACAAAAAGACAGCGTATCGGGGGATCCATTTAGATTCCATCTCCCTAGTTCTAGCGTATGCGATCGGATCCCCTCCGCATGGTTCATACAGCTTAAATTACCGTATTGAGAGATCGTATCCCATACGATACGCGGATCTAAAGTGTGTGTGAACGTACTAATTGTATATCCTAAGTAGGGAAGACGAGCGTAGCGAATCTGATGTGTTGAGGAAAAGTCCCGAGGTACCCCGTACCCGATTTTTTTTAAATATTCAGAAATAATTAGTAACAGATTAATAACTGCACCATACATTAATGGAAAACTATACATAGAAAATTGTAGCTGTTTTGATTTTACGTAATCAGCTCAATTTAAATACCTACTTGCTAACATAATAAAATATTAAATGTCATAATTATGATGTATTACATTGTTATTCATATTTATAATATATACATTATAAGTCATATTTATAATGTATTACATTATAATTATTATTTATGAGGAAAGACTTAAACCTATCTATATTCCAAAGATTTTATTATAATTATAAAATAATTAATATACATATATTTCTTTCTTATAAATAATAGATATTTCTATAATTACTGTTTAACATCATTTAATTGCATTACATTGTTGTTTTTACTTTCATGTATTGTTAATATGTCATATTATGGAAATATTCATGTATCAGTTATTTATCGCATGTCTATCTATTTAAAATATAATTCTCATTAACAACAAACTTACGTTCAATTAAAGTTATTGAACGTATTACAAAAATACGTTCAATTAAAGTTTATACAACAAAGGGATGGAAAAAAATGTTAAACAATTAAGTTGCCTACTGATGCGGTGACAAAGGAGAAAACTTTATTAGTTTCTGAGTGTAGGTCGAAGGAGACAAATTATTTAGCTACTGAGGCTTGCCGAAGACGATTATACGAGAGCTGAAACCTTCAATTTTTGTTGCATGTCAAATTTTACATACGACAACCATTGACAACTAAGAGATATTTGCTATAGATTATTTACTATAAGATGATTTTAAAAATTTACATATTGAACTTACAACGTTATTTTAACCTTACTTCAATTTTACCTGAAATACCTAAAATTCAAATTTGAATTCGACACTGGAACCACAATTTTTGTCAGAATCCCACCAAATTTGGTACCACCATACTGAAAAATCGTTACATTATTAGCGAATTTTCTTTGAAAAACATTTGCTAATGAGACGGCTCGTGTGATGGAAGAGGCGCTTGGGAATGAGTATAAAAATTCAGTTTTAGAGGTCCCTGACCACGATTTTTTTAGAGAAAACACGTTAAAAAATAAGTAGAATAAACTGAGATTTAAATGAGTGCAAATAATGCTGTGCCCTTTAGTGTATTATCTATGGGCTAAATATGGGGTTTTTTTAAAAAAAAATAAAAAACAAGTTGTGACGCTACTGCTCAGGTTATTAAATATATACTGAAAAATTTGGATTGGATTGATAAGCAAGAAAACGCGCATTTAAAAGAAAATTCGCCAGGCTTAAGGATCTTGGAGCCAGAATTTTTGAATGAAAAGAAAATAGTGACGCTAGACTCATCAGCATAATTTGCAGCTCATTACTAAAAAGAAATAATATTTTTTAATTTTTATTAAAGCTGTGCTAATTAATTTTTATTTTTGTTGTATTCTCTAAATTGGTCTGTCACTTTTTGTCGTATTCTCTAAATTGCTCTGTCACTATTTGTTGTATTCTCTAAATTGCTCTGTCACTATTTGTTATATTCTTTAAATTGCTCTGTCACTATTTGTTTTATTTTAAAAATTGACATGCCACTATTTGTTGTATTCTCTAAATTGCTCTTTCCCTATTTGTTATATAAGCAATTGGGAGAATACAAAAAAAATCTACAGCATTAAGTTGGCATTGCTTTTTTACATTGTCTTGATAGGGAAATCACATTTACAGTGCAAGTATACGAAACTGTATACAAAACATGAAACATAAGGATAAACTCATTTAAAACTCCAGATGCTGATCCAATAACCATTACAAACCTATTGTTTACAAAATGAGACCAAAACAAGCAATTTAGTAATGTTTCGATCTTCTCAACCAGTACGAAGAAGAAAAAAAACAAAAATCACGGAATGAGAAAAAGGTCAAAAACGTTTATTTAACAGAAAACAATAAAATAAAACCTGGGTTCGGTTACTGTAGACAGTAAAGAAATAAAATAGTCGTGAGATAACGCTAGCCAGAAATGTGTGCGGCACCTGAATTATCCCCACTTCTTCAGTATCTTTTTGAAAGGGATTTCTTCTTTTTCTTTTTTTTAATGGCCGCTATTTTTGGACGGCCATATTGGTTACATTCCAACTTTAGTAATATTTCTTTCTTTCAATCAAATCAATCATTTAGTAAAATCAAATAAAAAATTGTATAAAAAATAATAATAAAATGTACAAATACATTTAATAATATCTAATAAAATTTATTAATAAAGTTGATTTTTATCTTTAAGGTATTATGTAACATATGTGCAACTGTTAATATTGTATTTGTCGTCAGTGTTGCCATGTCCTTGATAAGTTTAGATTGTTAGTCTATTTTTCTTAAACTTGTTTATTTTTGTTTGAAACTAATAAATTTAGGTTTTAGGTGAGTCTTTGGGATATTATTACGTTTAAAATATAAATTACAGCCACTATAGCTTTTCTCTGGTTGTATAGAAAAATAATGTGTTTCCAAATAGCACAACTACAGCGGCGGTAGACTAATTTTTTATGAATTAGCTCATGTATTAGTGTTCGAGTTAATAATTCATTTTTAATTTTATTTATTTACTATTCGCGATTCAAACAGATAGTTGTAAGGTTGGCAATACCTATGGCGGGAAAACAAAGGGGGGGGGTGATCAAATTTTTTTTATCATAGGATTAGCATGGGGGCCGATGGAAATTATACATTTGTTTCTTTATTGTTACTTAATTTGTGATAAATTATTTAATAGTTAATAGAACGACCAACGGTGCTATAAAAATGATCAATATTTCATAGATAAATACTATGAATTTAAATATAGAATCAGGCTCTTATCACTATATACAGACTTTGATTTGTTCGTATTTTAAGCTGGTATTTACCTATATAAATATAAACACGGTTTTATATTAAACGGCGATTAAAATATTAGTTTAATATTAAATATAATATTATAAACAAAAATTAACACTTCATAAAACGAACGAAATGTGTTGTGAAACAAAACAATGTATTGTAATAATTTAAATACTTATTACAACAGCTTTGAACAATTTAATGCAAAAAAGTCTAATTTTGTGAGTTTGTGCAAACTAAAATTATTTAAAAATAAATAAAATAAAACACTATATTGTGATGTTCACCTTCTTATCAGTTTATTTAATAACTCGTGGTAACCCATTAAAAAGATTTTTCCCATGAAAGAATAGCTTCAGTGAGTTTAAACACCCAAAACTTAATTAAAATAAATCACTCCAAGAAAAAATTGAAAGGTAAATAATTAAAAATAAGAAAAAATTACGAAACCCATATACATATTGTAATATTGACCACTCTTTCGTTATAAATATGTTATCAGCGACGGTGGCGCTTCTACGGACTTTGAATCGCGAATACTTAAACTAGAATATAATAATCCTATTATACTATACTATTATACTATTTTGATACGGTATAAGTACCACAACAAATAGTTGTACCAAAGCTACATTAGTACCAAAATAAACTAGTGTACCAAAACTAAGTATATGCTTATTTTTGGACAAATATGTTGTAGAGTATGTGGGTTTAAACTACAGGAAGTTTTATATAGCCATATACTTACACACAAATTTGACTATGTAATATACTATACTCTACCTTTTTGGCATGCAATAATAACAATACAATTTTTTGTAAAAAAAATAGATAAATTAAAAAAAGAAATAAGAAGAATCCAAATTTATTTTTCTTTTATTTGCTGTTTCTCGAATTATTTCTTTAGAAGATATTTTACATTGTTTTATATTGTAAATAGTTAGAAACCTTTATTTACTGTTGTTTTAACCGAGTCGATTGCGTGCTTCGTGTTCGCTTTATGCAAGGTTTTGCTTATGCCACAAACTAAATTATTTTATTGTGCTTAGGTTATATTAGTTCTATAATTATCCTTTAGAACGACATAATTATCAACAACAAATTATACTATACCGCACGGAAATATAAAATAATTCTATACCAGAAGCCAGTTTTATTCATAAGAACAGAACTCTACTTGAACTGTTTTAAAGTAATAAACTCACATCCTAAAATAGTTTTTGTAGAATTATATAAATAAATTTATCTACTCATTGTGTCGAAGATGCTACTTCAAATTGCTACTTAAAAATCACTTTTTTACCTAAGGGAAGAAATAAACAGTGATACCAAATTAAAGTTTAATTTAATTTAAAATATTTAGGTATATTTTGTTATATTATGTTGGTATTATTTAAAATTACTGTATTGGTTTTTTGAGATGGTTAACAGGTTGACCTTTAGAGTTAGAATTCGAAGATATAAAATATTATAGCTACAACATGCGAAACGTATTTATAATATTGGAGTATTAGACATACACGACCAGGATTAAAGCATTTTCACTCTCGATTTATTTCCATCGCTGAGCCTCGGAACTAACTAATGTATCTACCTCGGTTTTAAGGCAAAGTGTAATGATTGACTTGTGACAATGACAATTTTAATAGATTTTTTTATCGATCTTATATAATTAGTTCAATTCAGCTATAGTTGTATACTTGACGTTAATAAAAGTTTTAAGTCTGATTATAATTGCTTGCACTGAATAGTATAAGTGTTAAGTATACATACAATACTACACTGAGCGAATGAGTTTGGGAGCAAATGATGTTTTCTCAACCTAAAAAACTGGACCTGATGCAGGAAATCATTCTATGATCTACAATATTAATACCAACTTTGTCTTTCCACCAATAAGCTTTTATTGACTCTGAGCTAAGCCGGCTTTCGGCTATATTGCCGTATTAAACAAGTTACAATCATAACTTAACAATATATCTTAATATAACCTGAAGTTATCGCTAAAGTTATGGTGATCTGTTATTACATAAATAATTTTTTAAGCCTTTATAAAATTTTAACGAATTTTCATCATGAAAATAAAGCGTTTGAGGTTTTTGAGAACGGAACAGTAATATTTGGAACAGTATGGAAAAGTGGGAAAGTTTTGAGGATAGGAAAAGTAAATAAGAGGTTTCGATGTTGTATGCTTTACTATAAGAAGGCAGTGTATGCTTGTTGTTTAGGCTGTCATACCCGAATCATTTTTATATTCCCCACATTGCTCTGTCACTATATGTCGTAGAGATTTGGAACTTTCTAATCATGCTCATCAAATTATGTTGATGAGTCCAACGTATTCCATTTTTAACTTTTCCTTATTTATACCGTGCATCCTCATTTATAACGGTATATAGGAAGAGTAATGTGTTGCGAAAACTCCGAAACCGGGATGTCACCAGAATTACCAGTTTCAGGTGTTTTTAAGGCCTCTTGAGTGGTTTTCACTTAGTTGTCTGTGTGTGTCTGTTATCGTCGAAGCTCCTAGTGTATATTTACTAGAGTGTTAAAACTTTGTACAAAATTCAGAAGAAGTGTTATACAGTATAAATTTAGCGCATTGTATATTCTGAGGACGAGCAAAGCGAGTCCTATGTAGGGAGGATGAGCGTAGCGAATCCGATGTGATGAGGAAATGTTCCGAAACCCCCGTACCCGATTTTTTAACGATGCAATTAATTTTATCTATACATCGATTTATTAATGTACAATATATTATACTACTAGGATGTGAAATCAATCTTTTTACCGAGCGACCATATTTACTGGCAAGCGAAGCGAGTCAGCAAAAGGAGTTGAGGTAAAAAATGTGGTCTTCAGTGCTCCTCACGGCAAACAGAAAAACTACTTTAACTGTAGAAAAAAGAGCATATTTTTTTGTACGCCGCGCCGTACAAAAAAACTCATCTTTGTAAAAAGAAGTGTTTTGTATCCACTGTAAAAGTGGATACAAATTTTGTATTCACTTTCTTTACAACAAGGAATAAAGAGGATATAACTCCCTACCTCTGTAAAACATTATTTGATGATACATAAGGTAAAAACATTAAAAAAAACTTCCTATAGTTACTGCTTCAAAAGACTATTTTAATCAATCTTTTGTTTCAAAGTCATTGCAAGTGATACCAACCTAATATCATTCCTTTAAATACAAACGGCTAAATCAATACACTTACATTTTTCGATTACTTATTTTTACATCGCTTAAGTTACATCAAAAGGTTATGATTTTAATTTCAAAAAAACAGACTTAATAATCTCCATTGACAATAAAAAACATTTATTCATTGTTACTCACACAACCTAATTCCAAAAAACAGACTTATAATCTCTGGTCATTGACAATAAAAATACATTTATTCATTGTTACTCACACACAACCTAATTCCAAAAAAACAGACTTAATAATCTCTGGTCATTGACAATAAAAATACATTTATTCATTGTTACTCACACACAACCTAATTCCAAAAAAAAAGACTTAATAATCTCTGGTCATTGACAGTAAAAATACATTTATTCATTGTTACTCACACACAACCTAATTCCAAAAAAACAGACTTAATAATCTCTGGTCATTGACAGTAAAATACATTTATTCATTGTTACTCACACACAACCTAATTCCAAAAAAACAGACTTAATAATCTCTGGTCATTGACAGTAAAAATACATTTATTCATTGTTACTCACACACAACCTAATTCCAAAAAAAAGACTTAATAATCTCTGGTCATTGACAGTAAAAATACATTTATTCATTGTTACTTCACACACAACCTAATTCCAAAAAAACAGACTTAATAATCTCTGTCATTGACAGTAAAAATACATTTATCATTGTTACTCCACACAACCTAATTCCAAAAAACAGACTTAATAATCTCTGGTCATTGACAATAAAAATACATTTATTCATTGTTACTCACACACAACCTAATTCCAAAAAAACAGACTTAATAATCTCTGGTCATTGACAGTAAAAATCCTCAATATTAATAAACTGTTTACGACAGCACTTATTCTTTACTCAGCGTTAGTCTCAGAAACAAAAACTCCTATAAGATTCTTCATACTTTAAACACATCCAGTCTCCAGTCCCAACAAAAATGCAATAAGACTAGTAGGCTTTTTATTGTCTTTGGTCATACAAGATAAAAACAGTTAATCGATTTTGATGTTTGAAGAAGTGAACCCCTCAGTAGCTGCCTCAGTTTGGGTGAAAAACCCTCCATAGATTCATGCTGTCCTTATGAACCTCATAAAATACACGAAGTTCATGTCCTGTGTTAATTAACGTTAGAAAAGCAAAATAAAATTAGTTACTAATTACATTTCCTTTTCTTTAAAAAATTTACTTAAAATCCAAAGTAAATTACAGGCTAATGAAAGTCATATATTCAAGTTCACAACTTCTTCAATTGACTTTGTTACTTTAGTTTTATCAACATCCCCAACTATTACTTTCTTCTGTTTTCCCCCGAGATATCAACTTCTTAACAACATTTAGTTAGCTAGAAATCAGTCCGTTTTATGGCTAAAATGAGAAACATTAAAAGATAACATAGTAAGATGGGTATTGCTTTACGCTCTAGAACCTTTTATGTTTAATTTATAAATATTTGTTAAATATTTTCGCTCATTCTTCAATGTTGTTATTAATTATAAATAAATAGAATTTATAATAAAATATAAATAAATAAGTAAGAAATCAGAATTTTATTAAAAGAACAACATTAAATTGTATCTCAACTTTTATATTTGGAATTAACACAATTACTCGTACAGGAGTAAGCAAATGCATTTAATTACGCAATGACTCCACGGTATATGTTTTAGTTAACGTTACTTCACGGAAACCTTTTTGACTTAAGACGGTATAACTTAAATTACATTATATCTGATGTTTTAACCTTTGAGTCATGGAGATATTAACTAGAGGGGGCATAGCCTATCTCATAATACATTGAGAGGCCTGAAACATCTTAATGGTGCTCTGGGTAACCTCATTGAATCCTTCTTCAAAAGTGATTGAAGGTTATAATAAATAAATTGATTTCGGCTTCCCGCACATTGTTTGTGTTTTGATTTGTATTTTTACATTGTCCTATATAAGTTATGGTAGGAATTTATATAATATCCCAATAACTACTTAATTGACCTACACTCTCATAGGTTTTACATCCATTGAAAATAATAATAACAATAAATATACAGTAATAAAGTATGAATATTCACGACATAAGCTGCGTGATTAATGAAATTAAGTTATTAAATTAACATCATATGACTTTATCCATGAAAAGGGATAATACTCATCTTCGGGCCATCGCGTCGCCTACGGCCAAATAGCTTTTTTTAAAGCAAATTTCTAAAGAAAAAAATACCTCATCTCGCCTTGATCCCTGCAATTAAACTCTTTTAGGAAGCCATAAACAAAGCATATTATGAAATGACATCAGCAAAATACGTTAGGGATCATTAATGAAACAAATATGGATATTAAAATGGATAAAACAAATTTTGAATGAGATTAACAAAACACTCTGGAATGACAAAATACATTAGGTTGACATTAATGAAAGAAATATGGATTTAAATGGATAAAATATATTTAGAATGAGAACAATGATACACATTGGAATGACATAAACAGAGCACATTTAGAATGACATCAACGAAACGCATTAGGGGTGACATTAATGAAACACATGGAGATTGAAATGAAGAAATCGCATTTAAAATCACATCTACGTAATACAGTTGTAATGATAAGAACAAAACTTGTTAGAAAATACATCAAGGAAACAAAGTTGGAATAAAATCAACAAATTTGTAATAACATCAACGAACATCTTATAGAATGACAACTACTAAAACAGTTTTAACAACAACAACGAAACATATTTGACGTACCTTCAGCGAAGCAAACTCCGCTATACAGGAACCTTTTAGAATCCATTAGAGCGGAATTCTATTCTACTATTTCTAACAAAAATACTAAAGGCATAGCTTTCTCTCTGAACTGTACACAGGATCAGGAGAAAGTTATCAACACAATAAGAGCTAAAACCCTTTAGAAGGACAAACTCAGTTTTCTAGGTAGGACTTGTTGCTATCTCAACTGCATCCTTCCGCTTTCTCTACTCATTTTTTGTCAAAATAACTTCACAAATTTCAAATCTTACTATATAGGTATCTTTTTCATCAAGGACTGTTTTTAAGTCAAATTAAATAAGTAGTAAATTTATTTAACTCTTAAGCTAATTACATGCTAATTATGACTAATAACTCTTATTACTTAACTCTTACTTACTTATTACTGTTATTACTTTGCTTTTACTTACTTATTACTGTTATTACTTAACTCTTACTTACTTATTACTGCTATTACTTTACTTTTACTTACAAAATACTGTTATTGCTTTACTCATATTTACTTACTACTGTTATTACGTTATACTCTTACTTACTTATTTCTGTTATTGCTTTACTCTTATTTACTTACTACTGTTATTACGTTATACTCTTACTTATTTATTATTGTTATTACTTTACTTACCAATTACTTAATTTTATACAAATAATCAAATACATTTCCAGGGCTCTTGACTTTACTTTTTACATACTAACGAATATATTCAATCGAAGAATCAGGTACCGTCGATACTTGTTGTTGGCTATGAATATCCCTGGACCGGTTTCGGCTTGACACCATAATCAGCAGAGGAAACAACACTCGAGTTCTCAACTAATAAAGTTTTTCACTGATATAACATAATTATAGTAAAGATCTGGAGAGTTGTCAAGCGGCTAGACTCTAACCGCTGATGGTGATGGCCTCTAGCCAAAACCATTCCAGGGATATTCATATCCAACAGCAAGTATCGACGGTAGCTGATTCTTCTATTCTTTCTTTAACTTGCGGTAAATATAACATTATTAATCTGCCAGTTATATATCTTAGGTCTACCAATTTTTCGTATTCATATTCAAAATTAGTTAGTTCTTTGCCTATTTGAATACCTGTTCAATTCTATTTTTATTTGACATTCAGATTAATATTACAACGCCATTGATTTGTAGTAATACATTTTTTACTCTCCATCCAGATCATATATCTCAACCTTTATGGTGTATATCTTGCTTTGCTATTATTATAAGAGTTACGAGGAGCTATTGATGTTAATTAAGCTCTATAATAAATAAATAAATAACCTTAATAATTTTAAAGAATACCATCATCCATTTCTTGGAAAGTTTTAAAATTACAGGTTCATTGATAGCACTGCTTTATAGTTTTACATTTAATTTTAAATTTATAGTTTTACATTTAGATTTACATTTATAGGTTTACATTTAATTTTACATTTATAGTTTTACTTTTAGATTTACATTTAGTTTTACAATGGTTATTCAAAATTATTTACACGATTATCGGTGATCCACGCACTTTTCGTTTTGTATTCATAGTGAAATTGATTCGTCTGTTAAAATCTATAATGACTAAGATGGTACACATTTTTTTACAATTTTACAAATAGAATTTCTTTTCGCCTGAATTCGTTTGATTAACTGTCTAACATATTTGTTTATTTTATTTTACACTGGAATCCTTGGTTTTTGAGGCCACAGTAAAAGGTGACATAACTTAGCTCATATAATTTATTTTATAGACGTATTTATTATTTTATGATGATGTAAATTAGCATTTACATCATAAAAACTTAAATTATAAACTAAAAGATTGAGAAATACATCTTTAATGCGTCTAATAAGGCAAACATTTTGTTATACTAATGTTATCATTAATTTTATAGATAGGTTATTGGTCAATTATACATAAACGATAATTTAGCTAATGGCGTGTTATTACTCCAATAGATTTCTTAAGTCATAAAGATAAATATTCTCAAATTGATTTAGGTAAGCAGAATTTTTATCTAAATTATACATTATAAAAAAGTGTGTATATTGTATATTTTCCTCTACGTATTATAAGTTTAAAAAAAGGTTTCAAATTATATGAAGATTTAGGCCCGTATTCAAAGACATTTTCCTAACATTCTTCTTAAGGAACAAGGAGAATGTTAGGAAGATGTCTTTGAATATACGGGTCTTAGTTTTCCGGTGGTGACCGCGTCAATGAAGATGAAGAATCATCCTAAGTCTCATGAAGATATAAACAAAGTCTCATGATATAGTAAAGTTGAAAAATTGGGCTATTTTCATATTCTTAGGACGAGCGAAATTCGTTGAGAATGCGCTCGGATTCGCTGCGCTCGTCCGAGCGCAGCAAATGCAATAAGGTGAATAAAAGATCTGAGGTACCACGTACCTGATTGCATTTTTTACTAAAAAACGCTTTAGCTTATGCCTCATTATATTTCGGATTTTGTGAAATCAAAAAGCATAAGTTTTTCTGCTCTTATGGAGTCACCCCTCCATAGCAAGCACTCGAATATGAGATGGAACCCTCATGACAAACCATAGGGGAAAACCTAAGAAGTCTTGTAGACAATTTTATACAGCTATAAAAACCTAATGCTTTACTGGATTTTTATGAAATTCGACGATAGAACATCAATCATCGTCTCAATGAAACCTCCCGACAATGGCTCTTCCTTTCATGGCACGCTTTATCTTTTTATAAGCTATCCAGCATTCACAATAAAAAAAAACTAGCAATAAAATTTAAACCTAGCTTTATACCGACGATATAAAGTTTAACATCGTTGTAAATAAAAATATTCGATGACTTTTTAAACTATAAATGCTTTTTACTTAGCTGATAATAATACCGTTAACATAGAAATCATGTTTAATGCAAAGTACGAAAAATTTATAAGTGTAATGTTAAAACAATATAAGTACTTTGGTTTAGCATTTCTTTGCTATAGCATGTTATTTCTATAGTCCATTATTTGGCGAATGAAGTAAACTATAATTAGGAAAAATATATATTTTAGACAACAAATTTCACTGCAAATATATTTTTACTTTATGGTAAACTTTTGCGTCCTTTTGAGTTATTGATATCGTTAAAGTATAGAGTTTTTCCTTTTTCTGGGCAAAGACAACGGAGTTGTTTTTCTACTGTTATTAAAAACTCAGCGTAATTTTTTCTGCTATTAATGCCAGCGAGTTATTTCCTGTGCTATTAAAGACAGCGAGTTATTTTCTCTGCTGTTATTGACAGCTAGTTTTTTCTTCTGGTATTATTAACAACGAGTTATTTCTTCTGCTATTATTATAGACAGCGAGTTATTTCTTCTGTTATATTGACAGCGTTTTTTGTGTAAAAAATACTGCTTCACAGAGCCAACCACTTGTTGAAGTACATTTTGCTTCTCTTCCTCCTAAAATGAAGGGCAAACTTTGCATTAGCAAAAACGTAACAACTACTTTTTTACTTAGCACCTACGAAACCTAAAAAAAAATAATCTATGCCTGATAATAATAAATGTATGGACGTGCTCATATCTTGTAAACACTCTGCAGCCATAACGAAAGATACGATTTTAATGAAACTTGATACAAAAAGGAACAATTAATTAAATTATGAGGTTCATCTAGCATAGCGTACGATAAAAAATATCTAGTAAATATATCTAAACTGTATTGTTTAAAAAAGTGTTATTAAGATTTATAAGCGCAATGAGGCCTTACCCATATCTGTGACGTGTTCAGTTCTTAAGATATTTACATCTTTGGAAAGCTCAGTTCTTGAGATAATTACATTTGTGAATAGCTCAGTTCTTGAGATAATTACATTTGTGAATAGCTCAGTTCTTGAGATATTTACATCTGTAACTGGCTCAGTTCTTGTAATATTTACATCTATGACTAGCTCAGTTCTTGAGATATTTACATCTGTAACTGGCTCAGTTCTTGTAATATTTACATCTATGACTAGCTCAGTTCTTGAGATATTTTCGTTGGTGACTAGCTTAGTTCTTGAGATATTTACATCTGTGATTAGCTCAGTTCTTGAGATATTTGCATCTGTCACTGGCCAAGTTCTTGAGATATTTACATCTTTGGAAAGCTCAGTTCTTGAGATAATTACATTTGTGACTGGCTCAGTTCTTGAGATATTTTCATTGGTGACTAGCTTATTTCTTGAGATATTTACATGTGTGGACAACTCAGTTCTTGAGCTATTTACATCTATGACTAGCTCAGTTCTTGAGATATTTACATCTGTGACTATCTCAGTTCTTGAGATATTTAAATGAATAATTGTCGCTTATCTTGTGCATGCTAGCTTAAAGAGTATTATTATACGCTGCTATATGCTCCTAGCTTGTTTTAAAACATTTTCTACATAAATCACATTTTCTCTATAGACTTAAATATTATTAATCCCGAGTTACATATTATGTTTAAGTTTTTTATGAAGGTTTAGGTCTTCCGTTGGTGACCGCGTCAATGTAGATGAAGAATCCGACGTTTCGCTTCCACTGTGGGAGGCATCTTCAGGGATGTAGGACATCATGGATAGAAACACAATGCTCTACAAAACTCAACTGAACCCACAGTGGAAACGAAACGTCGGATTCTTCATCTACATTGACGCGGTCACCACCGGAAGACCTAAATCTTCATGACAATAACCGCGGAAGCCTTCGCAGTTTATTAAGTTTTTTTATGTTTATGTATACTATTAGATAGTACTACCAATGCAAAGCGTTATCTGCAGATCATTAATATTATTTTGATTTTTTTTTAATTCTATAAACTAGTCGGAAAGAAAAAAAAATATATGTTTCTATGGAAACACTACAACTACATTAATCTTTTTATTACTTAATAAAATTTGTTTATGTTCCTCTGTAGCGTTTTAGAGATGGACTTATACACAACTTAAAAGTTGCAGTTTTTATTCCGGAATAAATACCATTCAACATAAAAGTTAAATATGAAATATGTGAAAAAGAATATATTAATTAAAGAATGCAGAAAAAGTAATAATTGAAGAAAAAATAATACACAGAGGAGATATACGCGCTATAAATAAGGATAATGAAGACATAGAAAAGAAATGATACTTTTGACGTAAAAGATATTAAAAACAGATATTTTAACTCGTAGGCTTATAGATTGAACGTTTGGAATGATCTTTAAGGATTTTTATAGCTCATCAAGAAATAGTGAGTTTGAAGTAGTATGGCTGTAAATAAAGTTTATCATCTGAGATTTGACAGTGTTTACTGCTTAGGCGATAGTGTGTGTGAGGGACAAATATAAGAGATGTAATTTTCATTACTACTGAGGTGAGAGTGTGCGTAGACTGGAATGAGAAAAGTGTTATTGGTCAATACGGTACATTTGGCGTTTTCATTTGCAATTCTATCACATGGTTGATTAGAGATGGTCTTGAAGCAATTTTATTCACTTGAGTTTAAAGATATGAGTCTGGAAAGAAGAGACTGTTTAGGGGGTTACAATTCCCTTACATCCGAAGCAATATCGTTAAGTATGGATAAGAAGGGGGCAATTTTAACAACATTGATGCCTTTAAATTAAGGTGTAGATGGAACTAAGGGAAGATAAGGTCTGGGATCGATAGAAGGAAGCATCTGTCCCTAGCTAGGGTGTCAGCCTATTTCTTAACAATGGAAATGGAGGGTTTATGCGTCATCTCATAAGGGCTTTCTTTTTCTGTAATGGGTGGTCTCCCGCAGGGACCCTCTTTCTGCCCATTCCTCCTACAACCCCTACTCTGCGAATGTATTGTCCAACATGTATCTTCACAAAACAAAACAAAAAAAATTCATTTTAACGAAACTTACACTCGACTAAATCTTGACTTCAAAAGGTGTTACCTATAAAATCTTTTCAGTCTATTATTTTCATAGACTAAACTATAAATTATTTTTTCTTGAAAAAATATAAAAAGTTATAAAAATCAAAAAGAAACAAAAATATTATTCGACATAAAAGTCAAGTGAATAAAGAATATATAAGAAATATGACCAAGATATAAAAATAGTTTGTAAGCTTGAAGAAATATCTCTCATTCCGTCTTTAAAAGGAAAGAAGACAAGCATGTTCAAAAATAGAACTAATAGAACACTCAGGACAACATAAGCTAAATATGCCTTCATTCATTAAACCAAAGAAATAATGTGACATATTTTCCCCATCAGAACCGTTTTAAAATGTACTTTCAAATTGTTAATACTATCAAGCAAGGTATACAAAGAGTAGATTGAAATTGGATATATTTTTCACAAAGCCAAATTTCCTTATGACATTCCGTATAAACACTGTCAAGTTGAATTAAAAAGTAAAGACGCAAACTAGTTAAGACATATTTTCAATATTTCCAGGTATTGACATTCCAATTATGTTTTCCATATTTCCTATATTACTGACTTTTATCCCTAACTTTCCAATTATGTTTTCAATATTTCCTATATTACTGACTTTCCATGAATGTTTTCTATATTTCCTTTATTACTGACTTTTATCACTGACTTTCCGTGTATGTTTTCAATATATTTCCTATATTACTGACTTTTATCACTGACTTTCCAATTATGTTTTCAATATTTCCTATATTACTGACTTTTATCACTGACTTTCCAATTATGTTTTCAATATTTCCTATATTACTGACTTTTATCACTGACTTTCCAATTAAGGTTTCAACATTTCCTCTTATATGGACTTTTACAATATACTTTTATTCTTTGACTTGATTTTCCGACTATATTTTTAATACACATTTACTCCAAATACGGAACTTATTTGTCAACTTAAATATCTTAAAACTCAAAAACACCGTCCACCCGCGCTGTGCGGCCGGATGTTGCAAGAGAATTAATTCCAAAAATATATTTCTTTTGATGCCATCAATGTGATACAAACAAAAACTAATTTTTCGGTGAGTGCTGATCCGTGGATATTGCATATGAAAATAAAATCACTTCGTGTGCAATTACATGACTTCCCTTCGAGTATTTAGGAATAGGGAAGCCAAATTGAGGAAAGTTAAATTTTTTATTTAATGCTATAATAATTGAAAGTAAATCGAGCTTGATAGGAACAGTAGAACAGTATTCAGTAGCACAGTGAATAGAAGAGAACAGTATACAGTGGAACAGTATTAAAAAAAGCAGTATATAGAAGAGAACTGTACAGAAGAGAACAGTATATAGAATAAATGTACAGAAGAGAACAGTAATAGAAAGAACTGTACAGAAGAGAACAGTATATAGAAGAGAACTGTATAGAAGAGAACAGTATTTAGTAGCACAGTGTATAGAAGAGAACAGTATACAGTAGAAAAGTATTCAAAAAAGCAGTATATAGACGAGAACTGTACAGAAGAGAACAATATATAGAAGTGAACAGTATAGAAGAGACAAAAACTAAGAAATTATTTTCCTAGGATTTAATCATTCCATTACATATGAAAATATTTTTTATTTAAGTCCTAATAAAATAAAAGCCCTTAAGTTGAAGTTAAACACTGGAAACATTTTCCATTATATTAAAAGTGAAATCACGATCCTATCAAAACCTAACTCTAAACTCATATCAACCAATAAACTAATTTTTTATTTCCCTAAAATATTCCAAATATTAATAATAAAAATGCTGATAAAATAAAGAAAGAAGTGGCCATATTTTCCATCCTTAAGTGTTAAGCTAATGGCTTATTTTATAGCCTCATAGATAAGGCTATAAAATATTTTTTTGTGTTTAGTTTTCTACACCATATGTTTTTAGTTACTAATATGTAACCAGATGTTAAGCTGGGTTTTTTTTCAAAATGGAGAACACCATTAAAACTAGCTTTATTGCTTTTATATTGTCCATTAAAATAAGGTATTTATATTATAAACAATTAAAAAAAAACTAAAAGAATACAAGAATAAAAAAAAATTAATAGCACTTGATATTATAAAGTAAATGTTGAAAAAAAAACAGTAATAAAAATAAATTTTATTTAGTATTATAAAAAATACCTTGTTAAGATTAACACCGAAAAGTAAAAAAAAAAGAAATATAACAAGTGCAAAATTCCCGTATAATCTAAATACTATCTGTACCATAAGATTACGGGCAAATAACCATAAAATATAAATTAAAACCCTATTGAATATCATAAATAAAAATATTTTTCGAAGCGATAAATTGAAGAAAAAAATGTAATTAAAAAAAAAATAATAATACTAAAATATTCAACTCCAATTTAAAAATTTGAACTTAATGGTTCTGCTACTTCCTCTGACATTTGTATGAATTGAAATACGTAAAATGAAAGTAATAAAATTTATTACTATATAAAAATAATCATATAAATGTGTATGCAAAAGAAGAATAAACGTAAATATTTTAAAAATGTTGATTTAAATTTAAAATACAATGTTCGTATTTATATATATATATATATATATATATATATATATATATATATAATATATATAATAATATATATATATATATATATTTAAATTTATTAATTTTCGATAAGACGTCAACTGAGTAGAGTTGGTGTCAATTATGTATACGTATATGTATGTTTTATAGTCGATTTTATCAGAAAACAATGTTTATGGTGTGGGATTTCAATATTTATTTTTGAATTTCGTATGAATGTGGATAAATGTTGTTACAAATTTGATTTTTAATGGAATTGTTTATACTTTTATTTAATTTAAAGTTGTAAATTTTATTTTGTCTCTTAAAAGATTCAGGTTATTTTTTTGGGATGTTGTCTTTAGAAAGAATTCGTCGTCTCATTCTTTGGAATGAGGTGGTTTGCATAGCGGACACGGAGTGAATAGGAACGCAAAACAAATCCGTTACTGAAGTATTTCACGAGAAAGTAAGTTTATAGAAACTTAAATAAAATCAATTTAAGATTAGCAAACACTGTGTTTGATGTAAGGGCTCAAAATGTTGTTCCGAGCTGATAAGACAAATAATAATAATAATAATGCCCCTTTTAGGGCCTTTTGGCCCTTCAGGGTATTCGCCCTGCGGGAACCACCTCGGGTGGGTAGCATCTACTATGCTCAAAGTAAAGCTAAAGTTGGTGAAATCTTCATATATCAAATTCGATTCTTAAAAACAGAGCATAGCCCGGACTGTGAACCCCGGACCTCCGGTGCCGAAGTCCAGTACTGATGAGACAACTGTAAGCGCACAATTTTGTATCGTGTAGTAGTAGTAACAGAGGCATCCTTTAAAACGCCAGAAAATTCGACGAACAAGTAGAATATCCGGTTGTCTACCAGCGGCTACATGGTAGAATATCCGGTTGTCAACCAGCGGCTACATGGTAGAATATCCGGTTGTCTACCAGCGGCTACATGGTAGAATATCCGGTTGTCTACCAGTGGCTACATGGTAGAATATCCGGTTATCTACCTGAGACTGCATGGTAAAATATCCGATTGTCTACCTGCGGCTGCATGGTAGAATATCCGGTTGTCTACCTGCGGTTGCATGGTAGGAGTAGCAACCGAGTATCATCTAGTAGGTGGATTTATTATGTATAGTTGACGATTATTCATAAGTAAAATAATCATGAAGTGTTATCATAACCTGGGATGCGAACACAGACCTCAATTATGTAAAAGGTCAGTATAAATATAGAAGCTTCATGCTTCTAAGGCGTACTGCCACTACGAGAATAAGACGAGAATAATTTCCATGAGATTAATATTTTATTTTAAATTGACCTTACATCATCAAGTTCGTTATCTTACCTTGTTTTCACTTAGTAATATTGACCTCTTGACCTTATACAACCTTTTTTTAATCACAAAATTTATTTTATTCTCCAAAGTACGGCTAAATCCGTCATGCTAAAATCTTCGTGCGTGATTTCAAAAATTGGAAGGCCCTAGACTCATCGGCACAATTTTGGAAAATCTGTACCAATTTTCAAGTACCTACACGACAATTGGTCACCGACCGATTTGAAGAATACGAAAAAGTAAATTGTAGCACAGCCTAACGTCCTCAAGCACATTAAATACGTAAATATATTTAAATAATTTTATATAAATATAAAAACCAAGTAATGGAAGAAAAAATCCTCCCCATATCAAATACGCTACGCTAATCCTCCCCACTTCGGACTCGCTTCGCTCGTCCTTAAAATATAAAACTCCCAGATATACTGCAGCACGTATTCAGACTTTCTTTGCTCCTCAGACACCAAATACATTTCTTTTATTGCCAGCCGTCACTTATCCAGGCACTGACCCCGCTCGATGTTGCTTAACTTTTATGAACTGAAATAGACCATTGATATACTAGCAGTATATTGATACAAAACTTAGTATATAGTTTCCCTATATACATATAGGGATATACTTGTTCCGAATTTCAACTGATTATCTATTATTATTTGGAACTGATATTTATTAAGTTAATTTTAAATGACTTAATAACGGTTAATAACGTCATACAAAAAATAATTAGACCTAAAGATTGATTTTGTACTTAGTTTAAAAGTTTAAACTTTCTAGAATACTTAAGAATTAAGTTTAATGGACTGTGAGAAATATCAATTAGGAAAAAGTAATAATGAAGACAGCAGTCCGAGTTTTGTAGATTAATTTATTTTATCAGAGCTGTCGCACAAGCGATGCTTGGCATCCTCAGTGAATCTAATAACAAGTAAACAAAACCATAAACCAATTACAAAAGTCAGAAATAAAAAATACATACCAAACAAGGCAAAAACATTTCAAAATAAATGCAAGTTAATATTAAAAGCTCTGATGAAATAAATTCAAAAGCTCTGATGAAATAAATTAATCTAACAAAACTCGGACTGCTGTCTTCATAATTACTTTTTCCTAATTTCTAGAATACATACGCCGGGAGCTGTGATAATAACGATACTCAGAGACACACATACAGACGGAAAACTTTGTTGAAACCACTTAAAACGTCTTAAAACACCAAAAATGGATAATTCCGGTGACATCCCGGTTACGGATATTTTTGCAAACGCAATACTTTTCCTATATACCCACGCCATAAATGAGGAAAAGTAAAAAATGAATACGTTCAATAGTATTGTGTCAATTATTCATGTTTTGCAAAACTCGGTAGTATCAAAATGATATACGTACCCTTTCCACATTGCCATTAAACTGACCTATTACATAAAAATTAGTATTTGTTACTTTTTATCTTAATATTTTTTTTTTATTTCTTGAAATAAAACACTTACAACTAATTATTATACATAAATCTTAAATAATTTATTCCCAACAAATTATCATCAATATCAGACAAATTACCATGAATATCGGAACATTGTTTTAAAAGAAAAACAAATGTCTTGAAGATACGACCTATCAGTTAATTATACTGTTATATTATCAATAAGTCGTCTGAAAAAGTTAATTAAAAGCAATCTAAAATTTAAATTATTTCGATAACAAGGCAGAATGTTAATTTTAAGTGAAACATAAATAATTTATGTTGTAGATATATTGTAGATACAAAGGCGCTTGAAGTATTCACATGTATAAGTACTGAATGATGAAGATAAGTACATTCATTTCTATATTAATAGAGACCGTAATTAAGACCCGTAATTATTGCTGCCTGTATGGTATAAAGAATTTACATTTTTCAAATATGTTTAACATTTCAAGCTCAAATGTGTTAAAAAATCCCATGTGGGGTACCTCGGAACTTTTCATCGAGACATCGGATTCGCTACGCTCGTCCTCAGAATTTACAAGTCGTTGAATTTATACTGAACCACATCTTCGGACTGGCTTTGCTCATTCTCAGATGGTAAAATTTATCCGTTTTACTCCCAGTAGTTTATTCCAGTCACTGACCACGCCTGGAAATCAATTCACCAAATTTATACTGCAACACGTGTTTAAACTCGTCCTCAGGTTGTAAATATATCCGTTTCATTCACAGTGGTCACCCTGTAGTATTATTTATGGTATATTAACCACGTTCAATGCTGCTTAACTTCTATCTATGATCCAATAAATATTATAGATATACTTGTATTAAAACAAAACTTAATGTACTTTTTTATTACGTAAAGGTATAAACTTCTATCATATTTTAACTCAAGTAGATTATTTTCCGTTGTTTACAATTTACAAAACGTTCACAAGTTATCTATTAAAAATTGAGCTAATGCTGAAAATGAGATGAAACTCGAAATATAGGTTTGTCTAATACATAGTTACATGCAGTGGCGGTTCCAGCAGACCAGCTTGGGGGGGGCACTTTTTTATAGTCAAAAGTTAATAGGAGGGGGACGATTTTCTGTTAAACTCTCCCTCTTCTTAGAAAATGCATATAAAGCCATATGTCAAGTTTTAATTTCTAATATTGATGAATAAGCAATTTTTAATTTAATTATAATCATAATGAATATAATATATTCATCTATTTATTATCTTATCTCTTCACTGAAACTAATATATTTATTTCTTAAACAATACCCACATTCAAAATTCATTGTTTTAATGATGTTTTATTTTTTTTCTTGGGTTTGGAGGAGGGGGCACGTGCCCCCTGTGCCCCCCTGAAACCGCCACTGGTTACATGCATGCAAAATCCCAAATTGATCGCGACATTTTTCCGCGTTTTATCATTTTTCGTAATTTTCTTAACATCGGAATTTTTCATCATCACAACGGATTCGCTAAGCTCATCCTCTCCACTTCGCTCGACAGTAAATATAGTTGCCACGGAAAAAGGCCTTCGTCTTAGTCTTGTTACATAATATACTATTGATTTGGAGAAACTAAATTGATGTCTTGCTGACGGTTGTCATATCACCATAATGGCAGACCGCGATAAACTAAATACAACTGTAATCCGCAAAACAGTATAACATAAAAAATCAATATAAATAAATAAAATTTAGTT
>JACMZG010001911.1:60971949-60995945 GCA_018340805.1 Microvelia longipes
ACAATTAGTTAAAGTAGCCAAAGATAAAAGACAAAGAAATAATGTGGGATAATTTTTTGTTGAATTTCAGCCCTAAAAAGAAATGGTAACCGCTTTAACAAACGGTATTTTGTGTTTTTGAGAAAAACTAAGTACTATCCCTTCATTTGCATATAAGTACAACGGGAACAGTTAAGCGCGTCAAACCTGTGCCCTTCTTTACCGCATCCCTGCATAATTAGTAACCATTTGGTTCTATTGTATGCCTGAGTTATGTTCAACTACCGTTAGGTATGAAGGGTTGACCAAAAACTATTTGTTATACTTTTTTTGCTGTCGAAAACTGTACTAATTGAATTTTGTTTGATTCCAATTTCCTGGTGTAAAGGACCAACGTTTTACCATATTCATCAATTCGAGCACTTCCCTGTAGCCTAAGAGTCAGACGCGAAAGATATGACCATCGTGAGCTAGGAGATGTTGGAAAAGCAGGAGTAAAATCTCCTGAAATACCTCCTTTTTCCTTAAAAAAATAATTAATATCATTTGTAAATGTTTTTTTCTCTGTAAAAACAATGTTTTAAACGGAAATAAAGTTTTTATTTATTTATTTAGAGCTCACGACGTGCTAGACTGACTTCTGTTGGTTTCCTTGTAAAGGGCAAGGTGGTCTGCCATTTTAGATCAGGGAGTGTAAGCCCCTCGGCCTCTTCAAAGTCGGAATATGGCACCAAATTTAATTTTAGCCCTATAGAAATGTTCCTATCGGTTTCATCAAAAAACTTAAAGGGCCCTGTTCATTAAATTGGTGACAAATCAGTGATTCAACCATCAAAATTGATCAAACAAAAACCATTAATGTCACTGTTTAAATATTACCGGTGATACAATAACAATAACTAATAATTTTCACCCTATAAAGCACACGAAAACGTTAAAATTGCACGTTTTTCATGATATAATGTTGCAAGCAAACTTAAAAGCCAAGCGTCTTTTACTAAAGAGGAAGTAATATAGCGTTAGTATACCTATATATTGATTTAATGTTGGACATATAATGCTACAAACATTGTGCATATTTAATTGATAATGATGCACTATTGCGAGACATTAAACAAATTACTCTAGTATACTTCATATTCTAAACTATATTTCGTATCTACCCTCGATAGATATTCATGTTAAATCTGATGATTCGCGTAGATAACGAATAAATAATATTTATTTATGAAATTAAGTTATTATCTGTAGTCAGTATTTAAACATCACTAGTTTTGTAACTACTTTGCTTATTTTTTTTTGTTTTTATGTAATATTGGTTTTCTCAAAGTTACTATAATTTTAGTTAGTATTATTATTATTAACAGTAACTAGTCGTAGTAAGTACTGTCTTTCATTTCTCTGTTATAGTGTCAATTTAACATGAATATACATGTATCGAGAGGGTAAATACGAAATATAGTTTAGAATATGACGTGAACTGGAGTAATTTGTTTAATGTCTCATTAGTGCACCATCATCAATTATATTGCAATCATGGAGACTGACACAAATTCTAATAATTACGTATATTTTTTTTCGAAATTTAAGTTTTTAGTAATTTATCATGTCAAACTTTAAATGATTATTTGCGATTCAAAGTCCGCAGCAGCTGATAAGAAATTGATAACGAAAGGGTGATCGTTGTTAGTCCTTATGTGGGTTTTTTCATTTTCCTTATTTGTGATGATTTTTTAAATTTTTTTTTAAGTGCTTAAATTTCATTAATTTTAGGGCGTATGAACTCAGTAGAGTCACTATTTCATTGAAAAATAAGGTTTTAATGGGTTGTCACGAGTATTTAAAATTGAGTGATAAGGTGAAAATCACAATATAGTGTTTTATTTTATTTATTGTTACGCGATCCCCAATTTACAGCTGAAGCCACCATCAAAATTAAAGATATACTAAGAGAAAACAATTACCCTGATAGACTAGTCTCCAACCTATTGTTTCGGTACCATAACCCACTTATCCGAATACCTCCTATTGCTGCTAATGATACCGACCGACCGAATAACTTACCTACTTACCACTCTCTTACCTACATAGGACACCCTACATACCAAATTAAAAACTTATTTAAAGACTACAACATCAAAATTGCTCTAAAAAATCCTATTAATTTTTACATTAAATATTTTTCAAAATTAAAAGACCCCCTCACTAATGCCCAAAGATGCAATGTTGTATACAGAATACCATGTAAAGACTGCCCCCAAGCATACACAGGAGAGACCTCTCAACTTTTCAAAAAAAAAGACTTGACACACATAACAACCAAATACTTGACAACTCTAACCTCACGGCCTTATCAGAACATATGACAAAACTTGACCACCGACCAGACAAAGAAAACTGCCTTATACTTCATACAGAATCACATACAGACAAAAGGAAATTTTTAGAAATGCTCTATATAAAAGCTGACAAAGACAGTATGAACAAAAAACAAGACATTAACAATCTTAGCAGTATTTATTATAATATTATCTTAAAAATCTTAATTTTTCCTTTACCTTTTTCTAATTTCATTTAAAATTTATTTACTTATTTAGACACGTGACATAAAAACATTCAAAATTTTATTAATTTTCAAACTTTCTCATTTTGTCATTTTAAGAACTGAAGAAGCTCAGGATCCCTGGGCGAAAGCTCTTCGTGAATTTATTTTGAATAAATTTTAATAAAAAAGGACTGAAGTCTTCGTTAATTTAATTGATATCACAATTTAAAACAGTCCAAAAAAGATCTAAAGTATTTAAAGTCAATTTAGAAAACAATTATAAAAAAATTAAAGTGGACATTAGAATTCTTGATTTAGATGACTAATTAAGACGCTAATGATGTTATTAAAAGCAACTTGCAATGAAATTGTAAACACCAGATATTAAAATTAGTTAAAAATTGATTTTGAAACACAAATAAACAAATTGTATTAATAAAACCAAAACTTAAATCCTTTAAATTGATTTTTCAATTATAGCACAAAAGCACCCATCATTGTAAGCGGTATTATCGAAAATTACACTTAGAGTATAAGTAAACTTACAAATGTGCATAGGTATAAGTTTCACTCAAACTTAAGATATAATCTATGGCATTCCTTATATTCAGTAAACAATCTGCCTCTACAGTCGTGATTTTATAAGCACTCGCTATAGGCCACGGAAGGGCAAGGTTCAAGTCCCGCGCTATGCTCTCAGTAGATGCGATCCATCAAAGGTAGTTCCCGCAGCGTAAATACCCTGATAGACATAGGGGCCCTAAAACGGGTATTATTTATTCTATAAAGAACCAATAAAAAAACTACAAAAGTATTTTTAATTGTGTAGTAAAAAAATGATGAAGTGTAAAAAGGGCAAAGATACTAAACCGAGCAATACAGAACTGTTACGAGGGTTTAGCCTACACCACCCTTTTAAGGCCCTAGGGTTAGGGTCCCTTAACATTTTTTTCCTTCCAAGCATCTTTCATTCCCTAATCCACTCTAAGCATCATCGTTTCATTCAAAACTAATAACTTCTATTACTTAAAAAAATATCTGTACTTCAGCTTACATTTTAAATTTAATAGTTCACAATATATATGCTTAATTACTCTAGGGAATCTGTTATCATAAAGGCTAATGTAAATCATAAAATAATTGATCAAATTTTAATGATTATCAAAATTTTAATTATATCTAATTGTATTAATAAAACTTCATACTATTTTCCTAATGCAAACCGTTATGAATTTAAACAAAATCAGATGCGGGGTACCAATATGTACTTTTCCTCACAACCTTAGTCTCGCGAAGTGTTTCAGAATGTCATATTTAACAAAAGATTAAGATGGTCTTACTTCAATCTAAAAAACAAGCTCAAAGAATCATTGCTGACAGAGTGAAAAACACTAAAATTTACTTAATAACCTGCAACATAATAACCTCAAATAATTTCATTTCTCCTCCTTGGGAGTTTTGACTTTTTTACCATTATATTTAAACGTACCATAACTCCCTAGGAGGTTTTGTATTACCAAGCAGTTTTCCCGTACTGTTTATAAATATTTTGTTGACAGTGTAGGCAAAATGACATTTTGCAGCTTAAAAACAGTTCGATAATGAGCAATTTTGCAGCCGTAAGTAGATAAAATGATTTACCTAAAGGCAAGAATAATACAAATATTAAAAAAAAATTTTTGAAAAAGGCAAAATAAATAAGTTAAGTCTCGATTTGCAGGAAAACTATAAGGAACTATGCAGTTTCTTATTGAAGTTTTGAGATCATTAACGGTATAACAATAGTCTTAAAAAAGTTGTTTTATTACCCTCGTATTATTACTTTGTAAGGTAACAATATTTACGCAGTTCAAAACTTATTTTTTATTGGATACTTTATCACGTTCTCACTATAATTAAAAATGAAAATAGGTCTACTTCGAGAGCGCGATCGTTAAAAAAATCTGAGTTTCTTTTACCACACGCCGAAGTCTTTGAGTTGGCCATGTTTCGTTTTAGTTCGAGGTTGGATATTTTTATGAGTTTTTGTCCATTGTTGGTGCTTTGATGCGGCTATTAAATCTGTACTCGAATAGCATACTAAAACCCATAAATGCAATTCTATTGTGCATTTAAAGAATGCGACGTAACTAAATTTCTTTTTAAAGAAAGTCATACGCACTTTTAGCTAAAGACCTGTTTAAGAGGTTTGTTGTTTGACAGATAGAGCCCGGCCATTTGGTTGGTTATATGTATCCAGCCAATATATCAAAGGATATGTATTCATTTTCAATAACCTAATCGAACCCATTTAATTTTTCCTTTATCCTAGGGAGGATATACTTTAGTATTTAAAAAAATCGGGTGTAGAGTACTTCAGAACTTTTCCTCATTAAATCGGAATCGCTACGCTCATCCTCCCAACTTCGGACTCGCTTAGCTCGTCCTTAGAAATACAAGTCGTTAAATTTATACTGCAACTCTTTGGACTCGCTTCGCTCGTCATCAGATAGTAAATACATTTGTTTCATTCCCAGTGGTCATTTATCCAGACACTGAACACGCTCGATGCTACTTAACATTTATGATCCACCAAAAATAATAGATAGGCTTATTGTATTGTATCGAAACTTAGTGCACTTATTTATTACGTCAAATGGTACACTTGTACCACATTCCAACTGAATTGGAATATTTTTTTTATTTTTTACAACTTTTTAAAAAACGTATACAAATCATCCGATAAATATTGAACTTATAATAATAATGAGATGAAACTTAGCACTTATGTTAGTCTTATACATAACTACATGCGTGCTAAATTTCAATCACATCGCATTATTTTTCTCCGTTTTTTATGAGTTTTTCTATTTTTGCTGAGTCATTATTACGGGTTAATGACGACATAAAAACATTATATAATTTTTGTACAAAATTTCAACTCTAGCATGAATACACTAAGAGCTACGATGCTACCAGACACACACATACAAACATACAACTTTGCGAAAACCACTCAGGAGGCCTTAAAAACGTCTGAAACGCGTAACTCCGTTACAGTACTTTTCCTATATATCTACGGTATAAATGAGGAAAAGTAAAAAACAAGAAAAATTCAATTAGATAATATAATACCGTAAGTATAGAGGGAAAAAATTCCGTTCATCCTCAAAATTTGAAACTGATATTCCATAAGTTATCCGTTTCAGACCTTTTTGAGACCTTCAGAATGGGTTTATTATGTCTGTGTGTCTGCGGCTTGGGTTGAAAATCGAACTTAAGATCTAGTCGAGCTGCCTTACTAAACTATTTTGCTAAATTATCAAAACATTTAAAAATTTAAAAAAAAAACTAATATTTACCCAATGGAGTTGAAATTTGACACAGATTTACCAATGTAACTGACGAACAGATCTACGAAATTTAATTTTGCTACAGGCAGCCATCTTGGAATGATGACTTTTGATCACAGCATTTTTTTTAAATTTTGATGTACAGTAACTCTGAAAGTAAAAAAGTTAAGTTGAAATTGATCAGTATTTTATGAATAAACCGAAGACATAACTAACATGCGTTTGGAGTGTATTTATTTCCTTACTCTTAAAGTTACCAGTGAATATAAATAATGCACGTTACAATAAATAATAATTATAGACATGTTTGTATACATCGGACATTTATATAACATCATTTAACCGCTGGAGTTCTATTTCTTTTATAAATCAAACAAAATTATTAAAAATAAATACAACATTTAATTTTACGACTGTTATCAGGCTGATAGCAGGTCGATCCAAGCATAGATCGATATATATCGCTTTGTACAGTGTACTTTGTCTCTTCGACTTATTTAAAATCGACTTATTATTAAATTCTGCTTTTTGAGTCGCGCTTCATGATGTCGACTTAACGAGACAATTCACGGATAATAAACTGCACATTTTTATTTCTTCTTTTTGGGCTTCATATTTATTTAACCGGTAAAATAACACTCTCATTCATAAAACTAACTTTAATAAACAGTTTAAGACGATTTTATACAACTTTATTGAGTTTATATAATGGTTATGAATAAACAAAAAACTTAGCGCGACACACTCCCTTGTAAACCCAGGTTCATTCCATTAAAAATAAATAATAATAAATATAAATATAATAAAAACAGTTAATTACACAAAAGTCCTTTATTTTATATATAACTAAGCTTTCGACTAAAAATTAGTCATCATCAGAGTTAAAAATATAAAATATTAAATAAAATACAATTTTACAAACTAGTTCATATTGCACCTTGGTATGGTTTAGTAAGCTATGGCAAACATACTTCAAGCTAATAAGCTAAATAAGCTTAGTTATTATATATTAAACAATAAAGGACTTTTGTGTAATTAACATGTTTTTATTTATATATTTTTTTATAAGTCCACAAAAAGAAACTTCTTAATAAATATTTTATATGATTTGCATGATTGGTCTCCATATTAGTTTGGTAGTGATAAGTGGGCACAAATGAGACAATGTGATATTGTTTTCATGCACATTGTCTCATCTGTGCCCACTCATTGCTACTAAATATTTTATGTAAATATACTATTTCTAAAATCGAGGCTGTCAAGTATAACCACGTTTGTTTTCATGAAGTAGTTAATGCTCGTATTATAAAGCAGTGGCGTAGATAGCAGGTGCAAGGCTGGTATTTCACTTATTTTTAGTCAGAGGGCATCAAAACGCCTTGGTATTATATTTTTATTTTATTTTAGTGATTTTTTAAATAAAAAAATAAGCCTATGCTGCTGTTATTATGAAGAAGGGAAGGAAAGAGAGGCGGTTTTCACCTGATCAAGAATAAATTAATATATATATATATATATATATATAATATATATATATATATTATATATATATATATATATATATATATATATATATTATATATATATTATATATATATATTATATTACATATATATATATTTTTCCGCAGTACAGCTTTAGTAAACTATTATTTGTTTTATTTATTAATATATTATTTATTTATTAAACTTATTATTTAACTTATTTTGTATTTTTGTAAAATGTTAATATTTTTCTAATAAATGGCTATTCTATTCTATCTAGTCTATATATATATATATATATATATATATATATATATATATATATATATATATATATATATATATAATATATATATATATATATATGTACATATACATCATGAAATCTAACAAATACGATTTTTTTACGCCCTAGGCGTTGGACGTAGCGAGACTGAAGTTAATAAAAACTCATGGGGTTGAGCCACCATGACATTTTAAGTATGAATAAAGCAAGTCCGAAGTAGAGAGTAAAAGTTCCCGAGATTCCCTGAACCCGATTTCAATTTATTTTTGTATTTCTTTTGTTATTAAATTTATAATATTATTTTTTTCTGTTTCAGACTGGATGAGCCCGTTCGATAGGGTGGTATGTGGTAAGCAATACGAACTTATTTCATATTTTTTCACAAAAAAAAAATTATTATTAACACGGCAAGGGAAAGAAGAAAGTTTTACAGCTCAAGACCTAGTTTTCAAACAAGGCGAAGCTGTAGGTGAAAACTTCATTGTCATCCGAGGCCGTATGGCCAAGGCAGGTAAACAAGTTAGCTCCCAAGGCTTTGCCGAGAACTAAAATTGACTATCTAGGCCTAGCTAAGTAAGACAATACGAGAGCTAAAATTCTTCGATCCCTGTCGTGTATTTAATTTTACCTACGACTTAGATAATAAGTGAAATATATTTCTATTAATTTATAAAATTTGTTAATGATGATGGGATTAATGATTAATTTGAAGGAATGTTAATAACAATTGTAGGTGGAGGAGGGGGGGTTCAATTTTTTTTGTAAATACGCGTTTTACGTCCCTAGGTACGTAAAACACGTACGTTTACGGGGCCAGCTCGCTACATATGAAAACCTGATTTAAACTCAAGTCGTAGATAAATTTATATTTTTTCACCACAAATCCCACTGTGTGCCATCACTAGATTGCTCAAACTGCTAAGGTTATCAAGCCACTAACTGTCATTAAAAAATAAGAAAGAAAAAAAAGTTTCCCTCAAAACAAAACTTTATTGGCCAAAGCGCTTTTAACCAAACTAGAGACCATCGTCAGCGCAAAACCTAACAAACTAGTTGGAACAGAATAAATAAAACAAAATATTTAATAAAACAATTTAATAAAATAAAAAAAATAGTTATTTATGCAACAAGGGATGAAAGTAAGTTTTACAGATCAAGTTAAAGTTTCGTCCTAAGGCAGCGCCGAAGGAGGAAACTTCATTAGCTCACGAGGCCGGTAGGCCGAGGGAGATAAACTAGTTAGCTCCCGAGGGAGTTAACTAACATTCAATCTGCTGAAAACTTTCATCCCTTGTTGCATATTAAATTTTATCTACGACTAGAGAACTAATACGAACAACTATTAATATATTCTTCAGCTCCTTAATTGTTATTGTGTTAGTTTAGTTTATTCTTACCATGTCAATTACTCTGATGAAGAGAGAATAAAGCCACTATCTTCACATTATTTTATTGTAAGCTGTCAATAGAATAATGTGTAATACTTTATTTGTAATTTAAACATTTGCGTGTGTATATTCTACCCGTAGTACCAACATAACACCGAAAAAAATTCTAAAAATTTCTTAAAACATTCTCTCAAGTTGGCAACACTTTCACTTTTCCTCCCTAGGGAGTAAAAGTACATTTAAAGTGTGAGGTAACAAGACTGTATGTAGAACTTACAATACAAGGAGTAGATAAAAATAATTAAACTTAATTTGTAAGAATTGAGCTGCTATAATAAAAGGGAAGTGTGTGATTTTTCTTTCTTATTAGTTATTTGAGTTAGACTACTAGTGGTATGTATTTGATTAGGTACCTTTTTTTTATTTTTAAATATTTGTTTCTATTCCTTCTAACGTAACTTGTTTACAAGGTTTTGCACTGACGATAGCCTCTCTATAGTTTAAATGCGCTTTGGCTAAAATTTCATTTATGGAAAGAACTATTTTCTTTCATTGTTTTTAATTATAGTAGTGTGGAAAGGCAAATATAGACCACGTAGTTGGGGCCTTCTTGCCACAAATTTATCCTTTTGTTTAATCACATTTGTTGTATCATTACATTCAAATTCCAAAAATATTTATAATAAATACACTCATAAATATTTGTTGTATCCGTGTAGACCATGTTGTATCGTCTCAATAGACCTACCACTAACTAACCGACCTGAGCAACTAACTAACTGACCCATCACTAAACTAACTTCAAATTAGCTCTACATACACACGGAAATATATTATTAAGTAAGTTATTATTATTGAAAATAATAACTTAATTTAAAAATGAAAATATATTAATAACCAGATTGTAATATATATATATATATTATATATATATATATATATATAATATATATATATATATATAATATATATATATATATAATATATTATATATAACAATCTGTTATAAAATAATAACTTACAGGAGGTGACACAAAGAGATTTTGAAAATTTTCGACAAGTGTCTTCTTCGGTCAGGTTAGGTTGGGACTTCCTAAATATATATTTATATATATATCATTCTTATACAACTGTGTGCAAAAAGACATTATATTTTCGATTCATGGAATTTGTAGAACTTGCAACATTTGATTAGAATTGTGGGTGTCCTATTTAACACTATTCTGGCTATATAGGAATGCATTTCCCCACCAGGAATACTCAAAGATATTCCGATATTTCCGTATCCGGAAAATATCTTTAACGACTCTCCAAGAAATGTATTTTCAGACCACGCCTTAATTGCCATTTAATTAAATAATTAAAACATCATTTTAATTTCCAAGCATTAGGAGTGGGATAAAAGTGGTAAATTAAACAAAAAAAAATCTAGTTTATTAACATCAAAGTTTTTTTTAATAGTTTTATTAGTTTTTAACCAATAAAATACCATTATATTACCACTATCTTTTTTACTGTTTCAGTAATGATTATTTCAGTCATTAAAAGCCATAAAAATTTATCAAATCCCCTTAGTAATCATATTCAGAATTTTTATCTCCAGTTCGATGATACCGGCCAATTAAAACAAACATTATCATTTTGTTATCTAAATCAGTTGTCATTCAGCTATTACTGGTTCATTGATGTTTTAAATATAGCAGTAATAAAGTAATATTTTATTACCTAATTTTAAACTCAGGTAATTGTCTTCACATTAAAGGTTCCCGAAAAATAAAAAATATGTCTTCTTAATTAGTTTTTACAATTACTCTTAATGAAATTTTTATGACTATTTGAGGTCATTATTCGTATTTTTGTTTTTAACTTGGATTATCAGTTTTTACTGTTTGTCTAGTATCCCTACTATAAAATTTAAATAGTGTTAAAATTATAACTTCAGTAATTCAGTGTTAGTGTAGTATTAGTGTTAAAATTAATTCTGATTATTACCTATAGTTAAAATAGTCTTAATTATTCGCATATGTTTATAGTTAATCCCAACTAAAATCATGGATGTATACTTGTATTTAAATGAAACGTTGTGTACTAATTTATAACTCAATAGTACACATTTGTACTAAATTTCGATTCAAATGGATTATTTTATTTAAAGTCAAAGTCATTCTTTCAAAACATAATTGTTCTTGAATTCTTATTTAAATGCAATCATTAACCTATATAAAGTTAGTTATGAGTTCTGATAGTTAATAATGTAATTAGTTTGTTAATCAGTTAGTAAAATGTGTTAAAATATTATGATTTTATATTTATTATGATAAATTTGACAACAATTTTTTTTTTTTTTTCAAATATGATATAGTTATTCGTTACACTGAAGAAAATTCAATTATTATCTCTGTACAAGATTGCTCTCTCGCGAGCAAAGCGAGTCCCCCAAAATCTGATGATACCAAAATCCCCCAAACAATAATGATACCCGAAATGCTCATAACGTGACAGTCACTTAATAAAAATTGAACTAATGCTGATAATGAGGTAAAACGTGGCACATATATATTACTATTACACATGGCTACATGGATGCTAAATCTCAATCATTAAGAGTAAATATTCCGGGTTAATGACATCATAAATAAATTATTTCCCGAATTGCATAACTAAGAATATTTTTGTACAAAGTTTACAAACTAAATAGGTTTGTAAACCTATTTAACCTATTACATAAAAACTGAAACTTGATTTTTATACGTTTATAACTGTTTTTTATTTTTTATTATTTTTACTTATTTGTACAGGCACTGATGATGGCCTCATGTAGGTTGAAAGCGCTTTGAATAAACTAATAGTTTTGTGGAGAGACTCTTTTCTTCGTTCCTTTCATTATGAACAACTCCACTAGTGCTCATTCAAAATCAGACATAAAAACTATTTTCCAGATATTAAAACTAGACCGAAAGATTGATTCTTGTACTTTCAACTTTCAAGAATAAATACATCCGAAGATACGATGATAACAGACACACATACACTAAAATCCCAGTTTCGGATTATTTCGCAAACACAATACTTTTCCCATATACCCACGGTATAAATGGGGAAAAGTAAAAAAAGAATCCATTTGTAAGTTCGATCAAGCAGTTAAAACTTATCCACTCCAACACCGTAAAACCTATAACCCAATACAAAACAACTTTGAAAAATTACGAAGCAAAATAATATTTGTGAAAGGAAACTGCGGCAATGAATATTGTTAAGCAATTACCGAGGATACGAGGAAGATTTCAAGGAAATGTCGGGACACAATGCGTCAGTCAGTCGGTATGGAAGGAAAGCACGTTTTTGCGGTTATAAGCCAGCCAGACAGATAATTGTGCATGCTTATCATAATACACGGTTCTCATTGGTTGACTTAGTTGATGGAGAATAACCTTTTAGTACCCATACAATTATGTTTAGGTTCGATACTTGATAGAATATTGACTTTTAACAACCCTGTCGAGTTGGCAAATAATACGTTCTCTAATAGGTTTCCACAATATAGGAAGCGTATAATATGTTCAACTGGTAGATTAATCATAAGTCTTAACTTTTCCATTTCTTCCTGTATACAGTACGTATATAGAAAGAAAAAATCGTTAACTGATAGTCCAAGAGCTGGATCTGAAAAAAATTTGACTTATTTTGACCATCTTCAAACCAATGTTTTCTGAAAATATACCTTAAATTTTAAAGAAAAACCATAGTCTGCCTATTTAGAGTGGAATTTGGCTTTATGGCAGACGTATGCTACTTATATTACCTAGTAACATGCAAACTGATACAGGAATATACACTTTGTTGTAATCACAGGCAAGCGTAAAGGCCTGGGAGCGGCCCACAGCGTTGCCGCGTAGCGGCCAAGAGGCCCAAGGCCATTTTATATTTAGTAAATAAACCACTGTAAGTAAAAAAAAAATCGTATATTTATTTTGTCAATAGTCTATATCACAATTATTATACAGTTTAAATTATACGATGAGTTTCGGGAAGTAGGTATAACCATTATCAGTTTACAAATATTTTAAACTTAAATTTATTATTTGTTCTTGGATATGTGTAGGAAGCAAGGTTAGGAGGTGGAACTGTCATAAAATTTCGGTTAAGATGATAATAATTAATTGATTAATGATTAACGATGATGGAATCAAAAAGCCAAATAGGAATAATTCCCCCTCTCTTCCCACATCCGAACAACATCATAAACGTCGATTTCTGATGATAACTCACCTCCTCAAATTTAAAGCATAAAAAACAATGTAGGATCTGAGTTCAAGATTTTTTGCATTTGGCATCCATCAATATTAGATATTTGCATAATATAACGCTTGTCTAGCCACGAGTCTAGACGTCTAGCTTTACTGCTGAGGCAGCAATCCAAGCCGAGGGTAATCACTTGACTTTATTGCAATCTGTAATAAAATGTTTAAAGTTTATTACACCACCATAACAATTACTAAGTTTACTATTATGCTGCTTTGAAATGCTGATTTTATGCATTGTGTAACATAAAATTGCTTGTAAAACATAAATATAACAGTAAATGATAAAGAACAATGTTGTTAGAGCGAAACTTTCAAAATTTAAATCTCAGTGACCTATTTGTATAATAATATAAATTATTAATAATTAATTTAATATTATATTAATATTATTAATAATTTTTTATTTTTATTACAAATTTTCTCAGGGGGGGCAATTAAACAATTTCATGAGGAATACTTTTTGCCATGTTCCCGTCCCACTCCATGAATGGCATATATAAAAACCTATAAAGTGAAACCCACCTTAAAAAAACCTTACGGTTTGAGTATGTATTCTTATTATAAGAAGAGGAAAACTTTTTTTTAAAGGATGATTTATGAAATTTAAAAAATATTAAGCTTTTGCCAATAAGAACTAATTAAAAACAATAATAAGTATAAATTCTAGTCATAGCTACTTTAATTTAAACCTAATAATAAAAAGTACAAACTAACAAAAGTGGCTTTTAGCCTTTGCCTAATAACATACATACAACACACACCACATATATACATATATATATATATATATCTATATATATATAATATATATAATATAGTGTGTGTGTGTGTGTGTGTATGTATGTATATATATGTGTTATATATATTTATATATCAATCACCTACTGACCACGGTTGATGCTGCTAGCCACAAATTATAAGAAAACAAAGGATATTAACTAAAATGAAACTTTTTATAATTTTTTTTTTAATATTCTTTATTTAAATAATTTAAGTACAATAACTGACTATAATTAAAATGCAACTTTTTGTATCGTTTATTTTAAGGACTAAAATCGAGTCAAATTTAACATCGGTTTTTTTTTCAAAACTTCCATATACAAGTACGGTATATATATAATAAATGTGCTGTACACAAGTACGATATAATATAATATAATAATATATATATATATATATATATATATATATAAATATATATATATATATATATTATATATATATAAAGCTCCTATGTATAAGCTACGGTATATAAATAAGGCGAAGTAAGACACGACATATTTTACTTGTCAGAAGTTTGTCAGCTGTTGATGGTTTAGCTCGGTATGGATGTCACGTCAAACAGCCATAAACTCGTTGAGATGAACAAGATGGTGAGGAATCTTGAGACGTTACTTTGATATTGTGATAGGAGGTTTTACAGCCCAGCTGTCTTATATAAGTCATTGAAACACGTAATCTCTGCCTAACTATGGCCAATAAACATAGTTTGTTTATATATGGAATCTTAAATTGTATTTTGAAACGTAAAAAGTTCATTAATTTCTTTATTTTTTACGAAAAATAAAGCAGACGATAATATGCTAATAAGTAATAGGTCAAGTCACTCTAAACACTACACAAAAATTTCACTAAAAAATCAAATTATTCTACTGACTTAATTATTATTTTTTTTAATTCAATGCTATATTTATTATTGCTAGTATTTAAACTATCACTACACCAAATTTTAATGAATTCGAATATTTAAAACTAAAATAAAATAAAAATAAGAAAACTACAGTGATGTCGTGATGTGAACTGTTTAAAGCAAAAGGTCAACCCCAAGTATATAAGACTATATCTTCACAATTACTATCCCAACTTCAAATTATGAAGATTGACTTGAATTTTCTGCAGATTGCATAGGGAAAAGTTTTGAATCATGTAGCCGTAAGCGGCGAGCCGTCTATGTCTAAGCGGCGAGCCGTCAATGTCTAGTGGCGAGGAGAAGCGCCCTACACAATAACAATTCTGGAAATGCATGGCAAAATTTTACAATTTGCAAATACGTTGGCAACGTAATATTACGTTATATACAAAAACGACTTTTCGACGCCGCTATGATGGATAGGGCTGTATTCTTAGAATAATACTAATACAGAAGGAGCATATTACCGTAAACACATGTAATTCTACTGATAACACGAAAGCCGGTTGACTGGTGGTCATATAAGTAGGGGTACCACCACCCTAACAACAAAAAAATATTTTAAATATGAGCCATAAATATCTATTAATGAAGAAAGATCGTAAAGAACAAATTTAATTACTTAAAACACCAGCTGAGTATTTAATAAAACCGGTCTTAGATGGCAAAAAGATAGCGGAACACCAGAATCTACATTTAGTTGACGAGGACTACTTTTAATATATAATTTTAATTAAAAACGTTACACTACAATTTAAAATGCTTAAAATATTGTAATGCACCGATATTTATATTTTATGAATAATCAATCATTAATTAATAATAGAACATAATAATTCAGCAACAGGAATATTGCCAACTTTTTTATAAGAAAATTGTATATTGTTAGGGTGGCAGCATTACTTAAGACCACTAGTGAAACGCCTTTGTGTTATCAGAAGTGCTCCATCTATGTATAGTGTTATTTTAAGGCCGTATTACTGATAAAAACATTTTGTAGGTATGTAAAATGATACAGTTTAGGTATAGATTATTGACATAAACATTTTATGAAATAGAGTAAGCCTCTGTCTGTACTGTCTTAAAGATTATCCTTCTTTAACTGTCTATTGTAAATTATTTGTGTTTAAAACATTAAATTGGGTTAAAAATTTAATATTTATTATTATTTTTTACTTGTTTCACTCGCTCTGCGATGTTTTTTATCTCGATCCATAAATTATGCAGTTAATCTACAAGGCATAATTGATTTATGGTTAAAACTAAAAACAGTATTTGGTAGGAACCTCGTAAAAGTCATAAAATCGTTTCTCCGACAAACCCTTTTTTTGAGATTAGGTACGATTTCCTCTGTAAATCGAAAATATGTTCATTATTTAATTTCTTAGACAAGTATTTATTATTTGTTATTTTTGTGAAAGATTTTTACGACTTTTAATGGTTTGAAAAAAAAAAACGATTTAGGAAAAATCAAACAAAAAATATTAAAAGGAGTATAAAAAAAACTTAACAGGTAAAGTTAAAAAATGTGTCAAATTTAAAGAATAAGTAATATCTAAACCTTTTTTCAAAAACACGGATGGGACGAAACAAAACCGAATTGTTGTCTATAGAAAACTGACGCCTGTTTCAACAATATCTAATGATATGAAAGTGTAGTTCTTTCATCAAGGAAAGGACCATAAGTAAACAATATTAACACATAGTCGTGGAGAGAGCGTGAATGGATGTCATTATAAATATCGAAAGGAAAGAAGTCTCTCCACAAAATGAAACTTGATAGTTTCAACACATCTATAGGTTATCATCAGTGCAAAACCGTTGAGGTGTTAGGGGAGAAGAGAAGTGAGTCTATGTTAATGAGCGAATTTTCAAAGAAAAATGAGATTATGAGATTGGTTTCATAAAGGATAGGGTAGATTTCTTAAAAGAGGGTCTCCCTGATCAAGATAATATATAATATATATATATATATATATATATATATATATTGTGTGTGTGTGTGTGTGTGTGTGTTTCTTATAGGACACGATAACTTTCGAACGCTTTCGAATGAAATAAAACATTTAATTTCTTTGATCGAAATGAAACTTGGTACAAAAATCAACCTAGTTAATATCCTGAACCCTATTGTTTGACGAATATATGTGACGTCATTAACCTACAAAAATGACCCCACAAACATGTCAAAAAATTATAAATCTTCACATAGTGTTTAAATTTAGCTGAAAGTTTTTTACACATGAACACCTTTGTATGGTTCACAAACATACGAAGTTCCATTTTATTATCAGAATTAGTTCTGGTTTTATTGATTGACATATATATGTTGAACAAAAATTATGTTAACTTACACAATGTAAACAAATCAAGCTTTTTCTCTAATACATTTGAAAATTTGCTTATATCGTGGCACTAAGCAACTTATATAGACCGTTGTGACGAACTGATAAAGCACAACAACCATGTAGCCGCGAAGCGGCCCTTAGGGCCGACGCCGCGTAGCGGTAAAGAGGCCGAAGGCCTCATGTTTTTATTAGATATTAGAGTCTGACTCTATTAGACTACACAAGAAGATTGACTTTATTAGACTTGATTGGATATTAGTCAGACGTAGACAGAGTTTGAATTTAATATCTACTCAAAATGTAGTCTTTATTCTCTTTTTAGCGAATTTCCTTTGGGAAAAAATTCGCTAATGGGATAGGCGTCATGGCGGAATTCGAACCTCGGACCACGACACAAATCCGTTCAGAGGTCCCTAATGACGAAAAAAATATTTTCGCGAGACTTTATATATATATATATATATATATATATAATATATATATATATATATATATATATATATATATATATATATATATATATATAATATATATATATATATATATATATATATATATATATATATATATATATATATTATATATATTATGTGTTCTAGACACTTTCTTGTAAACACTCTATCTTTCGAACGGATTAATATTTTTTAACCAAACTTGGTACAAAAATCAACCTTCGGGAGGACACGAACCCTATTGAAAACCAGGTTTTTGGACGTCATTAACCCGGTTTGCTGAGTCAGCGAAATTTTCAAAAAATCGGCAAAATTCAGGGTTAATATTTTTGCCGCGAAAAAGGTCAATATTTTGTTTTTGAGACGCTGAATCGAATGAAACCGGTCCGAAGTCGATACGATCACTCTAAGTGACCTAAAAATCGAAAAACCATTGTAAATTACCGAAAACCAAAATTTGGGTCAATAAAAAAAATTTCAAGTAGGGTGTCGTTTTCTATGTAATTTGGGCGCTAAATCGAATGAAACCGGTCCGAAGTCGATACGACCACTTAAATTACCAAAAAGTCGAAAAAAACCACAAAAATTATAGAAAACCAACATTACGGTCGTTAAAAATTAAATTTCGAGTAGGTGTCGTTTTCAATGTTTTTTGGGCCTCTGAGTTGAATGCCAGTGGTCCGGAGTCAATACGACCACTCAAACTCAGGGTACCTGGGTTCGAATCCTGGAAAGGTCGATAATTTTTAACGTTTTTTTTTACTAAATATAAGTTTACAACTAGAAAATAATTCTGGCGCGGTGGTCCGCATGTCGGGCGAATTTTTGGATGCGAGCTCTCAAACCCAGAGTACCTGGTTTCAAATCCTAGTAGGGACAATAATTTTTTATCGTTTTTTTTACCTAATATAAGTTTACAACTAAAAATAATTCTGGCGCGGTGGTCCGCATGTCGGGCGAATTTCCTTTGGATGCGTGTTTCCGTGCTTTTTACATTATAAAAGTTTACAACTAGTAAATAAATAATTCCGGCGCGGTGGTCCGCTGTCGGGCGAATTTCATTTAGAATGCGTGTTTCCGCTAAACAACCCATTTCTTGCTTATGCAAGAACCATGCCCATTGCGTGGTTCCGGTTCATGCTTTAGAACCTAAGCAGTTACTCAATTGTCAAGCACTGCTCTTAACTCATTTTGTCTGTATTTTCCAAAGGAAATGCGCTAAAACCTTTAAAGATAACTGACTAAGCTTAAAGATAAGTAACTAATCTTTAAACTAGTGCAAATAATAGTGCGTACTTCTAATTTTAGAGGCATAGTTTTGTACAACAACTGGATGATTATGCGCATTTCCTTAATTGATAATGGTTCTTTCATTGATAATGACATCTAGTTATAGTCCAAGAGCTAGGCCTAAAAAATGTGTACTACTTCAAACCAAATTTCTCTGAAAATATACCTGAAATTATGAAGGAAAACCATAGTCTGCCTATCCAGAGTGGAGCCCTTCATTTGAATGCGCTCTCTCAAAATATTAGAAAACCGCACAAATTCCAGTTTGTACGACTAAGTGACCAAACAGTCGAAAAAGCCATAGTGATCGGAAACCAGAATTTCGGTGATGGGGCAAATTGATTAAGTAAGTAACTTAAAGTAAGTTGATTGAGTATTTATCTAGGTAATATATTTTTGTAAATATTATAAAGAGATATTATAAGTTACGCTGTGAGTTATGCACATTTATGCATGCTCAGCTGTATACCGTGAGAAATAGAACAGCAAGTAAGGGGGAGACAGTGACCCTTGAAGGAGGGGAGGTAGAAGAGCCAGAGCTGTCCAGAGAGTGGAAGAGTAATGAGATAGATAAAAAGTACTTAGAGTCAGTGGTGAAATTCATAGATTTGTTTACGTCTAATTACGTAACTAGTGAATAGAATCAGTGTAGTGAACTATGAAGTTTCTAATGGTACCTGTGTGCTGGCCTTATTGGCAGTGGACCGAACCCTAGTGTCAGGTATTTTAAATTAAATAAATTAATGTTTTTAAGGGATATAAGAACTGAGCTAAGCTACTTTACTTCAGCATGAACTTTACAATTTAAGTAACATAATTATATGAGTTAATTTGAATATACGTAGTTATTATTTTAATTGATGAACAATTAGTCTAATTGGTTAATTTTTGAGTTTATTTGTTTGTACATGATTAATATTTTATAGTTCGATTTATTTGATTCTTTGGTATAAAATGGATTATGAAAAGTATAATTTAATTAACATAATTATATGAGTTAATTTGAATATGCGTAGTTATTATTTTAATTGATGAACAATTAGTCTAATTGGTTAATTTTGAGTTTATTTGTTTGTACATGATTAATATTTTATAGTTCGATTTATTTGATTCTTTGGTATAAAATGGATTATGAAAGGTATAATTTAATTAACATAATTATGAGTTAATTTGAATATGCGTAGTTATTATTCTAATTGATGAACAATTAGTCTAATTGGTTAATTTTGAGTTTATTTGTTTGTACATGATTAATATTTTATAGTTCGATTTATTTGATTCTTTGGTATAAATGGATTATGAAAGTTATAATTTAATTAACCTAATTTTATGAGTTAATTTGAATATGTGTAGTTATTATTTTAATCGATGAACAATTAGTCTAATTGGTTAATTTGGAGTTTGTTTGTACATGATTAATATTTTATAGTTCGATTTATTTGATTCTTTGATATAAAATAGATTATGGAAGTTATAATTTAATTAACCTAATTTTATGAGTTAATTTGAATATGCGTAGTTATTATTTTAATTGAGGATAATATTATTTTAAAGTTATTTTGTTTGCGCAATACTAATATTTTTACAGTTCATTTTATTTGATCCTCAGGCACGAAATGAAGTAGGTTTATAATTGAATTACTGATAATTTTTATTTACTTTTATAATTTTAAAATACTTATTTCTTAATCGAGATTTATATAATTTAATGGTTTGATTTTAATTTTAATTGTCTGTCTATTAATAATATATTAAGATTATTGTAATTGTCTCAGTATTTTGACTCGGTTAGTTATCCCTACCTCCTTCACTGAGCCGAGTTGGAGCCGACGTTAGCCGAAGGGTAGCTCGTCATATCGAGGTTGTATATCCCTACCTCTCTCGCTGTAGGGATTTCAGTATTAGAAAAATCCCTCGCTATTGAAGTAGGGGTAAATAAAGCGAGGATTGTTTATCCCTACCTCTCTCGCTGTAGGGAAATTTCCCTCAAAATATTCCCTGTTCTCGACCCGTCAACCACCCTAATTCCACTATTACAAATTGGTGTCAGGTGTGGGGTGGCTGCAACAACGCCACGAGAAAACGTTAAAATAACTTTTGTAGAGCATAGCTAAGGATACGAAAATGTTTAAAGGAGGAAGTTAACAAAAAAAAAAAAAAAGGAGAAGAAATTTATTTACATTTATGTTTATATTTAATTATTTAAGAGAGGAAATTTATGATAAAATTCTTATATAAAAAAAAAAATTTAAGGAGTGACAATTCGGACCCATAAAACAGGATGGCGGACAAGGATGCTCAGATAGCCGAGCTACAGCACCGGGTTCAGCAACTGCTTGAAGCTACCTCCGCATACGCAGAACAAGCTTCCGCTGACTCGACGGAAAAGGAATTAAGGGCTAGAGAGCTAAGGAAAATGGAACAGAAAATCCAGGAACTGCTGACCGCAAATTGCTCATACGCGGCTCGTGCAGCAGAGGAGCAGTTGAGGAACAAATCAACATCAGTAGTTGAGGCACCCACAACGTTGCGTAGAGACTTGACTTTACAGAACCTGATTAAGCCCTGGTCAGGCGAGTTAACAGATATACGAATTGAAGAATTCGTTCGGAACCTAGAAAAGGTAGCGAAGAGCGGTAATTGGTCGGACGATGATACGATTATGGTATGTGAACTTAAGCTAGCCGGAAAGGCGGCTGCTTTTGTGGAAGGGTGCCAAACCTTGAAAGCTCCGGGAACAACCTTCGAAATCTACAAAGAGATACTAATTAACCGCTTTAAGGATACCAGAACTCCCGATCATTTCCTCCGGGAACTACAACAAGCCATCCAGGGAAAGAGGAAACAGTGCAGGCATTCGCCGACCGATGCATGGCCATCGGGGCTAAAACGATCGCGACCGATGCCCCGCCACTGGAAGTGGCGTGGGAGGAGAAGGCCGCCGGGAAGTGGATATTATCAGCCTTCATTAATGGGTTGCAGGGTGAAACCGGGAAACAGTTGAAATACCAGCCACCAGCCGACATGCAAGATGCTGTTCGAAGGGCAGTCTTAGTTGAGCAAGCCAATAGCAGCTCCAAGAAAGTGGAGACAAAGACCGATAATTCCGTTTTTGCCCTCTCTGAGGATACTAACAGGTCTGCAGCAGCAGTGACAAGACCACTCGTGTGCTTCCGGTGTGGGAAAGAAAATCATCTCGCCCGCTGGTGTCCCGAGCAACCATCCACCTCACGCGGTTACCAAGGATGGCGGGGTAATGCTCAGTTGAGGGGAACCGGCCGAGTTAACGGGAGAGCTGGAAGCACGGGATCCACCACAAACAATGGAAATGCGGCTAGTCCCAGCCCAAGGAGAGCTCCTGGGGTGGTGGGAACCTGCTGGTCATGTGGACAGGTCGGACATCGTTCCATCGGATGCATGCAGCGCGGAAGCCGCGGCAGGGCTCCGCTAAACAACGTACGGGAAACAGAATCGGATAGCACCTACCAGCTAGCCCCAAACACCATTGGCTCGGAGAAAGCCCCAGCTCCGGGCCAGGGACGATAAACGTGGGGCAACCGACGGTACCTAAGGTATTGGTGGCGGGGTAAGTGGGATCTCGATCACACTCACCCTTAACAATAGAGAACGACAACTGTTAGTGGACACGGGTGCTGGTATTTCGATACTAAAGCACCCCCAGGAAGGAGTTGCGCTGAGGGCAGTGAAGTTAACTGCAAGAGGAGTCACTGGACAACCCTTACAGATAAGAGGGATGCAATGTTTGGGGGTGAAAAAAGGGAATAGGGAGCTTGAGCATGACTTCCTCATCGCCGAAGTCCAAACCCCTGAGGACGGCATCCTAGGGATGGATTTGCTAAGAAAGATGGGAGCCATGGTGGACGTAGTGGCGGGAAAGGTCCATTTGCCCATGATGACTGATAGAGGGTTTAACGGTACACAAGTTTCTGGAGCCGTGGTAGAGACATCGAGTGTTTCCCCGGTCGTATCAGAAGACTACTGTAATGTAGCAGAGATAGATGATATAAGGAAGAGAGGGAATCAGGAAATAGGAAGGTTGAAGACGGCGCGCAGAAGAAGTCGAAAAGTAGACTCGGGGACGGAAAAGAGTGCAGAAACAGGCCGATGGGAGACGATGCAGGAACCCCAGGTAATAAAAGGATATAGAAAGGAGAAAGATGAAGCGGAACAAAGGATAAGGAATACTAAAGAGGATCTCAGGAGTAGAAAAAGGAATGAGTTCGGAGAGAGAGGCGAAGAAGAACGAAGTTGGGGAGAGAAAGGGTAGCCCTGGGGTCCAAGGACACGAAGCTAGGCAGGTGGGCCGGGGACAATCCTCAGACACGGTAAACCGCCCAGGAACCCCGAGGGTGATGCCTAATGACGCCCCGAGCTATGCTGCCGTCGTGAAACGAGCCCCGTTGGCCGTTGAAAGTAAGCAGGGTCAAATAAGCGAGCCCAGCATCGAAGTAGAAAGGTGCAATACCGACGCCACGGTTACCACTCTAAGGCCTTCACCTCCCCAGGAAGAGAGGGAGATACGAAAGACGTTAACTGAATCCCGTTGGACGGTAAGAGTGGTATGTATCAAGGACGATGCTATTCCGAAGTGGAGTCAGAAGTTATTGCAGGTGAGGATCGACGGAGAGTGGGACCAGGCCGATGTATTGGTGGAAGCAGCCCCCCAGCTACCCACAGGATTGATGATGGCTAGAACTCTTGCGACACCTGAGCGCGGTAAATTGTGGGTCAAGGTGATAAATTTAACTCAGGGGCCGATCCCGTTAGCGAAGGGCCAGTTTGTGGGGAAGGAAGTTCAGTGGACACCTTGGACGTGGCCACGATAGTAGGTAAAGTGACAACTGACGCTCCTGATGATTCCCCTAGAAACCTTGAAC
>JACMZG010001911.1:60996945-61010664 GCA_018340805.1 Microvelia longipes
TGGTTGATTCTACACAGAAGGCTAATGCTTATATATGACAAATATATAAGCAAGCGTGTTAAAATGGTACATAGATGCAAACAATGCTCAAACTTGACACAATATAATTGCGCGAGAGACATTGTGCAACCTATTCATGATTTGCAAAACACGGTAGTATCAAATAATAAAATAAAAAGTCGCATTAAATTGTGATGGGGGCAATTGATTAAGTAAGTAATACTTAAAGTAAGTTGATTGAGTATTATCTAGGTAATATATTTTTGTAAATATTATAAAGATATTATAAGTTACGCTGTGAGTTATGCACATTTATGCATGCTCAGCTGTATACCGTGAGAAATAGAACAGCAAGTAAGGGGGAGACAGTGACCCTTGGAAGGAGGGAGGTAGAAGAGCCAGAGCTGTCCAGAGAGTGGAAGTAAATGAGATAGATAAAAAGTACTTAGAGTCAGTGGTGAAATTCATAGATTTGTTACGTCTAATTACGTAACTAGTGAATAATCAGTGTAGTGAACTATGAAGTTTCTAATGGTACCTGTGCTGGCCTTATTGGCAGTGGACCGAACCCTAGTGTCAGGTATTTTAAATTAATAAATTAATGTTTTTAAGGGATATAAGAACTGAGCCTAGCTACTTTACTTCAGCATGAACTTTACAATTTAAGTAACATAATTATATGAGTTAATTTGAATATGCGTAGTTATTTTTTAATTGATGAACAATTAGTCTAATTGGTTAATTTTGAGTTATTGTGTCATGATTAATATTTATAGTTCGATTATTTGAATTCTTTGGTATAGAATGGATTATGAAAGTTATATTTGATTAACCTAATTTTATGAGTTAATTTGAATATGCGTAGTTATTATTTTAATTGATGAACAATTATCTAAATTGGTTAATTTTTTTTTTTTTTTTTTTTTTTTTTTTTTTTTTTTTTTTTTTTTTTTTTTTTTTTTTTTTTTTTTACAATACAATAGTGTGATGGGGCAATTGATTAAGTAAGTATACTTAAAGTAAGTTGATTGAGTATTTATCTAGGTAAATATATTTTGTAAATATATAAGAGATATTATAGTTACGCTGTGAGTATGCACATTTATGCATGCTCAGCTGATACCCGTGAGAAATAGAACAGCAAGTAAGGGGGAGACAGTGACCCTTGGAAGGAGGGGAGTAGAAGAGCCAGGGCTGTCCAGAGAGTGGAAGAGTAATGAGATAGATAAAAACTTAGAGTCAGTGGTGAAATTCATAGATTTGTTTACGTCTAATTAACGTAACTAGTGAATAGAATCAGTGTAGTGCACTATGAAGTTTCTCATGGTACCTGTGCTGGCCTTATTGGCAGTGGACCGAACCCTAGTGTCAGGTACACCTACTGGCCAACCTTAAAGAAGGATGCTCGAGCCTACGTAGAGGCTTGTCACGCCTGTGCACAGAGAAAGACACCCAGGTCGCTGCAGACCCCTTTAGGAGACCCACCCGTACCCCATTACCCCTTCGAATTGGTCAGCTTAGATATTGTAGGTCCCTTACCAGCTACCTATCGAGGAAATCGTTATATACTGACATTTATAGATCACTTTACCAGATACGCCGAGGCCATCGCATTAAACCAGACCGCGGAGGAGGTGGCTAGGGCCTTTGTTATACAAGTGGTCACTCGCCATGGGACTCCTGCCCACCTGCTTACCGATCAAGGTAGAAACTTTACCTCTGACCTGCTGAAAAACGTGTGTAACCTATTAAGGATTCGGAAGATCCAAACAACCGCGTATCATCCCCAGTCCAATGGGCTGCTGGAGCGATTCCACCGCACATTAGCTGACTCCATGTCACATTTCGTCAAGAAAAGTGGTTCCAATTGGGACCAGGTGCTGCCCTACTCGGTGATGGCTTATAACGGAACGCGACACAGTGCTACCCACCATACTCCGAATTATCTAGTCTATGGACGGGAAACAGAACTACCGTTCGAGTTCAGGGTCAGACCAGAAATTACTAGCGACGATACGGGTCCAGAGTATATCGTGACATTACGCCAGAGACTAAGGGAAGCATACGAGGAGGCGAACCGTCAATCAGAACTAGCTCGCGCACGCTATGCGAAGTATTACAATGTAGGCAAGAAGGCGAGATATTTTGAGGTGGGCGATGAGGTTTACTTACATCACCCAGCCGTCGGGGCAGAGGTTGCGAAGAAATTTAACAAACCTTGGGAGGGGCCTTTGAGAGTTTTAAGGCAACTATCCGATAAGACCTATGAAGTGGAAACACCCCGTGGAAAAGTGGTAGTTAACGTGAACAGATTAAAGCCCTCCAAGGGGGAAACGACCGAGACCACGCATGGAAGAAAATCAGACTCTAACACCCCCAAAACGTCATCGAGTACACCTGACAAGTTCCCCCTAACAGCTAAGACACCCGAATACCGCGTAGATTGCGATAGCCCTCTCCCGTGGAGGACTCCCTCCCCCGAACCTGAGACGATCATACCACCCCACCCCGGCGGCTCCGAATCCGAAAACACACTTGAACATACCGGAGCACACCTATCCGAATTATCCCCTAGAGATAGTAGCGTGGAGGGATGGCAGTTATTCAGTTCTCCGGAACCCGAGCCACTCGGAGACGAAACGTGGAACCCGGAACCCGGAGAAGAAATTCCCTTCGGAGACCGATCCCCGTACCAACTTAGACCGAGAATTTTAGTAGTGATTTCAATGCAATCACGGAATATGTAGTCATTTAATTAGGGTTTTTTTTACCAAAGAATCTGTAGGTATATCTATCATGTGTATAATTGTATAATAATAAGTCAATTTAGGTTAGGTACATATATTATTCACGCATCAATTATTTCATTTGGTTATCTAATCAGGAAATATAGGTATAGCTACCTATGTCACTGCGTAATCGTATAATAGTAAGTAAGATTAGACTCTTTTATATTCCGGAAATCTGTGGGTATCTCTATCCATGTCAATGTGTAAATTGTACAAATTTAATAGGCATAAGTGAATAATTACTAGGTTAAGGTGAGGTACGCCCTGCATGTTACAGGTGCATGGAAAGAAGGAGGGGTCCTAATGCTAAATCAAGGACGAGTGCTGCTCGCCGGTGATTCTTGGCACATAGTGGTACAAATGGATCTTAGCCATCAACATACCCTTCTCCAAGAACTGCAAGGCAGCATCAACCAAATTGGTAATGAAATCGCCCAGCACCCTGCCTTCAAGATCTCCTTCCAACAGCAGGAAGAACTCGAAAGGATACAACTCATGGTCGACGAATTAGTGAATATCAGCACCTCGTTATACGACCTGCTACCGAACCGTAGGGTCCGAAGAGGAGCCATGAATTTCGTAGGGAGCGGACTAAAATATCTTTTTGGAACACCCGACGCAGACGATCTCACACGAGTAGATAAATCAATTGAACAATTGAACCATCTAGGTGACGACTTGCGCCATGAAGTTCAGGCACAGCTAACCATCACCAGAGCTTTAAGTACCAGAACCCGGGCTAACGCTGAATACCTGCACACCCTCGCCAACGTTTTAGGAAAACATCTAAATGAGTCCTTCACGCGGAATACGAAACTTCAGGATGAGCTGCGAGAGACCCAGTATGACCTCTCCTGGTACGTCAACGTAACCACCACTCTCCGAACCCTAGATATATCTGTTTTAAAGTTAAGTGTAGAATTAGCCAGGCTTCAAGAAGCCTTAGATGTAAGTGCCCTACGACGCCTTAGCTCAGTTCTTATAACCCCTCCCGAGCTCCTGGGGTTGTTGAGGGAAATAAAAGGACATTTATCCCCTGACCAAGGGTTCGTAGCCCCGCTTGCTATGGCCACTGTGCACATTTTCTACGAAATCACTCGTGTGCGAGCTTTCGCAACAGACTCCACACTCCATATCGTATTATCTGTGCCCTTGTCCAACCGATATAGACTTTTTACGTTGTACTCGTTACATAGTGTACCGACGACATCAAACCAAATCGGGCAAGCGACACGCACCATTCCTGAATCCAACTACTTACTGATAAGTGATGATCGACAACGATACATTCTGCCTGGTGAGGCAGAGATGCAAGCCTGTAGCGATACTCATCCCAAGGTTTGCACCATTAACTTACCAGTCTTCTCTAGAATCTACCCATCCTGTAGCACAGCCTTATTTTTCAATGAGACGAAAAATATAATGGAACAATGTGTGCATGTTGTAAAGACAGGAAAATTCCGCCCGCAGTGGTTACTAGACACATCTACCTCCACTTGGTATTACAGTGTACCAGCTGAGACGCGGATTACATTGAATTGCCACCAAACGATAAATTACACGACACGGGACATGACCATATCAGGACTAGGGGAGTTACCGGGTGCGGCAAAATGTGAAGTCATGTCCCCGGAGTACCTACTGCCCCCACACCTAACGGGTAGTAGTAGTCATGAATTAACCTCTCTAAGACCAATGATTGCGCCGCAACAACTGCACCTCAATCATCTCAGTAATCGATCCATAACTAAGGAAAGCCTCAAGGAAGCTGTCGAGGCCATGCAAGACCAGGGTCGCCTCCAGACAGTCCCCGGCCTAGACGAAATTCCTCTGCAAGTGGTGGTGGACCACATTCAGGCTACCGAGAGAGCCAGACACGGTCAATATGTCATAGCTGGTACGGGAACCACAGGGTTTGTCCTCATTGTAGTGATAGCAGGGTTCTGGTGGGTCCACCACCGCCGCAAGCAAGGTGGCGCCACCGAAGCCGCAAGGGTAGATAACGTCATTATCTTCCGTCGCCGCCAAATCATTCGAACGCCGCGACGGATACGTGTGTGTATGAAGACATTAGTGTGACCCCAAGACACAGTTAATCCAGCATATGTGCTAGTTGTCAATATGTGTCAGTGCTCATTAATTATGTGTAGTAATGTAAGTCATTGTTTGGTAAGAAACTATATGTCAAATATAATTTTGTAAATACGTGTTCAGTGCTGATTAGGTATATGTAGTAACGTAAGTCATAGTTTCAGTCGGAAATGTTGTACTGAAAACAAAAAAAAAAAAATATTAGCTTAAGCTCAGTTCCAGGTAGCGATGGCTCTACTATTCTCCCCTCCCACCCCGGTTATAAAAGTCGTGGGAGCATACACGACTTTTGTAAAATGGGGAGTAGTGTGATGGGGGCAAATTGATTAAGTAAGTATACTTAAAGTAAGTTGATTGAGTATTTATCTAGGTAATATATTTTTGTAAATATTATAAAGAGATATTATAAGTTACGCTGTGAGTTATGCACATTTATGCATGCTCAGCTGTATACCGTGAGAAATAGAACAGTAAGGGGGAGACAGTGACCCTTGGAAGGAGGGGAGGTAGAAGAGCCAGAGCTGTCCAGAGAGTGGAAGAGTAATGAGATAGATAAAAAGTACTTAGAGTCAGTGGTGAAATTCATAGATTTGTTTACGTCTAATTACGTAACTAGTGAATAGAATCAGTGTAGTGAACTATGAAGTTTCTAATGGTACCTGTGCTGGCCTTATTGGCAGTGGACCGAACCCTAGTGTCAGGTATTTTAAATTAAATAAATTAATGTTTTTAAGGGATATAAGAACTGAGCTAAGCTACTTTACTTCAGCATGAACTTTACAATTTAAGTAACATAATTATATGAGTTAATTTGAATATACGTAGTTATTATTTTAATTGATGAACAATTAGTCTAATTGGTTAATTTTGAGTTTATTTGTTTGTACATGATTAATATTTATAGTTCGATTTATTTGATTCTTTGGTATAAAATGGATTATGAAAGTATAATTTAATTAACATAATTATATGAGTTAATTTGAATATGCGTAGTTATTATTTTAATTGATGAACAATTAGTCTAATTGGTTAATTTTGAGTTTATTTGTTTGTACATGATTAATATTTTATAGTTCGATTTATTTGATTCTTTGGTATAAAATGGATTATGAAAAGTATAATTTAATTAACATAATTATATGAGTTAATTTGAATATGCGTAGTTATTATTTAATTGATGAACAATTAGTCTAATTGGTTAATTTTGAGTTTATTTGTTTGTACATGATTAATATTTTATAGTTCGATTTATTTGATTCTTTGGTATAAAATGGATTATGAAAGTTATAATTTAATTAACCTAATTTTATGAGTTAATTTGAATATGTGTAGTTATTATTTTAATCGATGAACAATTAGTCTAATTGGTTAATTTGGAGTTTATTTGTTTGTACATGATTAATATTTTATAGTTCGATTTATTTGATTCTTTGATATAAAATAGATTATGGAAGTTTTAATTTGATTAACCTAATTTTATGAGTTAATTTGAATATGCGTAGTTATTATTTTAATTGAGGATAATATTATTTTAAAGTTATTTTGTTTGCGCAATACTAATATTTTTACAGTTCATTTTATTTGATCCTCAGGCACGAAATGAAGTAGGTTTATAATTGAATTACTGATAATTTTTATTTACTTTTATAATTTTAAAATACTTATTTCTTAATCGAGATTTATATAATTTAATGGTTTGATTTTAATTTTAATTGTCTGTCTATTAATAATATATTAAGATTTATTGTAATTGTCTCAGTATTTTGACTCGGTTAGTTATCCCTACCTCCTTCACTGAGCCGAGTTGGAGCCGACGTTAGCCGAAGGGTAGCTCGTCATATCGAGGTTGTATATCCCTACCTCTCTCGCTGTAGGGAGATTTCAGTATTAGAAAAATCCCTCGCTATTGAAGTAGGGGTAAATAAAGCGAGGATTGTTTATCCCTACCTCTCTCGCTGTAGGGAAATTTCCCTCAAAATATTCCCTGTTCTCGACCCGTCAACCACCCTAATTCCACTATTACATCGGTGGTTGTAAAATATTTTTCAATTAGAGTGTCTTTTCAATTTTTTGGGCGCTGAATCGAAACTACAAAATAATTCTGGCGCGGTGGACCGCATACCGGGCGAATTTCCTTTGGAATGCGTGTTTCCGAGCTTAACTATCCTTAGTTAAATCCATTCTTAAATTAGATCAATAAACTTGGCAAGTTTATTGTTAATATTAATTAAATTTTTATCGAATCAATACGTGTCTTGAAATATTCCATCTAGACTGGTGACAATGTCTTTCAAAAATTCTTGGGCTAAAACCAGCTTTAGGACTTAAAGATAATAATTTGTTTGTTAGAAACTCTTTTAATAAGGAATGAAAAAAGTTCTAATATAATAAATAATAAAAACTTATTAATAATAAAACATTAAAAACACATTTATAAATCACCAACACATAAACTCACCAACAAATTAACCAATTTAGAAAAGTCTAATAAAGCGGAAAGTACAAACAAATGAGAACCGATTTTAACAATACTTAGCAACTAATGACTAATAAATCATTCCGGTAGACTATTACCAACAAAGCTTTTATTACTTTCAGAGTAAATAAACAATAAATATTTCTTTTACACAGCATTATTTTTTTAAATGTTATTGCAGATAAATTATAAATTGATTTGCACAAAAAATGCATTTGAAAATAATTACTTTTTTATCGCCGACAAAGCCTCATCGCTAAAATTTAATGAAGACGGTGTTTGTTTTTAAATTAAATTTTAGCCGTTGAAATTAAAATTAAACGAGGTTTAAAACTACTACAAGACAACGATAATATTGTGGTACTGTCACTTACAAAACTACTACAAGACAACGATAATATAGTGACACTATGTCACTTACAAAACTACTGCAAGACAACGATAATATAGTGACACTATGTCACTTACAAAACTACTGCAAGACAACGATAATATTGTGGTACTGTCACTTACAACACTACTACAAGACAACGATAATATTGTGGTACTGTCACTTACAAAACTACTACAAGCAACAATAATATAGTGGCTATGTCACTTAAACTATTACAAGACAACGATAATATTGCGGTACTGTCACTTACAAAACTACTACAATACAACAATAATATAGTGGCACTATGTCACTTACAAAACTACTGCAAGACAACGATAATATTGTGGTACTACGTCACTTACAAAACTACTGCAAGACAACGATAATATTGAGGTACTGTCACTTACAAAACTACTACAAGACAACGATAATATAGTGGCACTATGTCACTTACAAAACTACTGCAAGACAACGATAATATAGTGGCACTATGTCACTTACAAAACTACTGCAAGACAACGATAATATTGTGGTACTACGTCACTTACAAAACTACTGCAGGACAACGATAATATTGTAGCACTTACAAGATACTGAGAGACAACAATCAAGGTCCCCCCGGAACAGTATCCATTGATCAACCATCATAATGAATACATTGCTAGCAACAATCTATATTCTATCAGGTTTTAGACAGTTCTTTTATTTTACAGAAAAATAAATCCGGGGGTACCTCGAAACTTACTTCGCCACATCGGACTTGCTGCGCTTATCCTCCGGTTTTACCTGTAAAAGAAGACAAACATATTTTCATACAACAATAAGTCGTTTCTAAATTTATATTGTTAAAAACAGAAAGTTTAGTGATAAGTACAAGTTGTTGAATTTAATAGTTGGGGGACAAGAAAGACATGGGTCCACAAAGTACCATTTATATACATTGGCGGTCCGCGGGGCTCTGAAGTTTGCGTATCCCTGGTATATCGTATGAATAAGTTAAGTATAAGTTATTGTACTCAAATTATTTAACTAAAGGATATTGTGACAGATTTTGTACACAAATTTAACTAACTTTAGCTGTCCCAAAAAGATGTTTCAAGCCTCTCAATGCAATGTGATAGGTTATGCCCCCTCTAGTGTTTATCTCTATGCTATCAAACAGTTGTGTAGCAAGTGCTCAGGTTTTGTTTGCGAGAAACAACCTGCAGATTTAAATTAAAATTTAAAAATCTGTTGTCTAATACTTCCTTTTAAGAATTTGAACAATTTACTAAAAAAGAACCCTTAAAACATAAGAAATCAATATGATTTATTTGACATTGTGGTTTTAAAAATGAAAAGAATCATTCCGGCTCATTCCTTACTTAAAATATTTTTTCAACTAAAAAGTTGCTGCTATTTAAATGATTTATGGCGAAGAATTTGGGGTATTTAAAGTCACCTTATTACTCGTTTTTAACAGAAATTTGATTTACTGTCGACTGTTAAAATTCTAATATATAGTAATTAAAACTCTTTCAGGGTATACGAAACTCGTACTCGTTCTAAGAGAAAAATCGGGTAGAGGATACTTCGGAACTTTTCCTTATCACATCAGAATCGTTACGATCTTCCTCCCTACTTCGTACTCGCTACGCTCGACTTCAGAATATACCAGTCGTTAAATTTATACTGAACACGTATCGGACAGGATTTGCTCTTCCTCAGATAGATAAAAAGTTTCATTCCTAGCGGTCACCCTATCAGGCACTGATCTCGCTTAATGCTGCTTAACTTTTGTGATCAAACAAAAATCATAGATATACTTGAAACAAAACTTCGTGTACTGTATTTATTAAATAAAGGTAAACACTTGTAACGAATTTCAAATTAGTTGTATTGATGTCCAATTTTTTTTTAAAAAACGATCACAAGTCAAATGACTTGTGATTTTTAATCAAATGATTAAAATTGAACTAATAGTGATAATGAGATGAAACTTGCCACATATATTAGCCTTATACATGGCTATATGCGTGCCAAATCTCAAAGTGGTCGCAACATTTTTCCGCGTTTTATAATTGTATAAAACTTTTGCTGAATCATTAAAAACGTATGAAATACAGTTGTAGAACGCGCTGAAAATAAACGGCCTCTACTATTAATTAAAAAAAAAAAATAAATAAATAAAATGCCCGTTTTAGGGCCTTTCGGCCCATCAGGGTATTCACCCTGCGGGAACCACCTCAGGTGGGTTGCATCTACTACACTCTAAGAATTAATTAAAGTTGGCGAAATCATTTTAATACAAATACTATTCATAAAATCTTAGAGCATAGCCCGGGCTGCGAACCCCGCACCTCCGGTGCCGAAATCGAACGCCTTTACGATCACGGCCCCGGAGGCAGACAACTATTAATTACTAGAGGAATATAATAAAAAGAGGCCTTCTGCCTATTAGCTGCCACATGTTGTTGTAATTTACCAGCTCGTCATATTACTGGTTTATATAAGTGGCATACTACCACGATATAAGCCAATTTTCAAATGTATTAGTAAAAGGTGAGCGTGCAATATGCAGTACTTAACTGATCTTATAATTAACAAATAATAAAGACTATTAATTTAGAGTAAATAAATAAATTCTCTATACATTATAAGTTTTATTCATTAAGTCCACAAAAAAATGTGTGCTGGGTAGTGGAGATTAAACTTTATTTTCATGTCTCAAAATTTGATTTAATGCCAGCCAAACGAATATTGAGATAAGGGATGAATTAGCCAAGATAGAACAACTTTTCAAGAAATTTGGTACGTTGTCAATCGGTGCACCAGCAGGAAAATAAAATCAGGAAAGACTAACCCTATGCAAGATAATTTTTACCACTAATAAACTTAAGCATAACATAAAGAATTTTAAGTGCTTAATTGCTCCTTAGGAAAAATAAATAGCCTAAACATTGCAACACGTTACTTAAAAAAAAGAATAGCATTTTACACCAACCAAACACTTGTTGATTTACTACTTATTTCTCCTGGGTTTTCTTAATCGCAGCAGCAAATATTGCTAACCGACACAGACGCGTGTCGACAAGCTCCAAGTTTAATCTGCTTTTCTGCAGCACTCTAAGGCGGCAACTAACTGCAAACTACAGCAAACTAACTGGCTTGCCGTTCCAAAGATGTACATTTCCTTTATGAAGTTTGAACCCGAGGCATAAATGTTATTAGTAAAATATATAAATGTATATACGAACTGTTACATGCATTATAGTAATAAAAATAATAAAAGTAAACTTGTTACTAATATTAAAGTTAATTAAGGTAAAAATCCGGAAGTTTGGTACGTTGTCAATCGGTGCACCAGCAGGGAAAACGTACTACACGTTAGGTCACTCCTGGTGATCTAACATGTGTACGCAATTTCAAGTTCCTTCGACAAATAGCGACAAGCAATTCGGAAAATATAAAATAGGTACGAGTGGCACTGGATAAAAAAACTGTAAAATTTCTTTCAGGGGCTGTAAATAGTCTTGTAATCTAACTCTATCACAAGGGACCGGAAACTAAGGAAAAAAACTTCAACTCTAAAATGCAACATTTTTATTTTCGATATTTAATGTTTATTTGATGAATTGATACTGGACTATCAACTCCGATATATTATCCGGCTTTTATTTTATGTTTACCCATCGACCTTAATGTACACTGACAGTGATCCTACACATCTCAAATTTTCTCTTGGAAAAATGTAATTTATTCTCTAAACTATACGTCCGGAATGCGGATTTTTTTTTAATGTGGAGTAAAAAAAAATAGAGTCATCAGCACAATTTGCTGGGCATATATATATATATTATATATATATATATATATATATATATATATATATATATTATATATATATAATATATATATATATATATATTATAAAAGGAAAAAGGAAGTATAGAAGTATAATATAACAATATTATAATAATAATAACTTACAGGGGGTGAAACAGTGAGGTTTGGTGGGTTTGAAAATTTCGACGTATGTCTTCGTCAGTCAGAATAGGTAGGGAAGTCCCGAGTGACTCATTTTGCAAAACCCATCAAACCTCACTGTTTCACCCCCTGTAAGTTATTATTATTATTATAATATTGTTATTATATATATATATATATATATATATAATATATATATATATATATATATATATATATATATATATATATGCTCAGCATATATATAGGTACAAAATTTCAAGTTTCTACGATAAGTAGTGACGGAGCAATTTGTGGAACTCAAAAAAGATATGGGTATACCCATTTGAAAATATCAATATGCTGAACCTATAAAGATCCTAAGCTCCTCCAAAACTATTTACCTAAAGCTAACTCTCTTTCAAAATAGATTTCTATATTCTTCTAACAATAAAGGAGAATTGACTAAAATAAACACAAAGAGTAAGAATTACAGGCGAGGTTGACGGCCATATTCTTTTACCTCGACGCCACGATATAAAAAAAAGAAAATTAGGTACTCAGGAAAGATTTTAAAAGCTTATTACTAAAAGTAATATTTTTTATTACTTGTTTGCCTGTAAAGAATTATTTGCAATAATAGTTTCTTTCTTATTCAATAGAATTATCAAATTGTTTTACTTATTAACATTATTACCTTTGAATATATTTTGAAATAGACATATGTAATGTTTTTAGATTTAATATTTAAATGACTCTACTGTCATGCCTTACATAGAGTAAATATTCTATATATATATATATATATATATATATATAATATATATATATATATATATATATATATATATATATATATATTATAATAAAAAGTTTACTATTTTTCCAGTATGGTGAACCATTTTTATCCCTAAATAGATCTGTGTCACTGATTGGCGGCAGTTTAAGCTAACGAATGCACCTTTTAGTAAAAGGGACACTGTCTTAACCACCGACACCTAATTTTTATATCATTAGAGCAACTGTTATACCGGGATAACAGCCACTACATTTAATTAATTTTCTGCTTATGCATCGATTTATTTTGATTCTTTTCTTGTTCTTACAATACCTAAAAGGACAACTTGTTAGATGGTTTAAAATAAATGATAAAAACACAGCAACACGTCGTTTCCCTGAGGTCAAATTTACATAACATTATTTTTTTAGCGAATTTTCATTGACGGAAGTTGAGGGTGGGAGTGAGCGGAATCGGTTCCTATTGGCTTCCTGATAACAAAAATACGGGCCTTCATTAATGTGTTGTTTCATTATTGTTCTTGTTACATGGCATTTTGCCATGTATCTAGCGAATTTTCACAGCCTCTTCACACAGGCCCGCTTCGCGGGACTGAGTGGCTTTCTCACAAACTTGATGTTACTAATTGAGATTTTATTAATACTCTATTATTAATAGTATGCTATAATATTAAAATTAAGAAGCATTATAAACAAAAATATATTATTCATGATTTTTGTTTTTAAATAAAAATACCTTTCCGTCACTAAAGATTGTCAGATTGCGCTGAAACCGGTCGCAATGGTTTTAGAATGACTTCGACCATATAAAGACAACTTCAACTCTTACTTACATTTATGATTGTTTATAGAATTTAAAGGAAAATGTCAAATTTTTTTTGTAAACAAATTGTTTATTTGAGTAAAATCTTAAGGTTGAAAAAAATATATTCATGATTATTTCAAATAAAAATACCGTTTACGTCACTTAGGATTGTCCGATTGAGCTGAAACTGGTCGCATTCGTTTTAGAATAACTTCGACCATATAAAGACTACTTCGATGTTCTTCCTCTTTACGGTTCTGCTTAGCTCGACGTGGTTCAGTGGAAGCCATTTTTGCCCAGTCTCTCTGGGACAGTAGGCTTACCATGATGGAGCAAGAGGTAGAGGTCTCTCTTTTATACTATATCCCCACCCTCTAACACTACTGAACCCAACAGATATCGTACGAGTTTTTGACCTAGACGTATACATATATACAAG
>JACMZG010001911.1:61017897-61036970 GCA_018340805.1 Microvelia longipes
TTTAAAGGGTGAAAGAGTGAGAACACCAGAGTTTTTGATTTTAAAGGAAAAATATGGTTTAAATATACTTAATAAACAATTCATAAATAAAGGTTAGATTAAGCATAAGTTAGTAAGCAATAAATAATATCAATAGTTATCAACTTTTATAGATATACCTGACTAAAGTGATTGTTACTGAGCCTTTATCACAGATTTCTTACTTGTCTAAAACATATAAGGCAGGGGACAACACAAAATAATAAGGAAATAACGTTACCAATTGGTGCAGAGACACAAGGTGTAATAACAGGTGAAACACATGTTGTAATTAATCTAGGAAATATAAAGGTAAGCTTCGTTTGTAGTCCACGTCTCTACCACTGTATACTGGATACATCTAAAGTAAAATGATAAGAGGATATTAATAAATAGATACAAAATTATAATAAATAAATAAATGAAAACAATAAATAAATAAATAAATTTAAATCTAAATGAAGATCTGAAAATCTACTGCCCTAAACCTAGTCACATAAAGAAATATCTAAACTAAAACAAATAAACTTCTGGTGCCATAACATACTTGTTGTATTAAAACAAAACTTTGTACACTTATGTATTACGTCAAGGTTTACACTTGTACCGTATTTCAACTCAACCGTAGAACTACTTTCCGATTATTTACGAATTTTTTAAAAACATACACAAGTCATTCTATAAAAATTGAGCTAATGCAGATAATAAGGTGAAACATAGCACATATGTTAGCCTGTAACTTAGCCGTCAAACCACTATGCGTGTCAAACCTCAATCCGATCGCATCATTTTTCCGCGTTTTATCATTTTTCGATTTTTTTCTGAGTCATTATTCCAAGTTAATGACTTCATAAACAAATTATTTTCCGAATAGCATAACTAAAGTGGTAGACTGATTTTTGTACAAAGTTTCAATTCTCTAGCATAAATAGACTGGGAACAACGATGATAACAGACACTCACACACACACGCACCCACACTTACAGACAGTCAACTTTGAGAAAACCGATCAGGAGGTCTTAAAACACCTGAAACGGATAATTCCTTTGACATCTCGGTTTCGGATTTTTTTGCATACACAATACTTTTCCTATATACCTACGGTATAAATGGGGAAAGTAAAAAAGATGAAAGTACAAAAAATAAAATTAATGTATATATTATATACATTATACATATAATGTATATAATATATAAAATAGAAATAATTTACTTATTCATTATTTAAAATGATAAATTGTGCTTACGTAATATTTATAAAATGTAATAAAATTATCTCTAAGAATATTATTCAGTAGCATCTTTTGTTTTTTGACTTCCATTTAACAATTTAGTGAACTAATTTAATGAAGACATAAGTTTATTTGATGTAAACATAAACGATTATGTTTATAAATGTTTAAGTAATAGAAAAACTTAAAATAACACAACTATTTCTTTAGCAGTTGTCAAATGATTGAAATAAAATCAAGAAAATTCAAAGGTATAAAGTGAGGGAATAGGCAGACCCGCAGTACAGCCCTACGTTCCCTAAGTAGCATAGTTTCTCTGAAACCAGGCGTTCCTTCCTAGCATGTTTATCCCCTTTTTGTCATCTTTTGTTCTATTTTTGTCACAGAGATATCCAGGGTTCAATAAAAGACAAGTAATGAGGGTATAAATAATTAGGGTCCATGCAAATTTTATATTATAAAAACTGTAAATCAGTTAGTCACCTGTGTATCGATTAAACCTGAATAAAATAATATTTAACGAGATTTTATTGCTATGAAAAACTCACTTTTTATGATTTGAAAGAGACTAAATGTGCAAAAAATACCCAAATATACTATCATTTTTCAGGAAAGTGATAAAAACTTACTAATTAACATCATACAGCTCACAATATCTGACTTTAACACGCAATGTTAAACATACTTACTAACTTATTGCACAGATTAGTCCAATGCTCGTTTGTTAATAACAATTGTGATAATTTTATTTTTAGTGGCTAGAAGCCTTGCAAACCTGCCAATATCATTTTAATTTTAACCCATCCTATGGTTAATATTTACGACCTGAATGCGTAATTAATAATACCTCACGACCTGAATGCGTCGTGAGGAATTATTAAAGAATGTTTTTCAAGTACCATTAAAATCCGCTAGAATTCGCACTAATCTTGATTTTCTATATTTCGTTCAAATGCTTATAAGGTGAACCCTTTTCGTTTAATTAGTTTGTTTTTATTCCATTTTCTTAAGTGTCACTTGCTTCCAATTTTTATTAATTGAGAAGTTTAACAAAATTTAAAGGCCAATAGTCCATCGATTGGTATTTAGCAGTCGACTCCAATAATTTTTTGATAAGATTTGGGTGCATTTCTTTTACCGTATGTATTTTACCGTTTCCTCGATTTAAGTTGATTTAAGAGCAAAGAATTCTAGGGTGGCTGTACGCGTGCTATCAACTTATTAAAGCTTTGTGTTGGTTCAAATAATTCATTTTGAAATATTCAAAATCTTATAAGTAAAGTTAGGGTCTATTTTCTAAAATAAACAATTACAATTAATAATAATAGAGAGAACAAGAGATTTTTATGTTTATAATCAGTTTAGTAATACTTATTAGGGAGCTTGGGGTGAAGGCTCCCCCTTTTTTGTCCCCTGAAATTAAGTCAAGTAAGTGACGTTTTTATTTCAGGATTAAAATTCGTTCAGAGAATTCGCTAAAACAATTCTTACTAGAAAGCTTTCACATCCCTTCGTCAATCTGTTATTTTATTGAGTCTTAAATGGTTCCCAACTTATTTTCTGTTTAGGTTTAAGTTGTTGTTTTAACTTTGCAACTCAACTAACTGTTTAAATTTGTATTTATGTCGCAGGTATGTTACCAGGGCCAAACGGGTGTCCAAGACGAAGAGGTCGACAAACCTACACAAGGTTCCAAACGTTGGAACTCGAGAAAGAATTCCACTTCAACCACTACCTCACTAGGCGGCGGAGAATAGAAATAGCTCACGCACTCTGTCTCACGGAACGACAGATAAAAATCTGGTTTCAAAATCGTCGAATGAAACTTAAAAAAGAACTTAGAGCCGTCAAAGAGATCAACGAACAAGCGAGACGTGAGCGCGAAGAGCAAGAACGGCTAAGCAAAGAGAAGCACGGCAAACTAGATGATCCTCATAAGATAATGATGGAGAAGGGTTCGGTAGCTGACTTAATAAAACCTACCGTAGGTAAAGTCCAAACATAAACTCCATGTTTTACTTAAATTATTTATTTTATACTTTACTACATCCACAAAATTAGTCATACTTTTGATAACCTATATCCTTTACGAAGATAACGTTTAAAAGAATATGATTTTTGAATGAACTTTAGTTCATAAGGAAAATCATTCGAGACTGCTTTACATTATTAAATTCGTGAAAATCGTGCAAGAAATTTTTGAGTACAAAATGAATTAATTTCATGCATAAACAATAATAATACACACAAATCTGGAGTGCGAAAAATTTCTACATTACAAAATGAGAATAAGTTTTCATCGGAGACAAAGAGGTGGATAAAAATTAGTTTAGCATTCAAACCGAAGCACAGCCGAAAAGGATACAACATTAACTTCTGAGACCTTGTTATGAAAATCAATTGAATTATTCTATTAAAACGAACCTGATAGAGATAGCTGTAGTGCTGTAGTGACATCTTTTGAAGCCAAGACGAAGGAAATAAATAGTATTATCTTTTGAGGCGAAGCTAAGGCAAATAACGACAATTATCTCTTGAGGCGAAGCTGAGATATATAACTTAGTATTTATTTTGTGATACGAAGCTGAGATGTATAACTAGTATTATCTCTTGAGATGAAGCTAAGACAAATAGCTAGATTAGCACAACCTATATCTTCAAGCTGAAATTTGACCATTTTCCTTACTTAAGTTTATTATGCTTTTTTGGTCATTTAATTGCTATCACATATAAAGAAGTGAAGATCTATGACTATATCTTAGTAGATATTTAAAATGGATCGCAAAGAGTTATCCATTAAGACATAACTTGCTTACATAGTAGACCTTAGTTCCAAATACATTCGGATAATATAATATGAGACATTCGGAGTGCTTTTTAAATCCAAATTTTACTAATTTATTTATAAATAACATAGAATTTTTATAAAAATTTCAATTTAATGCTTAACGTTATCTTATATAAAGCTACATACTAAAAAATAAGCTCAAATTTTCGTGTCATCGAAAAATGCATCGTGTCATAAATGCAAGTTACCTTTAACAAATTGTATCTCAAAAATATAACTTAATACATAAAATTTGAGTATCATAATTGTGATACGAAATAAAATTTTTAATGTGTTAAATTTGAAAAACGTACTAAAAGTAAAAGCCAGCAATATTTTTATGGATTTTTAAAATCAGCTTTTTGTTCTTTTGTTTTACAGTTTATTGTTTATTACTTACATTTTTAATTTTTATTAGATTTTAATTTTAGATGTACTGTCTTTCAATATTTTCTTAGATTATGTTTTAATTTTTTATTTCGTCTGAAAAGAGTAATATCAATTTGAGAAAAAAAAGTAAGTGAAAAGGGCAGAGAGTCAAATTGTTTTTGCTGATAAAAAAGTAAGTTTTTTATCAGAAGTCCGATAAAGTTCCAACTTATGTAAAATACATGTGTAAATTTGCTGAGTAATAAAATGTATAATATTGAGAATACTTAAAGTTAAAATATATAAAAAATATTTTTTTATATATATTTTAATCAATAGAGATAAGAATAATTGTTTACAAAAGGATTTGTACTCTTTTGGGGGTTATTAAAATCTTAAAACGTTTTAAAATCTTAAGTATTTTAGCGAGTTTTGCTAAAATTCGCTAATGAGATTTTTTTTAAGTATGAGTAAAGAGAGGATTAATTTTTAGTTAATATTTAAATTAGTTGTACTGAAGAATATTTTCTCAATCGGTTCAATGTTTTCATTTTTTCTTTAAGAAGCTTTAATTACATTTTTAGTGCGTTATTATTATTTCTTTATTTTAAATTTGGTTACATAAATTTGATTGTGTTATTTATTTGTTTTCCATCTTCCCCCCAAAAAAGAAAATTTATCAATAAAATAATTAAAATGAATTTTCATTGGATGAATGTTAAAATACCTTTATTTACAAAATGCAAGCATAATAAAACTGTGCAATGAAAAATAAATATTTGAAAATAAAAACAAAAAAAAATAAAAAGTAAATATTTATAAAACATCTTTACTAAGACCAGTTCAACTATAAATTTTTTTTTATTCTACTTTTAATTGATTTCTTTTGTTATGGTTGTAAAAAGTGTTCATTTTTTATTTATTTTTTTAAATTTTGTTATAAATCACCCTAATGATATTGGTTTTTGATATTATAATTAAACATAGTTCCATTTCAAGCGATCAGTTTTGTTTTTTATTTGTTCATGTTATGTTTATTTTCTATTATGTTTTAATCCTATTTTTAATTATAATCAATGGCATGTAATTTTTCATGTCGTTGTAAATCATTTATGCTTATTAGGCATGATTGTATTGTAATGTGCAATGATCTTGTTTATTGTTTTAACTTCAATTTTTTTAATTAATTTATTGTTACAATTATGATTATAAAATTATTTATTATTAATTTTTTACTGCTATGTCGATTTTACTGATTGAAATTTATATTAGTTTATTACCTTTGTGCTTATAAATTATGAATGGAATGTTACTAAATATAAATGATAAAATTGAAATAATATAATATCTTAAAAGAATTGGTGAAAATAAATATTGCAAATAGTTAAGCTTAGTAAAGTGACCACAACAGACAAAACACGCCTTAGTCTTCTTGACCTTGAATTAAGAATAACAGCACTGGCGCTACCAGCGGTCAAGTCATAAATTAAATCGTTTCGTTAATATGTTTTATGGTACTCAGGTATAAAATATTTAGCAAGATTATTAATAAAATATTTTTCTAAACTTGGATAAAAGTTTAGGAAATTTCTTAAAACAAACAAGAAACTTTAACCCAATGATACAATAATCGTACTAACAAATAAATTAAATATTTATATCATTATGTAATTGCAAAAATATAAATCTGTTCTTCCTTTACTTTTTTATTTATTTAATTTTTTATTATAATTTTTTTTAATTTTTATAAATTGTACATTTGGCTGTAATTAATTAAAATATAAAAAAATAGATGTAAATAATTTATATATTGATATTTTTTAATGTGCATTATAATAAAAGAAAGAGTGTAAATCTTAAGAATAAAAAAATTGTAGAATTTTCAAACAAAATAAGAAATAAACTGCTTGTATAATAAATAAACATAATAAAAATGGCTAATTATTTTTATAGATTTTTTCGATTTTTTTCAATTTTTAATTATCTAATTTAGTTTTACAAGATAATATAAGTAATAGAGATTTTATATTTTAATAGTTTGTAACTTGGCTTTATTGTTATTTGATTCATAACTTTTTATAAATATATATTTCTTATTATTATACTTATAAATTAAAAAGGGTACAATGATTTGTATTTATATTTATATTAAATATTAAATTTATGATAAATTAAAGACAGTAAAAATAAGAGCTTAATCTAAAGTTATAAATAATAGATAATATTAATAACATATTAAAAAAATGATGTTAAAAAAACTTTTTTCCAAATTATAGGCAATATTTAGTCGAATCCAAAATCGCAAATGAATGCATTGTTTTGTGTATAGTGTCTGTTTTTATAAATATTTGTCTATTTTAAATAGTAATAAGTTTGACCTTTATTATTATAAGTAATGATTTTAATCTTAATTTACGAAAATACATTGTAATAATGATTTTGATTTTCTTCGGCAAAATTAATTTGTGATGGTCATATTTTTGATCTTTAGTGAAAAAATTAATTTGTGATGGTCATATTTTTGATCTTTAGTGAAAAAATTAATTTGTAGTAGTAATAATTTTGATCTTTAGTGAAAAAATTAATTTGTAATAGTATTAATTTAATTTTTAGTTACAAAATTATTTTGTAATAGTAATAATTTTGATCGTTTGTGACAAAATTAATTTTAAAAAAATTAATAGATTGGATTTAATTACTCGTTTAAAGCCGGATTTAAGCCTCGTTTAAAGCGGCTTATCAGGGATGACCGGAGGGTTACTCAGGTGGTAGCGGCAAAGTGTAATCTAAAGTTGGCCATAATTATAATAATAATCTTAAAGAAACTAAAAACATAACCTACAATGCAAACCCCTGAACAACGTGTTGTTAAAAGTTGGATTACTAAAACTTTAGCAAACTTCAGCACAGATGTGGTAAAAACTAATTATTAAGAGCTGTGACTGTGGTATATTTACTACGGCAATAGACAGAAGTCAAGAATGATTTTGGACTTAAGTGGCGAAACACATTAGGCCTATGGGGGCGAAACATTTATCTATTAAAATGATTTTGATCTTCAATATGTATGATTGCTTGAAAAAGCATGAGAGGCTCTTCTGTCAAGATTAGATAAAATATACCTACAATTGAAAATTAAAAGGAGTAGAACACTATCATAGGAAACTGGCAAAAAGGGCCTAACAACGTAGCCTACTTGCATGTTAGTTACTACTATTCCCCCATACTACTGCTACTTGAATTTCAATATTAATAACCTGTTGAAACAGTCATAGGCACTTTCGACACTACATACACTATGCACAGAACAAATTCTTTTTTACAGTCTTTTTTATTTACTGTCTTTAAATTTCATATAAGAACCATTTTTTGTATATTAATTATAATCATATTTATCATTATTAATTGAACAAACGTACTTACTTGCGTCATATACAATGTTTAATAAATTGTAATAAAAAACTATAAAAAAGTTATGAAAGCTGGTACAAATTTTTTTTTCTATAAAATTAATTTATTTATTTTTTAAAGTTTGTAGATAATGTTTATAAATGAATTTGTGCCATTTAATCATTATTTAAATAATTAGCATATAACACGCACCGACTTAATTTAAATTAATTTTATTTTAAACACAGTGATTATATACGTTAGATACTTTCATAAAGTTACCAGACCTAATTTTATAAAAGTTTCCACACATCAACTGAATTCGTTGTATCAATGATTTTTTTGTATTTTTTAATTAAAGAATTAAACTTAGTTACTGCTTCATCTAAACGCATAATCCATAATTTTGTGCGTTTATTTGGGTGATTTTTTACAGGATGTATATAACCATTGCTCAAAGATGTTTCATTCAAAAGTGTCAGCCAAAAATAGGCAGAAAAAAGCCAACAAAAAATATTACAGACTATTATTATAAGATAAGAAAAATAATCATATATAGTATAAATCGTTTTGGATTATTGTCAGGGCTTATAATCTACTTAGATAGAGTTATAATAACAATCTCTTAAAGACCTCTACTTATGTCAGAAGCAATATCAACTATAACTTGATCTTGGTATTAAGCAGGTTTAAGTTTGACTTGAAAAGTTTTTGTTTACATAATAGTATATTATGTTACAACACTGTGAAGAAGGTCTTTTTTTACCGGGGCGAATGTATTTACTGTCGAGCGAAGATGAAACAGTAAAAGAAGGCGAGGTAAAAAAAAGTCATTCCCGGTCGTGTACCTTATTTTTTCGGACGTAATAATAATTACAAATCAGCATAATGTATAAAAAAATAGCCGCTAAACTTCTTTCGACCGCCTCGTCGACTTAAAGTCGATTTCTGAATCACTATCAATGATTATTTGATAATAATAAATAATTGATAATAATAATTAATAATAAATTAATAACTTACTTAACGAAAATAACAAAACTTCGTTAATAAAAACGTTCAATTATTTATTTGATAAACAAAAGAATAACAAGGAAGGTTATATCATAACCTTGTTGCAAACAACTAGCGCCCACCTAGTGGTCATTTGACGAACTTCACCTGCGATAGTTTGTTAGTTTTTTACTGCGGCCGACTGTAAAAGCTGTGGTAGACGGTAAAAAATGCATTTCACATACTTTTTCGAGGATGTAAAGTGCCTACTCTTCAGCCGCCCGGAAAAAAACATAGTATTTAAGGTTCAATCGAAAATGAGTTCAAACTAAACCCATTTCAACCTACTCTAAATAAAATTCTGCTGTTAATGTAGTTTGCATTATGTAGTTTATTAATTTTATTCATCAACTTTTAATTAGTCTCTTCAGCGACCTTACCTATATTCATTGAGTAATCATGTAGAGAAGGTTATAAAATTACAGCTACTCTTAATATCTATACTTTTACTTTTAAAGTTACTTTTAAAGTACATTACTCTGAATGTACTTTTATTATTTAATAGGTCTGGTAGCTTTTTATTACTGAAAGTAGTAAACGTTTAATTTTATAAGTTATTTATCGAAAATAGACAGCTACACTTAACTCCTAAAGTTGGTAGCACTGATTATAAGGCCGGTTACGCCTCCCACGGCTAACCGAAACGTAACCTGTAAAAATGTTGTGCATTTTAGTTACATTGTTTATTCTAGGGACAATGGATCCACATAAGAGGCCTATGGGCACTTCTCTATTAATAATATATCTACGCGGAAACTTCATTCTTCCAATACCAATGATATCAACAAATAATTCTACGCTCTAGTCAAGTTTTGATTTGCGAGTATTAATAAAATCCAGATGATATATAGCAGAAGTTAACCTAATATAATTCCTTTTTTTACATAATAAAGTTTTGCTTTTGGTCCATTTTGTCTCATAAAAAACAAATAATAGAATGCGATAGTTTGTATTCGTTTTGTTACGAACTAATATTTCCATTGTGACGTCACACATACGCTACGTATAAACAATATGGTGTTTAGAAAGTTTTTTTTGTTTTCGGCTTCTTTAACCTTTCCATACTGGTTACCAGCAGATATACGCATTAAACTGTCTATTTTCAAACATGCATTTAAATGTTTCAGATAAAAAAAAAAGTGTTACAATTAAAAAAAAAAAAAAATAGCAATAAAAATAAAGAAGAACGTGTAAAAAAATAAATACATCATTATGTAGAAAAATTTATTTATTAATTATAATTATAGTAATAATTATGAAATTTAAAATAGTTATAAAGTTATAATTAAAACATTGTTTTTTCATAATTATAAACAGTTTAGAAGTTACGCGGAACAATCTGTGTAAAAAGTAGTGTTTTTAGTAGGTATGTATGTGTTTTAACTGGTTTGTATATTTATAATTAATTATACTTATAAAATTAACTGTACAGTTATAATTAAATCATTATATATTAATTAAGTCGATAAATAATTTTGTGACAAATTTGAGAAACTTCTCTGTTCCGAATTAGTAATACGATGTAAAATATTTATTAATATGATAATGGAATTATTTTTATTTATTTTTTGATTCTTGTCTAAGAACCATTGTCATAGAAAATATAAGGACTTGTGAAATTAAGTAAGACAGAGCCTCTCCTCTAATCACATATTTGAACAACAGCTTTTAAACTTTACAGATCATTCAGTGTCTATTCAACGAATTAAAAAATATATAACAAAAAGGACTCAAACGAAAAAATAATAAAGTACCAAAATAAAACGACTAAAACCAAACGAAATAGATAAAATAAAATAGGGAAGCAAAATACAATAATTACATTTTTATTAAGTTTATTATTTAAATAAGACTTGGATTAAGTTTATAATCTTATCTTTTTTAGTGAATTTTCATCATAAAAATGACGCTTATGCGATTGTTCGGATGATGGAAGTTGAGGGGGGATGAGAGGGCTCGATTCAGTTTGTTTACTTCATAATGTTTACCTACTGACTTTTTGACATTACACAGCCTTATTTTTATGACGACTAAAATTAATTTTATTCCCCAACACCGGCTACTATTTTTATTTGAATCGCTTCAAATTTAGTTGATGTAATATTTAAACCCATCCCATGAACCTATTTGAACCATTGAATCCCTTAAAAATACATTCTTTTATACGAACAAAATTGTGTTTTTAAACATGATATCGACAGTTTCAAAAAAGGCAATTCGTCTAAGTAATTTTTAGCACCTTTTGGGGGATTGTGTATAATGATTAGCATGTCAGCTTGCCACTCATATAGTCCGGGTTCGATCCAGGTCAGGACCTCTAGGATTTTCATGCGAGGGATAGAAATCATTTCACGGATCGTCCTTCCAAATGGACGTTAAGTCGGTGGTTCTGAGCCTGTGCGATTTCAGGTACTTGTAAAAGATCCCTAACCCTAAATGAATATTTAGGACCTTTATTTTTAATTTATGAAAATATAAATATGTTTCTGCCTTGTAGTTTCGAGGGCAGGAAAGTTTAATCTGGCAGTTGGGCACGTGTCATTTCTAGTGGATGCTATAGAAACTTATTTTAAAGTCACGGCTATTCTGCGGATTAGACGCAAAATGACTGCACTAGGACTCAAAAGGTAGAGCAATATCTTCTATCTAAGAGAGTTAGCAAAAAGGACTCAATAACCTGGCCTACTTGCTAGGTGATCTATCACCTGTTCCTAATTCTATCACTTGCTAGGTGATCTCACCTCTCCCTAGTTACTCTCCGTAGCATATGAGTAAATTTAAAGTCTATAAGTGAAATACGGACGGAGCAATTTGGGGAATACGAAAAACATAACTTCAGGACACCCTTAGCGTTGAAAGCTAGTTATGACAAATATATATCATTAGTGGAGCGATCATATCTTATTTCTTTACTTGAAAATTCACAACTCATCTGTTCCTTATTATTGACAATTGTTTATAATGATTAGTTCAAAGAAAAGTCATATAAAGGTCAAAAGTTCAGTCCAATAAAGTAAATGTAGGACTTCATTGGACAAAACTTTTGACCTTATATGACTTTGACACATAATGTGTTTATTATAACAGAGTTATACACAGAAATCATGAGTAAAAGTGTTCAAATACAAAAAAATTAAGTGTAAACTCCAGTGGTTCTTAGATTATTAAAAAATAAAAAGTTAGAAGAAGATGTCATAAATACACAAAATTAGCAAAATTTTTCTATACAAATAATTTTGCTAATTATGTTATGAAAAAATATGTAAATAAAAAAAAATAGGAGATAGCTTTCGAAATGAATTAAAAATGTTTGTTAATTTCATCTTTTTTTAGTGCGATCTTTTCTTTTTTATATAAATATTCGTAATTATATGTACAATAAAAAAAACAAAATAGTAATAATTTTATTTCTGTTTTATTTTTTGGAATGAAAAAAATAAATAAATAAAAACGTCCAATTATTTATTTCTAAACTGTTGTTTGTTTATTTATTGTTACTCCCAAGAAGAACGGGTAATAGTAATTTATGCACCAAGGGAGTAAAGAATGCTATTATTTCCCTGAGCAGTTAGTTGGTTCCTAAGGCGTAAGCCGAGGGAACCAAAGTATGAAACTTTCGAGGCGTTGCCGAGGGATTTATGTGTTTCATTCCCGAGACAAAGCCGAGGGAGTTATGACTATTAACTCCCAAGGCGAAGCCGAGGGAGATAATTTCGAGGGGGAAAATAGCACTTTACTCCCAAAGTGCGTACAAGATTTTATCTCCAGACGTTGATTTTATTATAACATGTTTTGTTGTATTTTTGCAACAAAACATTTTATACTTTTTACTCCCTATAGGAAGTGAAAAGTATCTTTTTCTCCCTTGGGAGTGAAAAGTGCTTTTTTACTCCCTAAAAACTAGTCAATAAATTTTACATTATACACCGTCTGGAGATAAAATTAAATTTGAGCACTTCAAGAGTTACTAGATTAATCGCAGACGATCTGTCATGGACATGCTAACCGATAAAACCAAATGATTTGTTGGCATAATGGCTGAGCTATTATTTTACTAAGAAAAGAGCAGAGTATTTTAATTTCATTAATTTATGCGTCGATATTATTCCTGAAACTAAAAAAATTACTTGAATTGAGAAATGGATTTTTTTAACCTCGGCCATTACATTTACTGTCAATAAACGAATGTTTACAGTAAGAATAATTTGACAACCGAGCTACATGATCTACTATTAAAGTTCTCGTAGTGAAAAAATGGGTGTTAGATATGTTTTTAAGACTATGAAGTTAATAATTTACAGCTAACCTCTGAAAATACCTATTAATTATTTTTTTTTACTTTTCCTTATTTATACAGTAGGTATATAGGAAAAGAAAAGTGTTTGCAAAAAAAAATCCGAAACCGGGATGTCAACGGAATTATCCGTTTCAGGATAATTCCGATGATGGCAAACACACACATATAGACAATCAACTTGGTGAAAACTACTCAGAAGGTCTTCAAAACACCTGAAACAGAAAATTCTAGTGAAATCCCTGTTTTGGATTTGAGCTGCAAACACATTCCTTTTCTGTATAATTACGGTGCATATAAGAAAAAGTAAACATTTATAATTTCCGAATTCGTCTATCCCAAGTTTGGATACTTTAAACTTTTCACCCTAAAAATGGTAAAGGTAATCAAGAAGCACGATGCGTAAAGCCCTAACTCTTTCCATTATAAGAATCTTTCTCCATTTCTCCTACGCTCCTCGTATATTGATCGTCTTATAAAGCTTAACAGTATACAATAGAAAGGAATCATCTCTCCTAGCATCCCAAGTATCATTTTCTCAGTATCATCTTAAATTGTAAGCACGTGAGCACATTTTATTATATTTTCTTTTGTTAGTTTTTCTCTCCTTTATATATTGTTCATTCATGGCGTAATATTTATTCCACACGTTGTTTCTAACATTAATAAAGATCAAAATACTTTTTTTTGTATGAGGAAAAATTTTCTTTATCATATTTCTGATGGTAAAGGTATTTTATATTTTTTGGGTTTTCCCTTCCACATTACTTTACAAGGGTGAATCAAGGGAGATGCGTTTCAGCAAAATAATAAATATTGGAGTTAATTTACAAAAAATGCCAAGACATAAGACCCTCCCCCTCCCCGCTATAATTTGTATACTAAATTTGCATCGCGTTGTTTTATTATATGGCGTTGTAAAAACAAAAGAATAATAGAAGTAGTGTTGTTTATTTTGTATTAAGTCACTTAAAAACTTTAATAACCAATACTTAGCACAAAATGATTTTGACTTAAACTTCACAAGCAATGAATTAACTACCCCCCTTGTGGAGTAGTCCAATAAATATCAGGTTATGTAATTAGGCTGTAAAATGAGATTTCATTCTTGCTGATTTTATTTTATTGAACAACGAAATGAATTAGATTATAACATTCAAAGTATACAGTTTACATTCGACAACATAAATAATATTGCTAGAGAGATAGCTTTCTTCCACATCCGATCAACATGAGAAAGTGCTAAGAACAATCGTTCCTACGAATCGTTATTACGCCACAATATTTTGAAAAATCCTTCCCAAATCTTTATCTTCAAGCACTATTCCTTTACATTTTTGTCACAGTCACCATAAATTAATAAAGTTAAGAATATTATCTCTAGTGATCTAAAATGATCTCATTATAATTTTTAATCTATGTCGACCACTAATATCGTCTACAGCCAAGGAGATATCAAACACGACAAATGATGTTAAAAACAAGTTTACGTCACAGTCTTTGACATTTCGCAAAAGCATAACAGTGATAAATAGGTTTAACTAATATGCTTGGTGAAAAATTCCAAGAGTTAATTGTATAATTTAAAAGTGTGCTGCCACTAAAATACAAGTTATGGGCTTTCGGTCAATAGCCGCTAAGCAGCCTATACTTTCGTCAACATTGTTGTTCTTCTGTATTGCCATTTATTAGGCGTATACTGTGTCTACGATCATATAAAGCCTACTTTGAGGTTATCGCAAATCGGGATAACCTCAAAGTAGGCTTTATATCCTGCTTAGCTAGGCGTGGTTCTGTGGGAGCAATTATTGTCCTGTCTGATTAGGACAGTGGGCTAACTGTCCCAAACAGGTAAGGGCCCTCTTTTTTACTACCTCCCCACAGTCTAACCCTACTGAACCCAACTAATTGTCGAGGTCATGGACCTTGATGTATACATATATACAACATTTTATGTATTTATATCTTGCACCAGTTGGGATGGTTCGATTTAACTAAAACTAGTCTTAATTCATTTAGCTTGTCGTAGCTTGTGTTAAAGCCATTAAAAGTCATTTCTTTATTTCTTTTATTTGGCATATATATATATATATATATATATATAATATAATATATATAATATATATAATATATATATATATAATACACTTTGGTATAGGAAGCCAAACGGAATCCTCACTTAAAACCTATGTGTGGTCTACCATCGTTATATCTTTTTAATGAAGAGTAGATAGTGAGAGTCAAGGCAATATATCAAACATCAAAAGACGCTGGACTCATCAGAATATTTTGCTGAGCATGATTACAAAATTTTAAGTCTCTACAGTAAATATTGACTCAGGAATTGGGGGAATACAAAAAAAGTACGAGTAACCAAGCATTGAGTCAATTTGATAATATAGTCAAATGTTCTAATTATGTAATTAAGTTCTAAAGATTTGAGAAGTGTAAAAATTCAAAATTTAAGAAGTTGAATTTTAATGTTCGATAAGTATAATTGCATAATTTTGCATATATTATAGCATATTATATATATAATATAAATAATAATAATAAAAAATTTGCATATATATATATATTAAATTATAATATATATAATATATATATATATATATATAATATATATATAATATAATATATTAATATATATATATTATATTAATATTACTATATATATATATATATATATATTATATATATATAATATATAATATATATATATAAATATATATATATATAATATATATAAAACAAGTTTTTCGTGTCGTAACAGCTTGTTACCGATCAAATAAATAAATATGTATTTAAAAATCCATCAAACTTCATTCCTTAATACAAAATCATACTATTTAATATTCTGTTAACAAGTAGCTAGTTTTAATGACCTATAGAGAAGTGCTTTATGAGCCAAGGCTGGTATTATAAGGAGGATAAGTAGGTTCTTAAACTGCAGTATGCACTTATTTTGTGAATAATATTTGCATAGACTAAATAATGTATTAGAACTCAGCCACTGTCAGCATAAAAGAATATTTCTGCTTAAGCGTGTTTATGTGGTTATGACGGAATTGTAGAGCTCATGAAGAATTTATTAGTTTTTTTTTTTTTTAAAACCAGAAGGCCCAAAATTGAAGGATGTTTTGTCCAAAATATACTTTTTATCCATAAGTATTTGCTTGTGGTGTCTTTCTCATGTCCTCTGGTTTCCCTCTTTTCCAGTTTCATTTATCCTTTTGCTAATCAAATTATTGATGGGCCTCTAAGTCTCCTCATGATCCTTTTGGAAAAAAGGAAAAAATGCTAGATGAAATATTGTGCATTAAATTCGTACTTTAGAACTTGCTGTTGTAAAAAGTGTGTCTTCAATCTGGACGCATTCAAGCCCATGTGTCCTCACTGTTTTACTAAGAACACCTTCCATCTTGTTGCATTGAAGCCCTTGAGTCTTAACTGTAGTAACAAACGCGCCCTCCATCTTGACGTATTTAGGAACTTAATCCCTCTCTGATAAGAGACGTAAGCCCTTTTTCATTTTCTTAATTTGACTGGTACTTTTTGTAGGTTTTCAAATTCTGGTTATTGGTTTTCAAATTTATTTATTTATTTTTTTTTATTACACGAATATAACTCATGGAGAAGTTGGAATATAGTAATGTAAGAAGAATTGATTTTCCTGAAGTTTCAAAAAATATTAATAAGACCTTGACCTGACTGTTGTTACCCTTGCGACCTGACTGTTGTTACCCTTGCGACACGACTGTTGTTACCCTTGCGACCTGACTGTTGTTATACACTTGCGACACGACTGTTGCTACACTTGGGACCTGGATGTTGTTACCCTTGCGACCTCACTGTTGTTACCCTTGCGACCTGGATGTTGTTACCCTTGCGACCTGACTGTTGTTACCCTTGCGACCTGGCTGTTGTTACCCTTGCGACCTGACTATTGTTACCCTTGCGACCTCACTGTTGCTACCCTTATTGTTACAACCTGACTCTGACTGTTGTACGCTCTCAATTTTGATGTATTCAAGCACTTGCGCCCTAACTGTAGCGAGAAATACGTCCGCGATCTAGATGATTTCAAGCACTTTCTCCCTGACTGTAATATAATAATTATAATAATAATGTTTAGAGCTATGTGGCTAATTAGGGATAAACCCAGCGGGAACAACCTCGGCTGGTAGTAGCGACCATAACGCTCAAAGTGTATTCTAAAGTGGGCGATAATTTATCTAAACAGAGAGCGTAACCTGGGATGCGAACCCCAGACCTCCGTGGTGTCAAAGGACAGTGTAAAGAGCAACGCTCTGACGAACACGATCATGGAGGCGATCTGGCTGTAATATAAATAATAAATTAAGAAGAATAATATAAATAATAGCTGTGTAAAAAAAAAAAATAAATATATATATAATATATATATATATATATATAATATATATATATATATATATTAATATATATTATATATAAATATATATACATAAATATATACACATATATAAATTTAAATTAAGTTGACAAATAACAAAGTTAAAGAAATATTTAGACAATGTTAAATAAATAATAATTTTGGTATTATTAAAAAATAAATAACATTATTAACACATAATATCAAAAAACCTTCTATAAATATAAATTTTCTATAGACCATTATGTCATAATTCAATTCGAAAAAATTAACAAAATAAAAATCAATAAAAATAACACACAGATCAATGATTTTGATAATAAGAAGTTAATTCCAAAAACTTAACATCAAAATCAACAAAGAGAACACAGATTTTGACTGAAACGTAAAAACCAGAAAAAACAACTAATTGCCTTGAACCTAGATTAGAATTTTTCAATGAATTGTTTTAAATTCACCTCATCGATAAGAGACTGAAGAAAACGATTGAACTAGTGAGGAACTAACCAATCACTTGCTACTTAAAGCATAGTAATTAAAGCATAATACTCAAAAAGCTTGCTACTTAACGCATACTATTTAAAGCATGCTACTTAAAGTATACAACTTAAAGTATACTACTCAAAGCTTGCTTGTTATTATACTTCAAAGTATACTTATTTCTAGCATACTCACTACTGAGCATACTACTTAAAGCCGCAACTTATTTGATAAAGCTTATACTATTTGATACAGTTAATATTTTTCCTCAACAAAAAAAACTTATAAGAGAATCAGGTCAGATAAAAGAAAAAAAAACGATTATTTGAAACGTCCCCTGGGAATTGCCATATATGCTAGTCCCGCTTGACATTAACGCATTGCATTCTATGTACTGTAACATTATGTGACACACTCCAATCTAATATACAGTCTACAACATTCTTCCTCGAAGTTTTAGACTAGAATCAATGTTTTATTAATCATTAAAATAATTATCAGTCACAACAATGAAATAAAATTAAAATTTTAAAAATTAAAAAATAAATAAAATAAAAATATTAAAAAGTGCTCCATTAAAGAGTAAAACAACTTAAAAAGTATTTAATGAGAATGATTAAAATTTAATTTTTTGTTTTTAATGTAATTACTTGATAAAACCATGTATAATATGTATTTCTGTATAACAGTTATCCAAAGCCCCATATGGACTTGCTGTGCTGGTAATCTTGTAATAAAACGGTTCCGTCATACTACCACAGTTACTTATCCCAGTACTGACTGGAAACTGGAATTTCGTTGAGAATAAAGAACTAATTCTTCATTCTCTAGTTTCATCCGATCGGTTCTGTTAAACTGCATTAAACATGGTCAGTATAATAATCTATTGAAATTACAAATATATATTATATAACATAATATATAAATACGTCGGACCTCTAAATAACGAACTTAAAGGTTCAAGTGAAAAATTTCGTTTTATAGAAATTTCGTTG
>JACMZG010001911.1:61037859-61052983 GCA_018340805.1 Microvelia longipes
AGAGCACCGCTCGTCTCTTGGTAAGTACTTTCAATTATATTCTTCGGAATTAATTGAAGGTCAGAGTGAGTTCAGGCTCTGTCGGCGCCCTGATGAGTTAGACCGTAACGAAACAGAGTGGGACATGACATTATGTCGAGCATCAATGATGACGAATGTCGAATGATGGAACAGTTCCCAGATGTAGCATTGCCAATTTTGCTTGTTACATTTCCATAGGTGTCTCTCGCACAATTATATTGTGTCAACTATTCATGTTTTGCAAAAACTCGGTAGTATCAAATGATATATGTTTTGCTTGCCATGCATGATGGCGGTAAGGAGAGACCGCTCGTCTTGGTAAGGTACCTTCACATTATATTCTTCGGAATTAATTGAAGGTCAGAGTGAGTTCAGGCTCTGTCGGCGCCCTGATGAGTTAACGTAACGAAAAACAGAGTGGGACATGACATTATGTTCGAGCCATCAATGATGACGAATGGTCGAATGATGGAACAGTTCCCAGTGTAGCATGCATTTTGCTTGTTACATTTCCTAGTGTCTCTCGCCAATTATTGTGTCAAACTATTCATGTTTTGCAAAACTCGGGTAGTTCAAATGATATATATATATATATATATATATATATATATATATATATATATATATATATATATATATATTATGTATATATATATATATATATATATTATATATATATATATATATATATATATATATATATATATATATTATATATATATATATATTATAATAATATATATATATATATTATATATATATGTATGTATACATATACATTTTTCCTTTGGAAAGGGGCTCAAACCTTAAAGAAAACTAGGGATATACTGTTAATAATTTTTTATGAAAATTATGTTTCTTATTTTTAAATGAAATTCAATATCATGGTTATTTAAACATTGAATTCAGCACTTTTAGCGGATTTCCAAAGGAATAATAAGCATATGAGGATGGGTTAATATTTTTACAAAATTTTGTTGACATAAGCATTGTGGCGTCATCAATATCCACTTATGTTTTAAATATTTACCTTGGTTCATGTTAGAGCAACATGCTGTGGAGAAACAGTAAAAGTGTTTTTACGATCTGTTATTTAAACAATAAATTTCTTTAAAAAAATTTAAAAAGTTCAATATTTTAGAACTAAGTGCTGTTTAAAATGGTCCCAAATGATAACACTCGCTTTTAACCGGCTTTTTCTCAATTTTTTTTGCTATTTTATTTTTTCATAAATATTAGATGAAAGAGTATATTAATGATATTGCCGCTAAGTACTTAGATTATTAAAGCTATAAAAGTTAAATGATAAAGCCTTCTTAACATACTGTAGTCAAGTTATCTTATAATATGTATAAGTTATACTACAATATATAGTACATATTATCTTAACTATTAAGATATTAAATTGAACTAATTTAATAGTTGTATAAAATAAATTTTATTCTTAAACGAAGTTTTATTTAAAATAATATAATAATAATATTATTAGCATTTTTTAATAATTTTTAATAAACTTGAAATTAATCTTGAATTATAACTAACACAAAAAATGAATAATACTTTTTGTTTTTCAATATAGAAAAACAAAAGATACAAACAATTTTTTGGAACATAAAAAGAAAAATTACAGTTTAAATTATACAAAATTCTTTATAGATAACTGGCTAAGCCTAAAGATAAGTAACTAAGCTTTAAACTAATGCGCAAATAATAGTGCGTACTGATAATTTTAGAGGCATAGTTTTGTATATCCAACTAGATAATTACCGGAACCTTAAGCAAGAAATGGTTGTTAAGCACGGAAACAAGCATTCTAAATGAAATTCGCCCGACAGCGGACCACCGCGCCGGAATTATTTATTTAGTAGTAGTTATAACTTATATATAGTGTAAAAAAAACTATGACAAATTATCATTGCAACCAGGATTGTTGTTAAGCACGGAAAGATGCTAAAGGAAATTCGCTCGACTTGCGGACCACCTCGCCAGAATTTATTTTTTTTTCATCTATTTTGATAATGGTCATGACGAATTAAATTTAAATGCGGAACGTCTAACAAAAATAAATAAATAATAAATAAATAATATATGTATATATATATAATATAATATATATATATATATATATATATATATATATATATATATATATATATAAATAAATTCAGGAGTCATTATTTATATACAAATAATTTGGAATCAGGAGTCTAACGGTAATCAATCCCCTACCCCTACGCTTTTTTTTAACTTATCTCATAAGCACCATTTCCTGAATTCAAAATTAGCTGGAATATATGTTTAAAAAATATACATACTAAATGCTCTTTTTACATAAAATTGTCAAGCAATAAAAATATAAACTATAAAAAAATTAATCAAAAGTTTTTTCGTATTACTTATTCTTTTACAATTCAAAAACTTGAAGACATAAAATAAAAAATAAATAAAACTAATAAAATTACTACTGACAATAAAAATTGAAGGAATAATAAAAACTAGAAGAGAATAACAGAATAATAAACCCGTCCGTCATATTCATTCCATGTTTATTTAACATGATTTTATTTAGTCTATGTTCATGTTACAACTATAGGAAATATTTTTCACTAACCGAACATAAAATTTAATACAATTAATTTTATATTGTTTGAAAACATTATTTTGTTATTTTTATAGATTTTATCTAGAACATTTTTCTGAGTTTAGCTTGTGCAATAAAGAGATAAAAATAAATAAGAAAATATCTACACTTCACTAGTAACGCTAATGATTAACTGTAATAATGTATCTTTAATAAGTCACTGAACCTATTTAAGTATAGTGACTTGATTGAAACTTCCTGACGAAACTATTGTTACTTTATATAACTTTATATAAATATTGTTATATATATATATATATATATATATATATATATATATATATATATATATATATAAACTAAATTAAAGATAAAACTAAATAGTACGACATTAAAGAATAAAACTCACTTGCAAGCTTCGAGTGCGTCTACACCCTTCAACAGGCCGAGAGAAACATATATATATATATTATATATATATATATAAAATATATATATATATATATATATAATATATATATATATATATATATATATATATTATATTATATTATATATATATATATATATATATATATATATATTTAAATATATATATAAATAAAATAATATATATATATATATATATATTATATATATATATATATATATATATATATATATATATATATATATATATATATATATGTGTGTGTGTGTGTGTCGTGCAGTGTCGATTGATGGTAATTAAAGTGATGTAGAAATTCATGCAGTGGGGGGGGGGGACACAGTGTTCTAACTCACCGGAATAAGTTGTTTTAGACGGGCTTTTTTAATATGCCCGTATTAATTAATAATAACATTATTATTATTAAAATTATTAATAATGTTAAAAATCATCTTAATTATTCTGAATCTATACTTTTCATAAAATAAGAAAGGTGTTATTTTTAACTAGTCATGATATGGTAACCATGAAATCTTAAATTTAATATGCATGTATATAGTGTTTTGTATTGGTCCTATTAATGAAAAAATGCAAAATTTATCCTATTTCTAAACGTATGATCCTATAAACAAATAAAAAGAATAAAATATGTTCATAAATGAGTAAAAATTGTCTTGTTTACATTCTTTATAAACATAAATAGACCTCTCAATTTAAAACTGATAACAATATTGATAACAGCAGCATAAGGTAAAAACTAACGCTCGGTGCGGTAGTTGATGCAACTAGCTCTTAGGATCACCTCCAACCATGAAGATGGACCACTGTGTCCCCTGTCCGTACATCTACTTGATTGAATTTCTACATCACTTTAATATTAATAGTTTATTATAACCTGTGGAAGGTTATACAAATTTTCACGATTTGTTTCAGGAACAAATCGTACAACAGGTAGTATTGCTACTACGCAGGTTATAGCGTATAAACCGGAAATTTAATCCAGACATGGATTGTTGAGCAAGAAAGCCCGCATTGCTGAAAACAACGCCCGGCTTGTGGACTTCCGCGCCGGAATCTTTTACGTTCCTTTCATGTAGAATTTCGTGACAGTAAACACAAGATATTTTTTTAATTCTTTTTCCAAAGCGATGCATGTAAATGCATTTCAAAGATAATAATATTTTACAAGATTTAATCCGATCAACTAAATTATTCTTTAAGTTTTTAATTTATTTATATAATATTTTATCTACTTAATGTTTATGTACGTGATGCATTTAAAATTGCACTTTAAAAATGCATATCTTCAAGACAAAAATATATTTGTTTTGAAAATATATATTTATAAAAATATATTTTGCAGACACCATGGAGTTTTTAAGGATTATTTATTATATTTATCAGTACTGCTGCTTTTAAACTTGGAATATGTGAACCCTAAAACTACGGGTAGAGAGATTTAATGTTTAGTGGTTATACAGGGTGTACAAAATAAAACTCCCTTCCCGAAAGGAGGTGGTACTACAGCTGATTTCCAACAAAAAACTTCATATTAACTATAGTCCGATTTTCAACCGTTCTCCCACAAGGTCAAATTTTATGATTTTAAAAAACGCGTTGACTTAACTTCATAAAATGACCAATTGTGGCTAAACTATAACTGCTAGCTTCAAAATATTGGTTTCGTTGGAAAGCTGAGAAAATTTGCTATAAGACCACTCACTTGTATTTTCAAAAACAATTTAACATAACAGCCAAAAATTTGCATGAAATCAAAAATTAGTAAAATTTTATGATTTTCCAAAAATTTTGAAGTTACTTTGATGAGAAACTAGCAAACTTGAGAACCTCTTGGTTTCAGGAAAACTACCTTGTTTACTCCTCTTTAAGTCAATACCCATATCATTATACGTTAATACGGTGATTTTTCAGAAAAAGCAAAATAGGCTCAAAAACACGCTAAAAATGACTCTTACAGAAGTGATTTCTGTATAATAGTCCAAGAGCCAGACGCAAAAAACGTGACCGTCTAGCCCCATAGGTTTAACCACTAGATCGACTTATTCTGGCTCCCTGATAATGAATCAGGTGGTCTGCCGTTTTAGATAAGGGAAATTTAGCCCGGGCCCCTTTAAAATCCGAAAAATGACCCCAAATTCTGTTTTCGCCCAATAACGGTGTTTTATTGATTTTATCTAAAAACTTAAAGGGTTGTTTTTTTAAAGTTTATTAAATTTGTGATAAATCCATTTTTAACCATCAAAATCGGTCCAGTAAAACCGGAGATACAAATGTTGAAAGATTACCGAAAAAAACATCTAAAAAGCATACATTTTTGTCCATAAACGCACAAATACCTTAAAATGTCATGTTTTTCTGTATTAACATGTTTAAGAATTAGGCAGACTTAAAAATCATGCATATTCTGCTAAACTGCAGGTAATTAGAGTTGTTCTAGAGAAAGAAGTCAGCACAGCTCTAATATGTGATGACTTAATGACCGACATATAATGCTGAAAAAAGTGTATTTTTCTAAAATTCAAGTTTTAACCTATCTTTCAGCATTATATGTCGGTCAGTAAGTCATCACATATTAGAGCTGTGCTGACTTCTTTCTCTAGAACAACTCTAATTACCTGCAGTTTAACAGAAATGCATGATTTTTAAGTCTGCTGAATTCTTAAACATGTTAATATGGAAAAACATGACATTTTAAGTTTTTGGACAAAATGTATGCTTTTTACAGTTTTTTCGGTGATCTTTCAACATTTGTATCTCCGGTTTTACTGGACCGATTTGATGGTTAAAAAATGGATTTATCACAAATTTAATAAACTTTAAAAAACAACCCTTTAAGTTTTTAGATAAAATCAATAGGAACACCGTTATTGGGCGAAAACAGAATTTGGGGTCATTTTTCGGATTTTAAAGGGCCCCGGGGCTAAATTTCCCTTATCTAAAACGGCAGACCACCTGATTCATTATCAGGGAGCCAGAATAAGTCGATCTAGTGGGTTAAACCTATGGGGCTAGACGGTCACGTTTTTGCGTCTGGCTCTTGAACTATTATACAGAAATCACTTCTGTAAGAGTCATTTTTAGCGTGTTTTTTGAGCCTATTTTTGCTTTTTCTGAAAAAATCACCGTATCAACGTATAATGATATGGGTATTGACTTAAAGAGGAGTAAACAAGGTAGTTTTCCTGAAACCAAGAGGTTCTCAAGTTTGCTAGTTTCTCATCAAAGTAACTTCAAAATTTTTTGGAAAATCATAAAATTTTACTAATTTTTGATTTCATGCAAATTTTTGGCTGTTATGTTAAATTGTTTTTGAAAACAAGTGAGTGGTCTTATAGCAAATTTTCTCAGCTTTCCAACGAAACCAATATTTTGAAGCTAGCAGTTATAGTTTAGCCACAATTGGTCATTTTATGAAGTTAAGTCAACGCGTTTTTTAAAATCATAAAATTTGACCTTGTGGGAGAACGGTTGAAAATCGGACTATAGTTAATATGAAGTTTTTTGTTGGAAATTAGCTGTAGTACCACCTCCTTTCGGGAAGGGAGTTTTATTTTGTACACCCTGTATGTGCTGTGCACGAATACCTCTTAACTGCCAACCAACCTTCATGAGCCTTTAAATCTTGGCTTGGTTTTAAACTGATAGTGGTATAAAAACTGGATCCTTTACCGATAGAACTTGATGTTTATGAGTCTAAAAAAAATTACTTTGAATTAAGTTATCCCATGAATTACTTGAATTTTGGATTTGCTTGAAAATTTAGAGATTGTTTATTAAAATTACAATTTTAAGAATAAAATAGGTGGAGGATGCCTCTTCACTAATCTCACAATTTCGGACTCGCTTCGCATGTCATCATAATACTTACCCATCAGTTCTGTCTTCTGTCTCGCTACGCATGACCTCAGAATAATAAAATAAACTATTGTTTAGGTTGTTATAACAACCTAAACAACGTGGTCTGACCTCGCCTAACCTTAAAATTAAACGGTGATCTAAGTTTGAGGAGTAATAACTTCAGATCTAAGTTTGAGGAGTAATAACTTCAGATCTAAGTTTGAGGAGTAATAACTTCATATCTAAGGTTGAGGAGTAATAACTTCAGATCTAAGTTTGAGAAGAAATAACTTAGGACTCGTACTGCTCATCCTCAGAAATTTATGTTTACTCTAATCTTAATGTAGTGTTGCTACAGCCTCGCAACACTCGACTTTAAAATAATAAACTAGCTATATATGTAAGTTTTTTTTAAAAAAAAATGCGTTTTTAAGTTTGCAAATTTAAAACAAAATATATTCAAAGCGGTGACCAATATCAAAATTTAATATTGTGGATCCATTTTTCAATTTTAATTTTTACAAGTCTTTGTCCTTTAATTGACTCAACAAAATAGGATAATATGGTTTAATTTCTTATCTTCTGGGCGGAAAAACTAGACATTAAGTCTGAATTTTTGTGCTAAGATGGATTAAGTCTGACAAGTGGCACAGGGGATTGCACACGCACAGACAGGCAGCGAAACAGTAGTGCCTAAATCGGATGAAAACGATGAAATCTCCTTTTCGAACTTTGAGACGGGTAGAAGGTATAAAAATTAAAATTTTACAGTAATCGCATTAAATTTAAATAATTAAAAATATAATGTAATAATGAAATATACTGTTAATATTCTTATGATTAATTTAAATTAATAAAAACAAGGCTGCTAAGTATGACCGCAGTCCAAACTTATTAAAGTCTCTAATTAACATTAAATTGATATAAATTTTGTAAAATGGTCCTTTTGAATACCACAGATTTCAAAAGCTTGTTGTAGTTTTAAACAATCCTTAAACTTCTCCTCTTATATACGAGAAGGTGAAAGTTGAAACAACATTTGGATCATTGAATTAGAATATATTTCATGTCGCATCTGCTTTATTACGTTCTTACGTTGATATAAGTCAAGTAAGGAGGGGCCTTAAAGAAACAAAATATAAAGAAAAGGGGTCTACGATCTCAAAGACAAGGGGAACCGTTCTGCATAAATATAACATTTTTCAACTTGTGAAAGTTATTCATAAAACTAGAAATAAATAAGATTTTCTAGTGACAGTTTTAATGGCACTCAAACCTCCCTCTGCATCTCAAAATGTTTTATTTTTCTTAATTTCCTTTTTTATTTATTTACAGAATGTGATATTAAAAAATGAAATGGAATGAAACAATTCGTGTTAGAGAGTTTATAAATAAAGAAAAGGTAAGAATACAAGTCTTAAAATTTATATCATTAACATTTTCTAATCATTATTTCATAACCCAATGTTATAACTCGTTATATATATATATATATATATATATATATATATGTGTGTGTGTGTGTGTGTGTGTGTGTGTGTGTTTGTGGAAAATGGCAGGGCCATTCTTTGTAAAGTTGCTATAAATAAAGCCAAGGGCCATGTAAAAAAGTATACAAAACAACAACAGTACTGCGGAAAACCGGACAATGGGATACTCTTGGGCTGCAAAGCCTTATTTTACTCGACAAGATTAAGCTATATTTTTCCATTTCATGTTCTGGACTTAAAGAAAATACGTCAGCGTTTAGGCCGTTCTTCGTTCTCGCTTTTTCATGCCTACCTGTGGCCGCTTGGCGGCTTTTTTGATCGTCATGTATGACATTGTTACGTTTCTAGTTTTTGCAAGTGTCATATTACTACAATATTGTTGTAATGTCTTTTATCAAAGTTATAAATGTATTGGAAATTTCATAAAACTCAAAAACCGTGTTTACTTATGTGAATCCATCTTTTTCAAAATAATACTGATGATATCACCAAAACATCGTGTTTTTTTATTTGCCTCAAAATTATTACATGCATCCAAAGTTTTAACTCAATCCGATATGTTTTCGATTTTAAGTGAATTTTTTTAAATTGATCCCGGGTCATTACTGTAGGCCAATGACGTCATACATTTTTCATAATCAATATGGTTGTTTACTATTATGTGATGTATTTTGGTACAAAGTTTAATTCCGATTTGTAAAAACGTATGAAAGTTATTGAATGACAAGGATTCACCCGTGGTGTAGTGGTTAAGGTACGCGGCCAATACACAAAATGAATGGACTTTAAACTTCCGAGTTTATTTAGTTGGGTTTCAAACTAAATAAGACAACTAAACAAGATGGGTTCAATCCCAGCACGGGCCTCTGGGATTTTTATAAGAGGGATAAAAATTCTGCGTACCACGTCCTTCATAAGGGACGTAAAGTCGGTGGTCTCGAGCCTGTGCGTTGTCAGGTACTCGTTAAAGATCCCTTACCCTAAATGAAACTGGGTATAGGCAAAATTTAGGACCCTCATAGTAGATTCATTATGATACTATACTGTTTCTGCCTTGTAGTTTTATAAGTGTGTGGAGGTTTTGTTTTAACAGTGAGGGCACGTGTTGTTCCTAGTTTTCACTTGACTATACGAGTCAGTCAAAATATGTGTATGACTGCTTGAAAAAGCATGAGAGGAACCATAGAAATTCACGGCTCTTCAGTCTAGATTAGATGAAATATACCTACACTTGAAATTAAAAGGAGTAGAACACTATCTTAGGGAGCCTGGCAAAAGGCCCCAACAACGTGGCCTACTTGCCTAGTAGTTACTATCACTCCCCCCATATTACTATCACTATCACTACGATTGAATGACAAAAATCCTCAAAAAAGTAGAGTTTGAACAAAAAGATAGATTACGAATTTACTTTCCTCTATCTTACTTACACTTTTGCACTTACTCTTTAAAGCTTAAACATTTTGCTACGCGAAAGTTATGTTGGCAACCTAATAAGTTTTAAAAGTACGCATAAAATTGTTTTTCTATGCGAATTGAAAGCCATAAAACCTTCTATTCGTAATAAAGGATGTTGGACCCTGCTGATCTAAGAGAACACCTAAATTCGATTTTCGCGGTGTAATAGTGCCTATACATCCGATTTATTTTTAATGATTTAGGGCAAAAGGATCTGTGAAGTTAATTGTTACAATTACTGATAAAGGCCCTTCGACTGTGCTACTATCTGTTGTAGAAAAGTAGAGTTACAAATATTTTAGTTTTATGTTTTGCCGCTAGAGTTCAGGCCAGTAGAGGTCTTTTTATTCGATAAGCCCTTTACCTCCATCTTGACTAGCATCTCAGCTCCATTACAGAATCCATAATAACGTCCCTCAGATTCCATTTTTTCAAAATTATTCAATCTAAAGTTATTTTTATCGTAAATTTAAAATTAATTATTAAAACATAGTTACTCACATGGTGACGATATTTTATTCAACAAGAGGGTCCCGTATTGGTTAAAGCCCAAAAATAATGTTTCAGGCCCCTCAATGTACTGAGATAAACTTATGGTTGCTACATCAGTTTTTAAATATTCATTAACCGTCATTAGATTTTATACAAAATTACTTGTACAACGTCACTTTAAAAAAATAAAGTACAAAGAAACGATCACTGGAGTTCTAATTAGTATAAATTAACGATAAACAAGCATCTATTAAAGATAAACAAGAAATAATAGTTTCCAAGCGATATTCGAAAGTAGTTAGTTAAGTAGTAAGTTTAGTTTAGTAGTAAAGTTTAATATTAAAAATAACTTTATTATTAATATTTATATTAAATAATACGTTTATTTATATTTGTTATTAATATATAATATATATAATATATAATATATATATATATATTATATATATATATATATAATATTATGTATGTATACAGTCGCACCTCATATAACGAACTTCTATACAACGAAAGTCTCTATGTAAACGATTTTTCGTTACATAGTTCCCTTTGAATTTTGTTAAAAGTGTTTCTATTAACGAAAAAAATTTCTATATAAGAACAAAATTTCCAGAAATAAAGATAAAGACAAGACCCGCAAACTTTCAAGGAGTTGACCAAACGGCACTTCTGTTTTTCTGTAATTTCCCAGAACAATTATTTATTGATTCCACCCTGCCTTATTTAATTTTGCGAACTCTTTTCTTTACAATTTTCTATGAAATTCGGATTACACAGCATAGAAACTAAAAATCTTTCAATTTTATTTGGTATTCGGTCTGATCAGTTCGTTTGTGAAACTTTTATTGTTTGTAAATCGAGTTTATTATAATGTCAAAACGGAAATCGCTGTCAGTAGGGAGAAAAAGCCGATTCTGGCACCTCCACCTCCTCCTCCTCCACCTCACTCCTCCACCACCTCCTCCTCCGCTTCCCTCTCCACCACCCCGCACCTCCTCCTCAACCATCTCTTTATAGTTTTATACCCCTCTCTTTTGCTTTGCTAGTGTAATAACAGTAACATTAATATGCTTGCATAGTGTAAAAAAAGTACTTTTATCCTATTAATCTTACCTATTAAAAGAAGTATATTATTTATTATTATTATTTATTATTATAATATTATTTATTATTCTATTTTATATTATATTATTATTATTATTATTTAAAGAATTTTAAAAGATAATTAGTGTTCATAATTTTTACTATTAATATTGGGTCTTGAGGGTTAGGTAAGATCTCGGTATGGTGTAGAGCTTGGCTACGAGAGGTATATAACGTCAACCCCCCTCCACTATCAGTGAAGGACCGTGCCTAGTACAGCCCTTACAACTCTGGCTCGACTAGTTCGTTCATACTTGAATACTCTGAGCGAGAGAGGGCGCATCGCCTGCAATTACTTCACGGGAAATTACGATATCGAGTTGGCAGCGACGGAGGGGTCATCTCAAGCCATTAGTAATTAAAATTTTCCCTAAACGCTGAGCGGGGAAGACAAAAATGTTGGCTGCGAGAAGGGCGCAACGCTGCAATTACTTTACGGAAATTACGGTATCGAGTTGGCTGCGGCAGTGGTTTCAGCTTAAGCCATTAAAAATTAAGATATACCCCTAAACGCTGACGGGGAAGGCAGAATATATTGGCTGCAAGGGGACACGGTGACGGCAAATCTTTTACGGGAGACTTCAAAATCGCTTGGCTGCGGCAGCGGCTTCCTTCTTAACCAAAATTAACAACAAATTCGAAATGCGCAAGTGCCGTCGGTATGTGGTTAGTGAAGGTAGTAAAGTGTCTGGTAGCGCCGGGCCGTCTTAACAGTCCCCTCTGAGGATCCTCACTCAGAAGGCATTAGGGCATACGACCAATGTGCGGCGCGTTGTGTCGGGGCATGCGGTAGCGGGAGCCCAACAGTACCAGAAATGGAGGCCTGCTGTCGGTACTCGTTTATCAATGTCACGGCCGACCCCTAAGGTGGAAGAAGATTACTCTCTTCGGGGTCGCGTTCTCTGGGGACATGCGGCCTGGACGTATGGGACCCCTGGCCGGTCGGGTCTGGTGTGGCGCCAGTACTCTTGGTGTCTACATGCTCGAGGCCTTGCGTTGGCTGCTGGTAGGGGACTGCAGCAGTTGCCCTAACATGGAGGTGCTTCGGGTTCACCGAGACTCACCTTACTGTACAGCTTAGCCGTGAGCACTCTTCGGTGCCGGGCAACGCGTCCAGGCTCCTTGGAAGGTAGAGATGAGTACTCTGCTTCACTCCGGTCACAACCGGAGAATGCGAGCACAGTCCGTCTTGAATCCCTTCCCGGAGGTTGACTCCCTCACAAGAGTCTTCGACTACTTTGCCTTCATGTGTCGACCTGTGTCTCTCATGCGGCGACAGAACGCAGCCAAGTCAGCGTTGCTCTCTTCGAAGAGCACGCTACTTGGTTGCTCACACTGTTTAAAACCTGACAAAAACCTTTATAGTCTCATATGCTTGTCTCATAAGAACTCTTAGGAGCGAAAGACTAAATAAGCCGAGGTTTTTTCTTCAAACCTGAGCTTAGTTAAAACCTTTTGTTTAACTAATATTTCAAGGAATTGACGGAAGGGCACACCAAGAGTGGAGCTTACTTTAATGGCTGTAATAGATTCTCTCCCGTACCGCTACGGTCCACGCAATAGCGTGCTATGCTGGCATCTGGTGCGTGGTAGGACGAAAGGTCGTCGGGGTAACCACAAGTTCCCGGAGACGCCTATGGGGACCCAGGGAGAGTTGACTCTCTTCTATATGCGTTTGTGTTCCCTAGTTTCAGGGTTTGGAGCGCCAAGAGCACTTCTTACAGTGGTGTCTGGATCTTCCTTGGCCTTGGGAAATCCGGGATACGACGACAAGCAGTAAATATTTTCTGAGATTAGTCGACCAATCCGTCGTTGACTCGGCGGGCATTCTGAGGATATCAAAGATAATTCCGAAGGAGGTCGCAAGAAACTTTATGGAATTGACGGAAGGGCACCACCAATAGTGGAGCCCGACTTTTATAAAGAACTCAGAGGCGGTATCCGCGTGGTTGACCGCCATGCTTCAATGCGAGGCGGGGCATTGAAGGAGTAAGTATAATTAAAATAGTTATACTTTCTCAGTTTATCCAAAACCCTTGCTTATACACCTTCACACAGACAGGTTTCAACCTGTCAGCCTTCCCCCTCTCATTGCTCTGGAAGCTGTGACGAGGGTATATAAGTAAGATCGCGTCTGTCTGGCTCATTCGCCTGGCAGACCTCCTAACGTTTGTTTCTCTGTTATAGGTTGCCAAGCTGTTGAAATAATTTCTTTTTTATTAAAAGTGAATAGTTTTTATAAACTTTTTAAAAGTGGACATTTGTTTATAGTGATAAACTTTTTTTAACTTAAAGTGATTAAATTCAGTGATTTCATTTTTTTTATATATAGTGAAAGTGACTACGGACACAATGTTTAAGTGTGCTAAATGCAGTTCATCTTTCACCCGCTTGGATATTTAAGAGACATGAAGATTCTTGTTTATCCGGCAGCAGTTTAAGCTGTGATTCTTGCGGATCCACTACTCTCGTAAAAGATAGCCTCTTAAGGCATATGAAAAACTGTTCTCTCGATGACCAGAAAAACGCGTGTACCAAGTGCGGTAAAAATTTCAGCCGTCCGGATAATAGAAAGCGCCATGAAAGTGCGTGCGGAGCTGAAAATAAATTAGAGTGTGAATCGTGCGGTGAAACGTTTACTCGTTTAGATAATAAAAATAGACATGAAGCTACATGTTCAGTACTTTCGAAGGTAAGTGCGATATGTGCGATCATATTTTTCAAATAGATACAACTTGACAAGGCATCAGAAGAATTGTGGGCAGCCACCTGAAAAGAAGGCCGAACCAAAAATTTCAACTCTTCTGGGGGACCAAGCCAGATCAAGAAGGATTACGCCGTACGAGACAGCATTTAAAAACAGGTTACAATCATTTTTCATTAGATCCGATACAACGATGATTTGACAAATTTTCTAGAATCTGTGAGGAATATTGTAAGAAATCAAACCAGATTGCATTAAGGGAACATAGTGCTATTAAGCTAAACATGCATGTAGACTGTACTTTTTATAATAACGACGAAAACTGATTTCTCACGCATTCAAGACCAACAATAGGGCAGTTTTATGAAGCCACTGTATGGATGAATTTTTAAATCAAGAATTTAAAAAGATTACATCAGAAATGGACCGCTACCAGGCCAAGGGAAGTAGCTGTTCGCTAGAAGGAGTCGACGGTCTCCGGTTAAAAATTAATAGATTTAAACCACTCAAGGGAACCTCTTTTATTCAATTACCATATGACATATACAGTAGAAAAGCTTGTATTAATGTTCAAAATGATGATTTTTTATGTTTCAAATACTCTATTCTATCAAAACTTGTAAATAATAATCCCCAACGACAATCTAGTTATGAAAACTTGTACCATAATTATGATTTAGTATGTTAGATTTTCCGGTCCCGCTAGATAAAATTCAGTTATTTGAAAAGAAAACAATATTAGTATCAATGTTTTGGTATTTACAGTAAATTTATTGAAGAAACTAAAAAAGTCAAACATATAATTTACCCTCTAAAGGTAGTAAAGGTTGAAAAAGACGACCACCGCGATCTTTTACTCATACATGACGAGGAAACTAGTCATTACGTTACATTTCAAATTTTAATAGCTAGTAGGACCTCAGCTAAATAGCCATGGTCATGGTATTGCG
>JACMZG010001911.1:61059097-61311597 GCA_018340805.1 Microvelia longipes
TAGTAGTAATTATTCTGGAATGTTCCAGTTTTCAGAGAGGCTGAAATATAATGCCTATATTATTAAACTTGTAGAATAAAAGTCGCTCCTTTGTAAAACACCTTTACATTTCAGGGGCCGCGAGCCGATGTCACATTGTGATAACGAAAATTGTAATTTATAAATCAATGAAAAGACATAGTGATATCTGCAATTTCCTTTTTATGAGTTCTAACATTTTCGATGTTTGGGACGGCGTGTTGTTTGTTTGTTTGTGTATTTGTTTGTACGTGTTGCAATACCTGTCGTAAAATTTGAATAATATACGTGTAGAATTACTTATGTGTATTATATGAGCTGGGTAGTTTTTGGTCAAATCCTAACTAATATTTTCAAAATAGCGGTCATTATAGCAGACCATAGGAAAACAAATTTAAAGAAAAAATCTTGTCGTCTTAAAGCTCTTGAAAAATAGAAAAGAAAATATATGTAACATGCAAAAAGTTTAAAAATTCAACCAAAAATGAGGTTCAGGGTATCTTGGAACATGTCCTTATCACAGAGGATTCGCTGAGCTCATCCTCCCTATTTCAGACTCGCTTTGCTCGTCCTTAGAATATACAATACGTCAAATATATATTACAACACGTGTTCGAACCCGCTTCTTTCGTTTTCAAATAATAAATACCTCACTTTCATTCTCAGCGGTCACCCATATAGCACCGACCACGCTCAGTGTACATTAACTTTAAATATACTTACCGTATTATAACAAAACTTAGTGCACTTATTCATCACGTACAGATATATATTCATATATCATATATTCATATTCATATATATTTGTACCAACTCAATTTTATAATTTTCCGATTTTTTACAGTTTTTTAAAACATGTACACAAGTCATTTGATACAAATTAAACTTATGCTGATAATGAGATGAAACATATCACATATATTATTCTTAATTATACATACATCTTATACATAGCTACATGCGTGCCAAATTGCAATCTGATCATTTTTCAGCGTTTTATGATTATTAGAAATTTTTGCTGGGTCATTATTGCGGGTTAATGACGTTATAAATAAAATATTTTCTAAATAGCACAACTACAGCGGTAGACTGATTTTTTTACAAAGTTTCAACGCCCTAGCATAAATACCCTTAGGAGCTACGATGATAACAGACACACTCGCATACACACCCAGACACACATACAGACAGAAAACTTAGTGAAAACCACTGAGTAGCCTTAAAGACACCTGAAACGAATAATTTCGGTGATATCTAGGTTTCGGATATTTTTGCAAACACAATACTTTTCCTATATACCTACGGGGTATACATGAGGAAAAGTAAAACCATAGTCTGCCTATCCAGGGTGAAGCCTTCCATAGAATTGCGCATGCTCAAAAGTTTAGATAATCGCACAAATATCAGTTTTATTACAATGAAAGAACAATTTTTACAGCTAAAAAATTGTCCTATTAAACGAGCGATTTTTCATCAATATCGAATAACTTTAACTAAAGTTATAACAATTGTTAAATGGTAAAAAAGCAAAAAAAAAAAAACAATATGTTTTCAAATAAATCTGCTGAATTTGTTCGAATTAAAAAAATTGTTTATAATTATTATCAACAATTTATTGTTGATAAACTAACGTAGTGAGCCAAAAGTAATAACTCCTGCAGCTTTGGGTAAATATCATAAATTTGAAGTCGAGCGAAGCGAGTCGGAGGTGTTGAAGATTTGTATGGAAATACCCCGTACCTGATCAATTGTCTGTACGAGGAAGGTCTGTAACGAGTTTACTCTCAGAACCCAATACAAAAACAAGCCGACTTCCTTTCTAAAAACTATGTCTTTATCTTTTTGTAGAGTTGTTTTTAAACCAATGTAGCTTCCATGCTTATAACTGTATTACCTGGAACCTTTCTTTGTAATATTTCCATTTTGAACTTATTTCTTATAACAGCATAAAATAATGAAGGGTTTATTTTCATTGCTAAGCTATGAATTTAAGAGCTCTTCAATATGATATACAATTTACCATGATTTTTGTTGATTAACATGAGCTCTTAGTTAAAAAATTATATAACTCAGAATAAAGTGGAGTAATATGCACTATTTTAAAATGACTTATTTCCATTAAAATTAAAAAATCAGGTACTGGGTATCTCAGAACATTTCCTTATGACATCGGATTCGCTACGCTCATCCTCTATACGTAGGACTCGCTTCGCTCGTCCTCAGAATATAAAAATACCAAATTTATACAGCAACACGTATATACACTCGCTTCGCTTGTCCTCAAATAGTAAATGCATCCGTTTCATTCCCATCGGTCACCCAGACACAGACCACACTCGATACTGCTTAACTTTTATGATTCAACAAAATTAAAGAATATACTTGTTGTATTAAAAAAAACTTAGTATAATTGTTTATTACGTTAAGAGATACATTTGTACCAAATTTCAACTGAATTAGATTATTTTTCCATTTTTTTTTAATTACTTAAAAACATAAACAGTCTTTCGAGAAAAAAACTAATGCTGGTTATGAGGTGAAACTTGGCACATAGATTAGTCATGTATATGACTAAATGAGTGCCACATCTCAAATTAATAGCAATATGTTCCCGCGTTTTCTGATTTTTGAAAGTTTTTGCTGTTATTATTGCGGGTAAATAACAACATTAAAAATTATTTATGGATAGCAACTAAAACTATAGAGTAATTTTTAAACTAAGTGTCAACTTTCTAGCGTCGGTACTCTGGGAGCGATCCTAAAAGAAACGCACATAGAGACAGACAACTTTGAGAAAACAAAGTAGGAGGCCTTTAAACACCTGAAACAGATAATTCAGGCAAAATCCCCGTTTCGGTTTTTTGCAAACGCAATACTTTCCGTATGTACGTTATAAATGAGAAAAAGTAAAAATGATAAAATACTGTAGGTACTTGGTATAGTTAACATATTTTCTCGGTATACTCCTTATCTTTCTTATTCATTCAAAACTTTTTTGCATTACTGCAATAAAATTTTGGTTACAAACATTTTAAAAACTGATATAAAATTGATTTCAAAATGTTTTATTTCATTAATGCTATTGGGATTCATTATGTGGTGAAACGTCATGATTTTTACACGTGTAAACCAAGCTGATAGAGTTTATAAAGTAATTCAAATGGAGAGTTTTTATTAATTAAATCAATTTTGCTTTAGCATTGCTTTAAATTTTATCGAATGACTTGTATACGTGTATGTAAAAAATCGGGTACGGGATACCACGTAACTTTTCATCATAATATCGAATTCGCTACACTCATTCTCCCAACTTCGGGCTCGCTTCGCTCGTCCTCAGAATATACAATTCGTCAAATTTTACTGCAAAACCTCTTCGGACTCGCTTCGCTCGTCCTCAGAATGTATATACATTCGTTTAATTCCCAGCGGTCATCCATCCAGGCATTGACTATATTCGATACCGCCTAACTTTTTTGATCCAACAGAAACCATAGATATACTTGGCATATTATAACAGAACTTAGTTTAATTATTTATTACGAAATTGTACACACTTGTACCGAATTTCAACTCGATTGTATTATTTACCAATTTTTGAAAAAAAAACTTACACAAGTCATTTGATCACTTCAAATGACTGAAGTGATGAGTCATTTGAGTCAGACTGTCAAACAGCCTGACTTTTGACAGCTAATACATTCTCGAAGCCAGCACTCCTCTCTTTCTGAGCCACAAACACAGAAGGCTGCAACGTCTTATAGATGCTCCAAATCAAATCCAACAGATTTTATTGAAGCAGAAATCAGTTTTAAATTACAGCAATATAGACAAGTGTAATATTCCCATAAGGGTTGGTATTTAACCCATGCATTTGGGTATCAATGAGAAGAACTTTGTCATCCCTAATTTTATTTCTGAGTTGTAATCTTTAAAATGAGAATAAGGCTCTTTTTATTAATTTTTTCACCGTTTTCAATTATGGATGCTCATAATAAAAGAGCAGTCTTTGGAGTCCTCTAAGTAATACAACAAAGCAATACTCAAATTATGTTATTTTAATGCTTCAAACTTCATACTAAGTCACTTATAGGAAGATTTCTGGAACCATTTTTTTACTCGTATATAAATGCATCTAGGGACTTTTGAGAAAATATATGTACAAATATTAATAGAGATCCTTAAAGTAGAGTATATAAAGGACAATTTAGTCAATTTTAAAGATGGCCTTTTTTATAACTTTGCTTCAAAAAACCTCTAAAAGTGAAAATTGTCATTTTCAAGACACTCTTAAAGCCATACCGTTTATCCTAGGACATTGGAAAAAATAGGTGAATACTACTATTATAGACGATAAACATTAGTACCTATATAAAGTTTCAGCACTTTATTAAGGGACCAAAAAATCTTAAAATTTGTGAAAATTGATTTTTTTGTTGGTAAATTTAATTTACTAATTAAGTTTCGACAGCAGGCAGCATAATACTGCTAAAAAAAATATTTGATAAAATATTATAAGGAAAATGTAATTAAATTCATAATTTATGAATTTAAACAACCTGGTGTTCAACACCTCGTGTAGACGAAGTAATAAATATTTAAATGGATTTGTAAATTGCAATAATCAATAATACTATTAATAACAAACGTTTGGCATCATCAACAAACAGGAAAATAAAATAAAGCAATGCATTGAGGTAGGGTATGCCCCCCTCTTTATTAATATATATCTGAAATTACTGGTAATAGTTATCGGTAGCACCAGTGATCACATGCGAAAAAATTTGCTATTAATATTTTGTTTGTGGTTCATAATTATCCACACAAGAGCTTGATAAAGTTACGCTATTATTTAGTTGTGTGCAGTGAATCTAATTAAATGTAAAATTACCAATACGAATTCGCTTTGTAAGCCTATTCAGTGCTTCTATTTCCGATTTGCGTGAAGGGGGAAATATATTTTGATGGTAAAATAGTGTTCACTTACAATAACACCATATGGTGTTTTTGTGATATTTATAGAAGTCGTAGCCATTGAATTTCAAAGTTGATCTTTGAACCGAACCTAACTAAAATAGCCCTTGGGAGTTTAACACACCTTCAAAAATATTAATAATATTTAATATTAATAATTATTATATCAGTCTCTTAGTAGTCACGAGCAATATTTAGCACTTAATTACTAAAAGACCTTTAATTATACGTGCATTGTAAATATTTAGTATGTAATAGTTTTATTATCAGACTCTTAGTGGACTCGAGAAATATTTAACACTTAAGTACTTAAAGATCTTTAATTATATGCACAAAGTAATAAATATTTAGTTCTTAATTAAATGTTCCTTTATTAGTTTTCCTCATTTATACCGTAGGTGTATAGGAAAAGTATTGTGTTTTCAAAAAAATCCGAAACCGGGATGAAACCGGAGTTATCCGTTTCTGGTGTTTTAAAGGTGTTTCCTGAGTGGTTTTCTTAAAGTTGTCTGTATGTGTATGTGGTGTGTGTGTGCGCGCGTATGTGTTGTGTGTGTCTGTTATCATCGTAGCTCCCAGTGTACTTATGCTAGAGAATTAAAACTTTGTTAAAAATCAATCTACCGCTGTAGTTGTGCTATACGGGAAATATTTTTGTATGGCGTCATTAAACCGCAATAATGACAGCGAAAAATTTGAAAAATCTAAAAACGCGAAAAAATTATGTGATCCAATTGAAATTTGGCACGCATGTAGCTAAGAATAACATATGTGCCCAGTTTCATCTCATTATCAGCATTAATTTAATTTTTATTGTATGCAAGTTTTTTAAAAATTGTGAAAAAAATCAGAAAATGAATCCATTGAGTTGAAAAATGTACAAGTGTGTACACCTTTACTTAATAAATAAGTGCGCAAAGTTTCGTTTCAATACGACATGTAGATCCATGATTTTTGTTGGATTATAAATGTTAAGAAGCATTGGGCGTAGTCATTGCTGTACAACATACAGCCGCTGAGAAAAACGGATGCATTACTATCTGCGGACGAGCGAAGCGAGTCGTACGAATTATACATTATAAGGATGAGCGAAGCAAGTCCGAAGCAGGAGGATTAACATAGCGAATACGATGTGATGAGCAAATGTTCTGAGGTACCCCATATCCGATTTGTTTTCTTTTGAAAGTAGCGACAAGCAATACATCTTATTACTAGAAGAGCTTTAATAACGAGTATTAATATTATAATTAGTCGCTAATTGTTTATTTTTATTCGTTTTTAAGAAACAGGCAATATATGGTTAATTTTTACGTGGTTTATGATTATGAGTTTTTAAAAAAAAGTATCCAATAATTGTTTTATTAATATTGTTGTGAAATAATAAATATGTTAATTTTTGACATTGTATGTACTTTTTAGAAACTTATTCATCTTTTATTATTAGTATCTTAAGATCAAGTAATATTTGACTGCTCATTGTCAATAGATTTTTACTATGAATTTATATGTTTGTTGTCAATTGATTTAGGAGATCTGCAAGCCGAGTAAATTTTCTTTTAATATGCGCTTTCTTGCTTGTCAATTGAATTTTTGCTTAATTTTTCGTTAAATATTTATTTACCTACGACTTGAGTTTTAAATTAGGTTTTCCTTTATAGCGACCTGGTCCCCTAAACGTGTTTTACGTCCCAAGGGACGTAAAACACATATTTACGTCTCTAGAGACGTAAAATTTCATGTTTACGTCCCTAGGGACCCCTTGGGACGAAAAATGCATATTTACGTCTCTATGAACGTTATAATTCTAACATCAATTTAAATCTCCCTGATCCTAAAATATACACAGAGCCTTGCCTGTGTAGAACGTCAGCGACCCTTCTTGACAATGCAGTTGCATCAGTGACAACTTTAAAAATACATAGTAATCAAGTGCAGTGGCCATATAGAGAGTCATCTATGCCGAATAAAATCAAAGTCAGAGAACAAATTCTAAAAAATGTAAGGAATGAAATAGAGAATGTGTACATAATAATAAAAAAACCCTCTACCTACAATCCTTATTAACAACCCTTCAAACTTCTTATTCCCATCATCATCAGCAAATTTTAAAAATTAATAAGAAATAAATTTCACATCTTATACAAATCGAAGGTAAAATTTATTACACGACAATTGTCTCGTATTGTCTCCCTCGGCTAGGCCTTGGGAGTTAATTTTAGTTATCTTCCTCGGCAAAGCCTCAGGAGCTATGGACCTGTGGGTTCGCTTTATGTGAAAACTTGGCCCTGAGCTGCAAAACTTTCTTCTTCCTCTTGCCGTGTAAATAACTATAACCTGAGCAGTAGCGTCACAATGTGTTTATTTATTTTTTCAAAGAAAATGCGCATATTTATTTCATACATTATACACTAACAAAAACAGCATTATTTGCACTCATTAAACGAACTCGGTAGAATAAATGATATTTATTAATAAATATTTAGAATTTTCACATACATAAGGAGGGACAAAAAGTGCCCAAAATTGTTTAAAAGTAATCGTTTACGCGATATTTGCCATTTTACTAATTTACAAATTAATTACTGAATGTAATAATGCAAGTTTATAAATTGCCTTCCTGATAAGCCAATATACCATAAAAAGTCATCCTAAAGTGCCATTTTTTACTATATAAAATGTCCTCCTAATGTGCCATTTTATGACTACGCAATTGCTTTGCAACTCGGTAGTATCAAATAATATTTCTTTATTAATATTTAAAATTGACATGCTTGGTTCAGATAGAAAAATCTAGGATGGGACGAAAAATGCCCAAAATTGTCTAAAATTAATCGTTTACGTGATATTTCCCATTTTACGAATTTACTAATTAATTAATGAATATAATAATTAAAGTTTATAAATTGCCTTCCTGATGAGCCAATATACCATAAAAAGTCATCCTAAAGTGCCATTTTTTACTATATAAAATGTCCTCCTAATGTGCCATTTTATGACTACGCGATTGCTTTGCAACTCGGTAGTATCAAATAATATTTCTTTATTAATATTTAAAAACATGCTTGGTTCAGATAGAAAATCAAGGCGGGGACGAAAAATGCCCCAAATTGTCTAGGATCAACCGTTAACGAGATATTTGCCATTTTACGAATTTACAAATTAATTAATGAATATAATAATTAAAGTTTATAAATTGCCTTCCTGATGAGCCAATATACTATAAAAAGTCATCCTAAAGTGTCATTTTTTACTATATAAATTACCCTCCTAATGTGCCATTTTATGACTACGCGATTGCTTTGCAACTCGGTAGTATCAAATGATATTTTTTATCATTAATTGGAATCGTCTTGCTTAGTCCAGATGGGGGTTTCGAGGGGGGGTCGAAAAGTGCCAAAAATTGTCTAGGATCATCCGTTAACGAGATTTGCCATTTACGAATTTACAAATTAATTAATGAATATAATAATTAAAGTTTATAAATTGCCTTCCTGATGAGCCAATATACTATAAAAAGTCATCCTAAAGTGTCATTTTTTACTATATAAATTCCTCCTAATGTGCCATTTTATGACTACGCGATTGCTTTGCAACTCGGTAGTATCAAATGATATTTTTTATCATTAATTGGAATCGTCTTGCTTAGTCCAGATGGGGGTTTCGAGGGGGGGTCGAAAAGTGCCAAAAATTGTCTAGGATCAACCGTTAACGAGATATTTGCCAATTTACGAATTTAAATTAATTAATGAATATAATAATTAAAGTTTATAATTTGCCTTCCTGATGAGCCAATATACTATAAAAAGTCATCCTAAAGTGTCATTTTTTACTATATAAATTACCCTCCTAATGTGCCATTTTATGACTACGCGATTGCTTTGCAACTCGGTAGTATCAAATGATATTTTTTATCATTAATTGGAATCGTCTGCTTAGTCCAGATGGGGGTTTCGAGGCGGGACGAAAAATGCCCCAAATTGTCTAGGATCAACCGTTAACGAGATATTTGCCATTTTACGAATTTACAAATTAATTAATGAATATAATAATTAAAGTTTATAAATTGCCTTCCTGATGAGCCAATATACTATAAAAAGTCATCCTAAAGTGTCATTTTTTACTATATAAATTACCCTCCTAATGTGCCATTTTATGACTACGCGATTGCTTTGCAACTCGGTAGTATCAAATGATATTTTTATCATTAATTGGAATCGTCTTGCTTAGTCCAGATGGGGGTTTCGAGGGGGGGTCGAAAAGTGCCAAAAATTGTCTAGGATCAACCGTTAACGAGATATTTGCCATTTTACGAATTTACAAATTAATTAATGAATATAATAATTAAAGTTTATAAATTGCCTTCCTGATGAGCCAATATACTATAAAAAGTCATCCTAAGTGTCATTTTTACTATATAAATTACCCTCCTAATGTGCCATTTTATGACTACGCGATTGCTTTGCAACTCGGTAGTATCAAATGATAATTTTTTATCATTAATTGGAATCGTCTTGCTTAGTCCAGATGGGGGTTTCGAGGGGGGGTCGAAAAGTGCCAAAAATTGTCTAGGATCAACCGTTAACGAGATATTTGCCATTTTACGATTTACAAATTAATTAATGAATATAATAATTAAAGTTTATAAATTGCCTTCCTGATGAGCCAATATACTATAAAAAGTCATCCTAAAGTGTCTTTTTTTACTATATAAATTACCCTCCTAATGTGCCATTTTTTAGTGAAGTTATGTAATCTTATTGAGGCGGCGAGAAGGTGTTTGAGCAAGTTATACTACACCAACATTACAGATAAGAGTTTAGTGTTGGTATTTTTAATATCTGCAGGCTTAAAGAATCAAATAGTACTTAAAATGCCATCCTTTTGTGTCAGGATGATATTTTGGCACTTGTGGCACCAAAGGATGATTTATATATAGTTTTGGCACAAAGATGTCATTTTGGCACAAGGATGACTTTTGGCACAAAAGGAGGGTAATTTATAAAGTTTTGACTCAGAAAGATGTATGATTCAAATATATATATATATATATATATATATATATATATATATATATATATATATTTAAAGATTGATCTTTTGCTAAACAAAGCATTAAGTGATCTATTGAATCATTAATAAATAATTTAACAAATGGTTAATACCTACTGAATATATATTAAGTTAACAATAATCTTAAAACATCATCGGATTTAATCTAAAGATGAACACCGAGAAGAACGCTGTTTAATTCACTCAACATACCTTTTGAACGCTGTATTTCAACACGAAATATTGTGTTGAACACAGTTTGTTCAAACACTAACTCTGGATTAAAGAGATTGTATTTACCGAAAGTTGAAGAATCAGGTACCGTCGATACTTGCTGTTTGATATAAATATCCCTGCACCGGTTTCGGCTTAACGCCATCATCAGCAGGTGGGCTTTCTGAAGCCATCTAAAGATCATCTTTAGAAAGCACGTCGTGCATATTGAGACTAGAAGTTATTCACTGATATAAGTTAATTAGTTGAGATGGCGTAAAGCCGAAACCGATCCAGGGATATTCATATCCAACGGCAAGTATCGATGGTAGGTGATTCTTTAATTACAGACATTGGATAAGTCGATTTGAAGGGGATTCAACTCCACAACAACATTTTTGAGGTTTGCTACAGTTTTCAACCCATAGTTAAATCCATCATGTAGAAAGAGTGGAGTTGACATAAATTTTACGCCTTATACATCGGGATTTAACCCGGTGTTCAATCTAATTTTCAAACTTATATAGAATGTTAAGTATTAAAGCAAAAAAGTTTTCATCCGATTTTCTTCCGATCAACAACAATCAACTTTTACAATCCTAAAGGAAATCCTTATCAGCAATCCTTAACAACATTTCTAAACAAAGATGTCTGAATAGAATAAACTGTACAAATAAAAGAGAATTTATCTGGTTAGAGAATTGTCGTATCGATTCACTGCAATTCCTAGCAGCAAAGAATAAAAAGAGAAGAGAGCATTTGATAGAAGGTAAGACGAATTTAAAGGATTGTCTGTAGGATTAAAGCAGGGCACCACCAGCAGAAGACCACATCTATATCGATCTCCTCACAGCAAAACCTTACTATATAAAACTGCCTCCGAAATTCAAACCTCAAACCTTTAAGGCCATTTTCCCACTTGTTCCCACACACCTGGATTTATACTCTCACACAGTTTTCCTGAAACCTTTGGATCCTATATTCCTTCTCTTTTCCACAATTCTATTTTCACCTAAGAATTCTCGGATAAGCATATATTTCCTTCTATTCCTGCATAATTTTGACACCGAGTAATCGTGTTTCAGTCAGCTAATCTTAATAAATTGTTGGATCCTTAAAAAATCGTTGGTTCATCAAATATCAAAACCGGACTTTTATATACCCATCCTTGGGAGATAATGACTTTCCTAAAATTAGCAGCTACCATTATTAGTGCATTTTCACAAATAACGATCCGAACACAGTAATATATGACGATCTCAGTAATATTAGCGTTATTTTATCAACTGACATCCAGCAGAGCTATGAGACCAGGGCCAAATGAGTAGAATCGTCATTTTGGCATTCTAAAATAAAAAAACAGCGGTTTCTCGCATTCGAAAAAAAAATAAAATAAAATACCCAAACCAAAAATTGTAAATTATCCTTAACTCAAACAAACCCTCTTACGCCCCACAAAAAATAACCAAATTTCATACCAACATAAGTAAATAAATAAATAAAATAAAAATAAAGAGGCACAAATTACCCCAAATCAATAAATAAAATATGGCTCCGGTGTATACTTTTCCCAATAAAGAACTTGTTTAAAAAAATATAAAATAAAAAAACAAAAATTAAGATTAATGTCTGGAATAATCCTATATACTATATATATGTAAATATATACTGCAGAAAATGGTTGGGATATTCATTTCAGATATCTGCAGCCATGATATATTATACTAAGTTCTACTTAGACTTTTCTTTAAAGTTCACTTACATAAAGTACTTTTTCAATCCTTATTTTACTTTTTCCCCCTCCTTATTTCACTTTTTTAGATAATTTCTTTTGGGAAAAAATCGCTGACAGGATATACGTATTGGCATATCCTTTGAATATACAGAAGAATTGAGTTACGAGTAGTGCTTGATAATTGAGTAACTGCTCAAGTTATAAAGCATAAACCGGAACCTTAAGCAAGAAATTGATTGTTAAGCACGGAAACTCGCATTCAAAAGGAAATTCACCCGACATGCGGACCACCGCGTCAGAATTTTATACCATATGAATTGCCTGGTAGACATTAATAAAAGATTTCAATACTTATGTTAAATTAATCACAACTGCCAAAGTGTTTTGACAAACCCTAAAGAGTTATAGCTTTTGAACAAATAAAATCAACAGAGAATAAAATGAAAAGATCGGTAAACATAGATTTAAATTAAAGCGATCTTAAATGGACGATAAATGGACCAAGGTATAATATATATATATATATTATATCCAGTAATGCACTAAAAGTTTCAAATTACTGATTACTATCAAAAACTTTATTGTTTTGAATTTATTTTTATAAAATTTAATTTACCTAACAGTTATACGATCCTTTTTAGGTTATTCGATTCCTAAAGTTTATTTTTTTTACAAAAAAAAATCAAGATAGTGTTGAAAATTAAAAGGATAGCATGTAAAAGGTTTTTTTTTTCTTTCTGTAAATTTAATTATTTTTAATTCACTTTAAAAGGGTTTGTTAAAACCGTTTATTGAGTTTTTTTGTGGTTGTTTGATTACATTAAAGAAATAAAGCCTATTTTCCGATAGTAATACCAAAGGAAAATCCTTTTTTTTGGTTTTGATAAAAGAATTCAATATGAGTGGTAAGAGGCTCTCAAAGGAAATATATAAAGCTTTTCTTAAGGTTTGTTACTTGAAGGAACATTCTCCTTAAGATATCTAAAAGTTATACTAAGACCCGCATTGCATACAAATGTTGTGATCAATGTGTATACATCAAAACCTTTTCTTTAATAGTTACCTACCAAATCGATAGCCAAGTTAAACCTAACCTAGATTTGAACCATTTAGAAATCTCCAACGTCCCATCTCTTCAATATATGCAATCTTCAAATCTCCCCCAACGTTTTACCTGATATTGGTGAAAATTAAATAACCTTTTTTTAAATAAAAAACTTCTCTTAGAATTTTATATGCTAAAATATATAAACCATTATATAACCTTTTATAAGCTTTTAAAATGGAAAAACTGGTTATAAAAACTTTTTTGTGATTTTTTTTTATTACGTTTAAGTTATAATAAAGTATAATAAAAACTATAAATAATAAAAAAAAAATATAATATAAACAAAATAATTAAATTTTTAATGAATCCGGAGTTAATCCTTAAAAACTCATGGAAGTTATAATTTTATTACATTAGTCATAAAAAATTTTATGTATTTTTTATTGCAATCATAAAATTATTAGCTAGTTTCATATTTTATTATATTTATTATGTAATATTCAAAGATACATAACTTGCATATGCAATCCCGGTTTATTCAATTGCATTAAAACTTTTTGATGTAGAGTTTTATATTCTAAATTCAAGGTTTAATTTTAAAATTTATTAATTTAAGTATACAATTTTTAGGACTAAATGGTCCTCGGGAGAAATGATTCAGTATGACGTTATTTTCTGATGAATAATAAAGTAAAAGAAATATGGCGTCGTAATGATTTTTAGCTATAAAATCATCTAGTCCAACAGCCAGGCCTAAAAATGTGACTCATTTTGTACTACTTCAAACCATTTTTCTGAAAATATACCTTAAATTATGAAGGAAAAGCATAGTCTATCCAGAGTGGAGACCTTAATATGAATTGCGCTCGCTTAAAATATTAGAAAATCGCAAATTCCAGTTTTCTTGTAATAAGGTTCCCTGTAGGTTTGTGTGCAAAACATGAAAATATTTTTTTTAAAAGCTGATAAAATTTCCTATAAAACGAGTGTTTTTCGTCAAAATCGGATAAATACAACTAAAGTTATGACATTTGTTAAATAGCAAAATAAATGCACAAAAAGAATTTCAATTCCAAATGGTCAAAAAAATTCAAAAGAAATTCCCTGTCTTTGCATAAATTAACCATTGTTTCATTGTTTTTGAAAGAGCCATAACTTTGGTTGGAGTTATCCAAATTTGATGATTTAACACTCGTTTTATAGAACATTTTATCAGCTTTAAAAAATGTTCTCTTTATGTTTCGCACGCGACCCACAGGGAACCACTTATTTCAAGAAAACTTAAATTTGAGCTATTTTCTAAAATTTTGATCAGGTGTAATCATATGAAGGGCTTCACTCTGAATAGACAGACTAAGTTTTTTTTTCATAATTTAAGGAAGGTATATTTTAAGAAAAAATGGTTTGAAGTAAATCAAAATGAGTCACATTTTTCCAGGTCCGGCTCTTGGGCAAATAGAGATATATTACCAGAGGGATTTAGGTTAAATTTTGAAACATTGAAAAAGTAATCTGACCGCTTCGCTTAGAAAAAAATAAACTTATCAGTAGACAATTACAATACTTATATAGTAGAACGTTTAAAATACAAATCAACACACAAACAATGTGCGGGAAGACGAAAACAATTGATTTATTATAACCTTAACTTACATTAGGAGGAGGTTTCAACGAGGTTATACAGAGCTCCTGAGAGCCCCAAAAAGATGTTTCAGGGCTCTTATTGTAATAATATAGGCTATGCCCCTTCTAGTATATATCTATGTATAAGTTTAAAAACAATTTTTTGATACAAATTAAATGCCTTCATTAAACATATTCATGAACATATTTCCGTAGAGATAAATATTGAGTGTTGTGCGAAGGAATTAACTTCAATGATAAAAATATTTTATAAATTATAAAACCTACGTAAAACATAATTACATATTTGTTACGTATTTTAAAAACATAAAATCTCTGGCCAATATCAGTAAAAAATTCTCGATAAAACGATTTAATTGAAGAAGCAAGCTTCAGTTTTTATATTTTGAAATTAAAATATATTATATCCTTTTCTCGAAGTAACATACTTGCTTTTCTCATTCTTCGGTTTCAAATTTAAAAATACAAAATTTATATCATAGATGGGAAATTTTCAATTAAAAGATCTTAATAATAAATTCTTGTTCTACCACTAAACAAATTAATATTTTTAAATCATTATAAATTAAATTTGTGTACATAAATATAAATATATATATATATATATATATATATATATATATATATATATATATATATATATATATATATATATATATATATATATTATAGAATTATTAACCGCTTTTTAAATAATGCAATGTAAGATGTAAATATAAAAGTTGGCGCCATTATTAATATAATTCTAAAGCGACAAATGTTAATTATAAAGAAGACGTGATATAAACAAGACTGGACTAAAATGAAGTAATTAGCAAAGATATGAAGAGTTAGTTCATAATATCTTTATAATGTCTGACCATCTGCCCCTTCAGTCTGCCCCTAAACGTTTATCACTGGATTAACCAGCGCTCCTATCGTTACTAATTCAAACTATAACGTTCCCATTAAGATATTAACCATTACGTAATAGCTTGGAGAGATTAGTGAGATATCTTATACCTATCTATTTCTTATCCTCTACCCTCCACTTAACGCTATGGAATGAAAGAAAAATTTTTAAGAGAAAAACAACGAAAAAAAATAGAACAAAGTAGTTATAATTTTGGAAAAAAACTTGTTTAAATTAATAATTAAAGTTGTTGTCCTTTAAAAGTTTAAAAGTCCTTAATATTCTGTTTCTAATCTGTTTTGTCTTTTCTATTCTATTCTGTTTTATACTGTTTTGGCTCTGTTCATTTCTGCTATGTTCAGTTCTGCTTCTTTTGTTCATTTTGCTCTGTTCTATGCTGTTTTGTTCTGTTCTGTTCAATTCTCAATTCAGTTCTGTTTTACTTTGTGTCTAGATTAAAATATAAATTCTACATAAAAGGCATTAACTAATGTTGTGACAAGATATTCATTGGTTTTAGACAACATTAAAATATTGCGTATCAACACCGAAATTAAAAACTACATATTAACAAAAAATAAATAAAATATACACATAATATAAATAAGTTGCATAACAACATCAAACAATTTAAATACATACAAATAAAAAAGTGCATGTCAACATAAATAAATAAAGTTCAGACAATATCGAAGAAATATGATCGAAGGCTGATAGTAAAATATTGTCAAAAGCTATTTGGAAAAATATTTATAACAATTATCAACTTTTTCTTTTCAATAACTTTTGAATGCATTTTGCTTTTAAATTGACATCTAGCTTAAAATGTATTGAATGTAAAATTACCTTTAAATTATTATAAATATAAATTATAAAATTAATTATTATTTTATATATTTTAAATTATATAAAATAATAAAAAAAATATATAAAATATATAATTAATTATAAAATTATATAAATTATACAAAAAAATGGGCGCGGCCATTTTGTTTTACCCTTGTAAATGTAAACAAACTATTTACGGTACTCAAAATGTTTGTTTTTATTGCATTTATTTGTATATTCATTTAGCCTGGTCGGGTTTTGGAGGGTGACTGCTGTGAATGAAACAAATGTATTTACTATCTTGAATAATATGCTACAGAAAACACTTGTCAAATTGTATATTCTGAGGACGAGCGAAGCGAGTCCGAAGTAAGAAGGATGAGTATAGCGAATCCGATGTATTGAGGAAAAGTTCTGAGGTAATTTGTAACCGATTTTTTTCGTTAATTTCTTTTATAAATACCATTTAATTTAATGGCAAAATACAACCATACCACGAAAAATATCGACTTATAAATACCATTTAATTTAATGGCAAAATACAACCATACCACGAAAAATATCGACAACGGATTACTTTAAAACTTCGGACATACCATTACGTTTTCTAACGCCAATACGTAATTCTTAGGTTTATATTAAATATTACTAAGTGAATTGAAAAATATTTTTTTTGTTATTAATAAAATAAAGAAAAATAAAAAGAAAATTAGTTTTCATTTCCTTAAGTTACATTTTCAATAAATCTGGGGAAAGCGTTATATTGTTTTCTGCAGTTGTGCTAGGGAAATGTAAATTTCCTTATTTTATCAAACGCTTATTTTACAAAAATATTTTATTAAAAAAAGGTAATAAAAGTACTTTATGCTAAGAAATAATCTATGAACCATGAAATCCCTCTAAGAACCCATTACCAGATTAAATTATTGAGTCAATTGAGATAATCCGCAAATGTACGAGTATTGCTTTTCCCCCAAGGCTAAAAGTAGGAGGTAAGGTATTAAAGAAAATTCTAAATGTTCTATGGAAAACGACTAACAAGGAATTATTCTTTGAGAAAACTTTAAAAAGCTTTGGGGAAGATCCAGAGATAGCGAGAAGAAGAGGGTTAATTTTCATCCTTAACGACTCCAAAAACTTTAACAGGGAATTCCTCTTTCCCCGGGGCATGGATTAAAGATAAATATTAGCGTTAGGAAGGGAAAACTACCCTGGCAACTGCTAGAAGTGTCTCAAGATGCTGCTCCGCTGAAACTGATACATTAAACTGAATTGGAAAGAGAAGCAAATGATAAAACTTCCAACCCTCTTGAGACGCATTTGAATTTTTATTAAAAATTCTTCACTAAGTTTTTTTTTTTAAACATAATGAATAAATTTAATTAGAAAAGTTTTTTAAAGGATGCAAATGTATCCTTTTTATCTTTGTTAAAGTTTATATTTAATGAAACTTTATAATGTGCTTTAAGTTAAGAATATTCTTACGAACTGTATAAAGAATAATTAAAATTTTTTCCTGTAAAACATTGACATATTTATGATGAGAACTTCGGGAAGACAAATAACAGACAAGTATTAATAATATCATATTTATATTTGTCATGCTCTGAAATGATGAACATAAAAATTAAGGTTCACACATAATTCGCTGATAATTTACTCATTGTACACCTATGATATACTCATCATTTACTCATAATAAACTCATAATTTAACTCATGATAAACTCATAATTTACTCATAGTACACCTATGATTTACTCATCATTTACTCATAATTACTTAAATTTACTCATAGTACACCTATGATTTACTCATCATTTACTTTACTTATAATTTACTCATAGTACACCTATGATTTACTCATAATTTACTCATAGTATACTCATAATATAAAAGTAATATTGATTCAAAGCTCAATCAATTAGAATTACCAGGATAAGTCTGTTAAAAGCCTCCTGCCTATTTAAATTTTAAAATTATAAATAAAACGTGGTAATGAACGGATGACACTACCGTGGAAATGAACGGATGATGTTGCTCCACGATCGAAAGTAGTGAACTTGATGCTTTTTAGATGTTATGTATTTATTTTTTGTGACCACGGAAGAATTATAAAGAAACTCTTTGAAAATTAATTTCATTTCATAAATTTAATGAAACAACAACTATATGATCCAGCAAAAATTATTTCTTTCCCCTTGCATGCACAAGGTAAACTTTTTAGGACAAGGGACAGAAATTTCCAAATAAAAAAAGGTTCTATTCTAGAGCTAAATTTTGTTTTAAAATTATTGTTTATAGACAAAATTATTTATTATAAAGAAAAATGTCAAATTCCGTGGCCGTTATCGTGAAAGTAATCTAGATCATTATCAGAGATCCGGAGTTCGCAGCCCGGGCTATGCTCTCAGTTTATAAACACAGATTCCTTTCATGTGAAAGGATCTTCATCCTTCGCATGAAAATCATAGAGGCCCCGACCGGGATCGAACCCGAACTGTCTGGATGACAGGCGGACGTGCTAACCATTACACCACCGAGGCACCCAAATAGAGCATTTAACACTTTATTTTATAGCATTGTACAGAATAACCACATATGCTTACTATATAAAGGTAGAGTGAGGCAGATGAAGAGTTGGAACTACACAAGTCTCTTATATGACCGCTCTCGGAATCTAAAGAAGCCATGCTGCTCGATAAAAGATATTTAAAAACAACAGTGCAAATGTTCCGAGCATAAAGCATAAACTGTAAACCTTAGCAAGAGCTGGATTGGTGAGCAATATTGAAAGCTTTACAAAGAAAATTAGCCCAGCTCGCGGACCTCCACGCAAGAATTCTTTTTATTTATAACTAGAAAATATATTGCACTATATAACCTTATAAAGGGTAAATAAAGATTCGAACGCAGGCCCCCAGGTTTAAGTACTTATAGGTTACTTGGATTGTTCTGTGCCACTTAATTCTATTAAGAGCCTTAAAAACATTAAAAATAACACCCTGCTCGTCATATCTTGTTTACCTACCATATTTTAAATGTTGCTGTTATTTACAAGATCTTGGTCACTTCGAGTAGCGGAACAGATTTCGGACCTGATTTATTCGATTCAGCGCCAAAAAATACATTATAACGACACCATACTCGAAAATTATTTTTTTTATCGACTATCATTTTGATTGGTGGTTATTCACCACGTTTTCCAATTCATGGCGACCAAAAGTGGTCGCATCTTAAACGGTTTTAGTACATTCCGCGCCCCAATAAATATAAATATATCCTTTCTTCCTGCCAAATTTTAATCCTTAATTGACAAATTGATTATTGGACGTTAGACTGTTTAGAATTGAAATTCTAGGTAGAGTAATGAAAATTTATAATGAGTAATTAAAAATTTTGTATTGATTTGTAATGACGTAACAACTACCTGAATGGTGTTCGTGTCCTCCCCAAGATTGGTTTTTGTACTAAGATTGACGTAAAAATATTTATCCGTTCAATAGATAGCGTGTTTACAAGATTTGCCTAAAAATAATAATCATATATATATAAATATACATATATATAAGGTATATTTCAATCTCTGAAACATATTTTGACCATGCTTCGTAGTATTTATTACCTCTTTCATTCCAGTTTGTTTTTTAAGAATCTTTGCATCATTAAAATTCCATCTTATACAGCAGTTAACACTGTTTTAATTTACCTTGAATATTGGCAATTCTGTCATATATGTCTTTAGAACTTAAAAAAACAATTTATCTAATTCAAATACACGACGAAGAATAAAAATATATTCCGCCAATATAAAGAAAAAATTACTTTATGAATGTTGAAATACAGCAACGTGGGTGGTGTCCTTCTCTTTATTATTTAATTTATACTTTAAAAACCGCTTTTTTTCTTTTTCCAGTAAAGGTTTATCAAACGTAAAATAATTAAAGCATTTACAGAAGTAAACCTTGATATTGAAGCTACATGACATTGCAGCTACTTGACATTGCAACTACTTAACGTTATACAGCTGCTTGACATTACAGCTACTTAACATTGCAACTGCTTGACATTGCAGCAAATTGACATTGCAGCTACTTGACATTGCAACTACTTAACGTTGCAGCTGCTTGACATTACAACTACTTAACATTGCAACTCCTTGACATTGCAGCAAATTGACATTGCAACTACTTAACGTTGTAGCTGCTTGACATTTCAAATATCCGACATTCCAGATATTTGACATTGCAGATATTGCAGCTATTTGACATAGCATCAACTTTTAATTTTCGACGCCTAAAAATATAAAACATGGTTTGTTAATCTAAGATTGATAGTGAGATAATGGATAGTTAAAATTAGTGTTCTGAGTGGGCTTTTTTTATTTAGTATTTAACCCCAAGAAGTATTAGTAGTAGTAATATGTAAACCTTAGAGGTAATGGTAGCAGTGCAAGCCAAGTAACCCCAAGAATAGTAATATATGGTTAATATGTAAAAAGACACAGAACAGTAGCTACTAGATTCAACGATTATCATTATAACTAAATGCTGAAAACAAGTATATCTAAGAGAAAAAAAATCCCCCATGAAATATTATAAATTCTAGATTCAAGATAAGGAAAAATTGTATCCAAAGCTCTGAAAAATGAAGGTAATGCTCCCCAGGGCAGTTCCTATAAGTTCTCAGATAAAAACATTATATATATTTTCCGAGGGAACTACATGTATGGATTTTACGGCTGGCTATTGAGACTTTTCTATCGGCTTCCCTTTAAAGAAAAGATAAAATAAATATTATGTTCAACATTTTTCTGACGAGTAAAATTTATTTAAATATTTTCTTTGTTGTTAAATTTCAATAGAAAATGTCTAAAATGAGAAAAGTTTTGAATTGTATTTTTATTTTTTTTTTTTCTTCGCTTAGGGAAGTAGAGATATGGAAAAGTATTGGTTTACCCCTAAAACTCCAAAACTGAGGTTTCATCATAATTATCCATTTCAGCACTTTTATGACGGTTTCAGTGGGTTTTTCATATATTAAATTACAGACGGAAAATAGACATTGATATTAATAAATTAATATAATAAATTTTAAACGTCATATATGTGTAACCATTCATATTAGTACATGTGCATAAAATTTCAGCTCAATCAGACAATTTTTTGTAATTTTGCTGAATCATTATTGTGGGATAATGACTCATAGTCACTCATATTTTGTAAACAATATGGTTCGGATTATTAACAAACAAGGTCCATTTTTGTACCAAGTTTCATTTCGACGAGAGAAAGCGTTCTTAAATTATTGTGTAACATAGAAAGATCTAGGAACTAAATCTCGTACAAGTATACATACATACATAAATGCACACACACCCACACACACACACACACACACACACACACACACACACACATATATATATATATATATATATATATATTATATATATATATATATATATATATATATATATATATATATATATTGTTTATGTACACAAATTTAATTAATAATGATTTAAAAATATTCTTTTTTTTAGAGCTAGAATAAGCATTCAAGAATTTATAATTAAGATATTTTAATTGAATATCTTATTTTGAGCGTCAGCAAAATAAGTCTGAGGTAACAGGTCATGTATATATATATATATATATATATATATATATATATATATATAATATATATATATATATAATATATATATATATATATGTATGTATGTACGTGTGTGTGTGTGTGTGTGTATTTATGTTTGAAATAATTTAACTAATGAGACAAAAATTAGCATATTTGTTGTTCCAATTGACTACACGTGTGCATATTTAAAATTGAACAGAATATTTTTCGCTTTTTATGAATGAACACTCCCTCACAACCGCTTGCACACATACATACAAGCAATTTGATAAATATCATAAGATTTGACTAAATGAAGACTCCCTATTCAAATTAACCTCGTAATTTTTGTTTTTTTCTTTTGATTAGAAGAAGTAAAAGAATTTTTATGTTCTGTTTAGTAATATAGTATTTTAAATATATTTAAGAATTATTAAATTCGACCATATAATTAATTTATATGTATTTTCGTGCACAAAAATAAGGCTCTCAGATGCGTAATATACTGCGTGCAATTTTATAGAGACAATAAATCAGGCATGAGATAAACAATATTTTATAACATTAAAAATGAAAGGGAATTGCTTTGTTCCTTTCCAACATAAATTGTTTAGCAGTAGTTACACTATTTTCTTCAAGGGCCTTAGAATAAAAGGTAAGCAATGTAAAAGATTTTAATGTTTAATAACGCACTGTTTTAGTGCTATGTTTCATCCCATAAACCACTAGGAATTGTATTCTAGGAGTTTTTACCTTTCTTAAGTATTGCCACTTCTGGTTTATTTATAAAGCAGTGAATAAATAATGTTTCAAAGGTGTATTCTTTTACAAAACAGGAGGATTGAAGAGATTAATAATTTTTCACACAAAGCAACGATTAAAAAAATAAAATAAAATTAATCATTAAATCATTTTATGATTTTTCTCATCATCCGTAGAAATAAGGAAAAGTATAGAGATCACCTTAAAAATCCGAAACAGAGGTATCGATATTATCCGTTTTAGGATCACTTTATGATGTTCTGAGTGGTTTTATTATGCTGTTTGTGTGTGTGTCACGCATAACTCCCACTGTGTTTATGCAAGAGAGTCAAGCATAAGCTAGACTTGAGGTCTAGTTTTGCTGCCCGGAACATAAACTTTTTCAGCCTACAAAAACCTATTTTCTTAACCAAAAATTCGACATAATTCTACATCTATAAGTGTTGGATGAATCCACTAAATTTCATTTTAATAATGCTTGCATTTGAAGATACTGTCAATTTAAGTTTTAAACTTTGATATGGCCTCTAACTTTTAATTTTTCTAGTATAAATATTGTAAGATACATAATAAAAAAGTATTGGAACTTCCAACGCTATCGAACTTTTAGTTCATAAGATATTGGCAAAAATATATATTTTTGACGCTAATTCAAAGTTAAAAAGAAAAGTGCCCGATTTTTTTCTGTTACAATTTTTTCTACATTATACATTTTTCTATATTATACATTTTTCTATATTAATTTATTTCCCTATATTATACATATTGTACTTTATTAATCTACATATTACTTTTTATATGTTATATATCTTTCTATATTAATTCATTGTTCCACAGTTTACATTTATTAACATTTTACATTTTTCTATATTTTACGTTTTTCTATACTAAACATTTTATATATTATACCTTCTATCATACTGTACATTCACCTACATTTTCAGGAGAACTGCCTTGCATAGTAAGTAATTAATATAGCAAAATAATTATCTTCAAATATTTTCTTAGTGTTTTTTACACTCACTTTAATTAAAGGTGTGTCTATGAACCAAACCACTAAATTTTATAACTAAATTAAACTCTCATATGATAAAGATATAAATTCGTTACATAATACATTTTTTAACCAACCATTAATTTTTAAGGGTGCGTTAAGAAAAAAACTTGAAACTACCAGTTATAGATTCACTAAATTAACATGTCGGCATAAAAAATTATTAAAAGAAAATTAACTTGTCTTCTTCTATGGGATACAAATCAAATTTATGGGCCATTACATGAGGGGTTCAGTACAAGTTATGGGAATGACTGGTAGGGAATTATTTTTAAAAAGTATTTTTAATGGGTGAAAATTCTTTTGAAGGTATCCTTTAACCAATCAACGATTTAAAGATAAATTCCAGGTAACAAAAATCAAAAGCTACTGACTTATGAGTTCCAAGATCTATGTCTTAGTTAAAGACAGGTTTCCTTTCTAGAAACTGAAAACTCCATTGTTTATTGAATTTAAGGGATTTTTTACCTTTGAATAATTCAAAAAGGGAAGAAGTTATATAATAGTTCTTTTTAACAATAACTTTTACCTCCCTTAAGTTATTATGTTAAGTCTAGACGCTATTCATATGTGATAAATACATTTTATGAGGCCATTCCGTATAAAATATTATATATCCACAGTATGTCATAGAGTTTTTAGAAAAGCTACAATTTATTGGAGAGGGAGCGGCAAGGTTTTACATGGTATTGTTAAGAAGTTATAATTTAAAGTATTACATCGATGTGTAATGGATATTAAATTACTTAAGTCAGATGTAACATTGTTAGTTTTTTTAGTTTTATCTTTTTAAAACTCAGGAGTTATTATCTTCAGTTACGAGAGCATAACAATAGTTTTATTTTATAATTTATTGTTCTACTAGAACATATTTATATGATAAATTAGTTTTGTAAATTTAGGTGAGGATGAAATGTTTAAGAAATATATAATGCGACCAGTCATGAATCTGGACGTAGCTATAATATATTAAGCTTTAAGCAATTCAGCCGAAGTCGTTTTTTAATCTACGATTATAAAAAGAAAGATGTCTTTTAGGCGTGACGCAAATAGAGTTAAGGCCTAACTAAACAAACAGTGGTCAATCCTTCACTCAATGAAAGCAAAATATTTCATGTGCAAATATTTCAAGCAAAATGTTTCCTGAATAAGTAACTACCTGGTTATGGAGTACTTATTGCATGTACTTGGTGCGACCTTGTTGTTAAATTTTTGGCAACTAATTTTAACCTTCTTTGTTGCCATAACGAAAAAAAATGTTTTAACTTTCTAACCTTGATGTTAGCTTGTTGGCAACTTATTTTAACCTTCTTTGTCGCCATAACGAGGAAACTTGTTTTAACTTTCTAACCTTGTTGTTGTTGGCAACTTATTTTAACCTTCTTTGTCGCCATAACGAAAAAAAATGTTTTAACTTTCTAACCTTGTTGTTGTTGGCAACCTTCTTTGTTGCCATAACGAGGAAACTTGTTTTAACTTTCTGACCTTGTTGTTGTTGGCAACTTATTTTAACCTTCTTTGTTGCCATAACGAGGAAACTTGTTTTAACTTTCTGACCTTGTTGTTGTTGGCAACTTATTTTAACCTTCTTTGTTGCCATAACGAGGAAACTTGTTTTAACTTTCTGACCTTGTTGTTTGGCAACTTATTTTAACCTTCTTTGTTGCCATAACGAGGAAACTTGTTTTAACTTTTAACATTGCTGTGAGCTTGCTAGAGCCTTCAGGATACCCCCTTCCTTGGCAGGAAAAATAAATGTTTCTCCTTTGTTCCGTCAAGCATTTAAAAATAGCCTCCTCAGATAATAATAAATATGTGCCTCTTGCTTAAAATACTTGTCGAGGTCAAAATTTTTTATTTATCATTATTATTTTTAGTAACTATTACTTAAATATGCTTCTTAAAAATATTTGTTTCTTGTAGCTACGAAAAACAGATCTATGATACATGTCAAACAATAAGATTACTATAAATACTACCGGAATACAATTATATCAGTATATTTTTAGGATGAAATCCGGTTTCCCAAATTGGCAATATTACGGTATCCTATGTACTAAAATTTTAAAATTACCAAAAGTAATCAAAAAATACCATATTTAGGTAAAAGTTACTAAAGTAGTGATGGTAAATTTGAACTTGCAAGAGTTAATTTACTGAGGGTAGAAACTATTTTTTAAAAGCCTAGGACCATGTTTCACCCTTATATTTTAAGGAATTAATTTTGGTGCATCTGAAATGTGTCACCCTGTTGTGTATAACCATGAATGGTACCTCTATTATGTTATGATAACTTATTATTGAAAATTATTTTTGTGTTACTTATTGTAAATTGTTATTATGTGCATTTTTTAATATTTAAAAAAAATGTATGAAATATTTTTTTATAAAATGGCGGTTACAGGCCAATGTCAAAATAAAAAAATGTACACACACACACCACACATATATATATATATATATATAATAATATATATATATTATATATATTATATATATATATATATATATATATATATATTATATATATATATATATATATATTAATTAAAAATACTCTACTATGTTAATTATTATTTAAATAATTTTATATATACGATTTGATTTGTGTAGGGCGAATTTCAAATCTCTCTCTTTACCACTGGGCTGTAACATTAAAAAAATACATTCCCTCCCCCAAAAAAATTTTACATTTGGATATACCCCCTTATAATTTTAAGATCCCCCCATTTCCATCCCCATTTCAGAAGGTGAAGAACTTCTGAAATAAACCCTGCATTCAATAAACTCACAATGTCATAGTTCAATACACAATTATTAATATTTAACAGAAATAATAAATCAAACAGTAAAAATAATTAGAAAATTATACTATTTACGGGTTTCGAAATCAATTAAATAAATTTGAAAGTCAATTGAAACATAAATTGTTTTAGAAATGAAGATAAGGAGATTTGATTTAATATTTGGATGTGATTAGGATTGGGAGAGGTTCTGTTCCAACGGGCTGGTTGCCAACACAATATTTGGCTTATATCGCAAGAGAACAAGAGAGGGTAGGGGGGGGGTGTTCGGGCACTCGGCCCACTTGTCCTCGTGTTTTTGAATCCGAAATTTCTGGCTAATTTAACATTCCTTTTACGTGCAGATATGAACTATAAATTGTTTCGATAGTAATTTTAAATTGTTATTGTGCATTACATGAGACTGAGTTTAACTTAATAATAAGATATGTTGTTGAAATTGCATGGGATTGCGATCGCCATAATCTTTAGGTAATCCTGATATTCTGATGACGAGCGAAGCAAGTCCGAAGTTATATAATACTAGACATTTACTTTAAGATTCTTACGCCAAGTGTAGCGAGCCAAAAAACTAACTTAAGCTTTGGGTAAACAACACGTTTTGAGGACGAGCGAAGCGAGTTCGAAGTTAAAAGTAAGAGTACCGATGTATACCCTGTACTTGTTTTTAGCGAATTTTCCCAGGAATGTGTCCAAAATTCGTTTTAGGGGTCCCTAATAACGAAAAAAAATCTGGCTCGGTGGTCTACATGTCGGGAAAATTGCATTTGGAATGCGTGTTTGCGTGCTTAACAATTCATTTCTTACTTAAGGTTCCGGTTTATGCTTTATAACTTGAGCAGTTACTCAATTATCAAGCACTACTCAAAACTCATTTCTTCTGTATTTTCAAAGGAAATGCGCTAAAACCTTTGAGCATAAAATAAAATGAGCATAAAATAAAATGAGCATTAAAATAGAACGAATAATAGTGTGCAATGCCCATTTTAGAGGCATAGTTTTGAATAGCCAAAAGGATAATTGTGCGCATTCATTCAGGGTAGTTGAGTTGATTGCATGTGATTCTAATTCAGTAACTATATAAGTTAAGAAAATACACACACTTACAGTGAAACAACTTTGTAAAAACCACTCAGGCAGTCTTAAAAACACCTAAAACGAATAATTCTGGTAATATCCCGATTTTGGATTTTTTTGCAAAAAACAATACTCTTCCTATGTAACTATGTATAAACGAGAAAAAGTAATAACCTATTGAATCTAAATGCTTATTTCCTTTGTGAAATCTAAGCAAATTGAGAAGGTGTTAGAAGTGTTAGCCCATAAGCTAGTAGAAAAGCAAGTTGAGGTGTTAGTACTGAAGCTAGTAGAGATATTAGTAGAAGTGTTAGTAATGAAGCTGCTACAGAAGCTAGCAGAAGTGTTGGTTCTAAAGCTAGTAGAGAAGCTAGTAGAAGTGTTAGTACTGAAGCTAGTAAAGAATCTATTAGTGGTAAAAGTAATGAAGCTAGTAGATGTACTAGCACTGTTCAGACTATAAAGCATAAACCGAAAATCTGAGCAAAAAACTGAGCTAGTTGAGGTGTTAGTACTGAAGCTAGTAGAAGTGCTGGTACTGAAGCTAGTAGAGAAGTTACTATTGGTGTTAATACAGAAGCTAGTAGAAGTGTTAGTACTGAAGCTAGAAGAAAAAGCTAGTAGAAGTGTTAGCACTGAAGATAGTAGAGAATCCAGTAGAAGTGTTAGTACTGAAGCTAGTAGAGAAGCTAGTAGAAGTGTTAGTACTCAAGATAGTAAAGAATCTATTAGTGGTAAAAGTAATGAAGCTAGTAATGAAGCTAGTAGATGTACTAGTAATGTTCAGACTATGAAGCATAAACCGAAAACCTGAGAAAAACACTGACTTAGTCAGCAGAAATGCAAGCATTGCGAAGTAAATTCACTGGGCTTATGGATCATCTCGACACAATGATTTACAAATTAAAATCAAATAAATTCACAGACAAATGTAGGTTAAAAAAATATACATTTTCAAGTTGCTAACCCCTCCCTCGTGCGACTTACTACTCACAAACTACAGCTTTAACTTGAATAAATATTCAATCAAACAAGGTTTGCTAAGATTAATGTCTCTATTATTGTAAGGTATCGAGGGTACGGAACAATAAGCTGTTTCTCAACTTATGTTCCATTATTTATCAGTTGAATTGTTAGTATTTTTAGTATGCATGGACACGACTTGTAATTATCACGATACAAATGGCTCTTAAACAATAGGTAACTGTAACAATCACAATGTTTCGTGCATTCTATCACACCTTTTTAAAATGTATTAATGTATCTTTTGAATAAATTATAATGTAAATTACTATTTATAATATACTTAATTTTAATTTATTTTATGATTATTTTGTATTTTATACATTTAGGGAAGAAATTATAAGAATTAAGTTACATCTATTTAATTAAGTACATCTATTTATAGGGTCGGTTAAATGAAATTTATTAAATTAGAAAAAAAAGTTTTACTCTTAATAATTTTAATACTAAGAAGTTAAATGCTATATAATAGTAGAGCTGTTTAGCTCTAATATATTATAAGCTAAAGACTTTTTAAATATTTAATTTAAATAAACACCTATCTAATTTAAATGTGTCAGGTTCGACGCAAAATTTAATTTAAGACAATTTCAAATAAAAGAACATTTTTCGTTCAGGGACAACAATGATTTTTAGCGAATTTGAAATTATTTATATAACTTTTATAATAAATTTAACTGCAGAGTTGAGGGAAAATAAATATATTTTTGAACACCAACAAACAAAATCTAATCAACTAAATAAAAATGTAATTTAAAAGAAAAACTCATTTAGGGAAAACGAATTGCTATTGTTAATTTTTTTTTAAAGGATGGGGGTTAAACCTAAAAGAAAGAAGAGAAGGTTATATTGGTTTAAAACTTCTTGAGAAAGTTATAGCTTCAATTTTACAGGAGCGTAGAATAGAAGCTATAATTCCTGGTGTGCGGTGCGATGTAGTCGCCGTTTCTAAGGGCCCTAAGAGACGTTTTCCACTACACAGAGTCCAAGGTAACTAGATACGGTTGGAAAGCAATCCGCAGAGGTCGTTTATGGTTTCTATAGTCTCTTTTCTAAACCCTATCTAATGAATGTACCTTTTTTCCCTTTTTCGAGGTTCTATTTCTGCTTTTGTCCCAGTGGACGATTCCAACTCCCACCGCAGGCCACGACAAACTTTAATTTTCTCTCTTTATTATTCTTTTATTTTTAAACCACACATCGATATTTCGTTTGCATCATTTTCTTATTTTATTAAAATTCTTTATAGTATATTGCGTTGTCTTAAGAAAAAAAGAGAAGATTAATAAAGACAGTGACAGTTTTTTTAGGCGATGGTTTTGAAGCAGCTAGATCTAACAGATGGAACAACAACTGATCATTTTGATGTGACTGATAAAACAACAGATCAGTTTGTAACAACAACTGATCATTTTGATCTGACTGATAAAACAACAGATCAGTTTGCAACAACAACTGATAATTTTGATCTGACTGATAAAACAACAGATCAGTTTGTAACAACAACTGATAATTTTGATCTGACTGATAAAACAACAGATAATAGAATTTCAGATGTTGCAATATCCATAAGATACAAACTCATGTTATGGCACCTGATTTTGAAGTCAACTATAACGAACTTGTTAATTTTAAGAATGCGTAAGAGTTAAAACTACAAATATAGTTTTTTCCTCAATTATACCGTTGGTTTATAGGAAAGTTATGCGTTACGTATGAAGCTGGGGATACAGCTAAATTATTAGTTTCAGGTGTTTGTAAGACCTTTTGAGTGGTTTTTACTAAGTTGTCTTTCTATATATGTGTTTATGTGTCTGTTATCATCGTAGCGCAGAGTGTTCATGCTAGAGAATTGAATATTTTTAAAAAAAATCAATCTTAATGACTAGTTGAGCCATCCGGAAAATATTATTTACGTCAAAAATCCGCTAAAAAACAAAAATTTAAATAATCTAGTTGAAATGCAATACAGATAAATATCTATAAATGGTCAATGGATCTATAAAATTTCTTTACTATATTAAAATATTAAGATAAAAGTATTGACTATTACATTTTAAATTTTTACCGGACTATTAATTTTAAGGAACTAAAGAATGAGGTACCATGGATACTTGCTGTTGGATATGAATACTCTTGGGCTGGTTTTGGCTTAACGCCATTATCAGCAGGCGTAGCAACACGAATAAGCACAACGAACCCTCTGAAGATCTTTATCATTATCTTCAGAGGGCTCGTCGTGCTCATTGAGACTAAAAGTTATTCACTGATACAACTTTATTAGTTAAGAGCTAAAGTGTTGCCCCTACTGATGATGGCGTTAAGCTGAAACTGGTCCAGGGATACTCATATCCAGCAGTACGGTCGTTAGCTGTTTTTTCAACTGCTTCTTCAACTTGCGGTAAATATAACCTCATAAATTTTAAGGACTGTAAAAACTCAAAAAATGATTCGAATTAGTTGAATAAATATGTTTGTTTATACTTTGTTTCATTTCAATACAGTTAGCATATCTATGGTTTTTAATGGTTCTGTAATATTAAGTATCCAGCAACGTTAGTACTTATATGAGTAACCGTGGAAATACAATGGACGTTTTTACTGTCTGAGGACGAACAAAGCGACGCCGAAGACGTGCTGTAATATAAATTAAGTCATTTCAATAGTATAAGGACGAGCGAAGCAATTTCGATATTAAAGATGAGCTTAACGGATCCGATATGATGAGGACAAATTCCGAGGTACCCCTTACTCAATTTTAGCAAATTTTCATCAGAAAATTACGCTTATGAGTTTTTTTTTATAATTTTTTTATAATTTTATTGTTATTTTTTTTATATTATTTTGACCAGAAGAAAATATACTTTGTTGCCAAATTTGAAAACTTAATAATAATTTGGTAGTTCTAAATCCATTACGTAAAATGATAGATGTAATAAGATTGCATATACTTAAAAACGTCCCAAGAATAATTTGCAGTTTATTTTACGCTTTGCCATTAGTTATTCATATCAACAGTCATAAAAATAAAAAATATTTCGTTTTAGAACAAATTCATAAAAAAGCACTTAAAACCCAGGGAAAGAGCACCATTTCAAAAAATAAAATGGAAAATTCTGTCCTTCAAGTGCACGTTAAACACAAAATACATTTGATCGTAAAATTTTAGAAAGAGATATAAAAAGCAGGCCGAATGTATCTTGAAACTTGAGCTGGAAGAAGTTTTTAAAAATTTAATTTTGGTCATAAAACCTTTTTATGACGATTCAGAGTTACAGCTTCAGTTCTCTTATAGCCTATATTCTGAATTACAACCATCTTTACGGCGCAAGAAGTACGTTAAAAATTATAGCCGTAGCGAGATGAAGGAAACTACCCCATGCAAACCAACATGTCTTTTTCGTCAAGTTTTAAAACTCATGGGTTTCAACTCCGGGGACAGGTGGGAACGCCATAAAAACCAAAATAAAAAACCCTCCTATAAAATGCAAAGGTAAAACTATATAGCCTGTCATGTCGACAAAAAAACATGTATGTAAAAAAATACTTCTTAAAAAATCACATTAACCTTTTAGTGAGGTCATAGCTTGGGTAGGACTGCAACGCATGAAACATCTGATGACTCTGTTCTTTTGGACAGAGTACTGGTCGTGAATTTGAAACAGAGAACCTTTTAACATTGGTCATGAAACTTGGATGGATAACTTTCGGCAAGAGTAAAATAAAAATCGAATCAAGAAAAAACACCATAAGGGTACGAATTTGGGTTCCAGGATATTCCATTTGATATTTTCGTTCATTTGTGTCAATTCGATCAGTCGAAATTTCGATTTTTTAACATTTTCTTTAACTTTTTGATGATAGCAAAATAGGTTATTATAATCAGAAGAATTGTATCTTCCAGGCAACACAACTAGAGTTTTTAGCTCTCTAACATGAACACAGCTGGCGTTTTGCGTGACACACACAGACAAACTGACAGCATGATTAAAACTACTTATAACATCATGAAAATGCCTGGAACGGATTTTCGTGATGAAACCTTGGTTTTGGATTTTCAGGTTGAACTCAATACTTTTCCTTTTACCTATACGGTAGTAGGTAAAAATTAATATAACAATTTAATTTTAAAATAATGTACTTTTACCGATTATTTTCTTTCGACTCATTCGACAGTATTTATCTCGAATAATCAGTTTTAGGTGTTTTAAGACCAACTAAGTGTTTTTGACAAAATTGTGTATGTGTGTGTTTGTTATGATCGTGCTTGTGTCCAGTGTATATATACTAGAGATTTAAAACTTAGTACAAATTTCAATCTTTACGTCTAGTTGTGCTATCCAAAAAATATTTTATGAATCCACAATAATGTCAGCCGAAATTTCGAAAACGAATACAATGCTAAAAAATATATCGATTTAACATCAAACTACAAATTCCGTCTTTTCCACAAGAATATCTATATTTAAATAGCAGAGCCGGCTTTCGGCTTTCGCTAGTTGATGGCGAAAGCCGAAAGCCGGCTCTGCTATTTAAATATAAGATATTCTTGTGGAAAAGACGGAATTTGTAGTTGATGTTATGAGTAATCCACAGCGTAGTAACGTACCAATATATCGATTGTTTTTACACAACAAAAAAACACACATGTACACACGTACGCATGTAGACATATAAAAGACTAACATGTGGGCCAAATTTCATCTCATTATCAGTATCAGATCAATTTTTATTAAATTACTTTTATATACGTTGTTTTAAAATTTAAAAAATCGGGAAATTCTCTTAATGAATTAAAATTTAGTACAGCTGTAAACCTTAACGTAATATACGTACACTAAGTTTTGTTTTCATACGACAAGTGCATCTACTGTTTTATTGACTCGTGTAAGTCAGTGCTTGTATGGGTGACCGCTGGGAATAAAACAAAGGTATTTACTATCTGAAGACCGAGAAGTCATGTTGCAGTATAAATTTGGTGCTTAATAATTAAGTAGTAACTGCTCAAGTAATAAAGCATAAACCGGAAAAATAACTCTCTGCATCGCAAGTGTTCACTGGTCTTGAAGACGTGGCACCAAAAACGTAAATTAGATACATAAATAATTGAAACAAATGTATGTTCTGCATATAGGGGTATATTATTGTCCCTCTACAGCACAACAGAATCATACAATTGAAACTAAAACTATCCTGTTCCACCCCTCACTCCATTCAACAGTTTTATTGATGACAAGCCGCTGGTCAATGTATTAAGCCATTAAACTAATTGATACACTATTATATACGGGTTTGTATGAGAATAATAAATTTAATTTTTATGTCCACTCTAAAAGGATTTTCCCAGGCAAGACAAAGCAAATAATAAAGGATATACTATTTTGTCTCTTATTTCCAGTCAATATACATACAATGCAATAATTTATTGTAGTGATACTATCACTATATACACATTAAGTTAATTAGTTATGATTACAATTTATGAATGGTATTAATTAACGTCAATGGTTCTACAAGAAACAACATTCTCTATCATTTTATATATCATGAAATTAATATGTGTTGTTATACATCCTATCGGCTTACTGTTAATTATACTAATTAGCATTAATTATTAATTAGCAATGGTAATTATTAATACTATTGAATTGCTTTTAAAAGTACAAATATCATTATTAATTTAAAATAAATAAGAATTAAAAATGAATGAAATATTAAAATTTATTATAGCCTAATATATTTATTTTAAATTTTTAAATTTAATTTTACATTAATAAAGTATATTTATTTAGGTTTAATATAATATATTTATTGTGAGGAAAAGTTTCGCAGTACTGAGTATCTGATTTGAGTAAATTTTCAATGGAAAAAATGAGCTTATGAGATTGGGGCAATGTTTTCTTTCATTATACTGTTGGCGTAGGAAAAATGTTGAACGCCTTTTCTACTCTGACGAAACTTTAGAGTTGGCTAGATGTTAGTAACTAATATAAGGATTTCGTTCGTGATAAAATTTAGTTAAAAGTTATAAAAAAATTAAAATGTAAAATCGAGTTAAACAAGGTGTCTCATTTTCAGTAGATATTACAACGCTTAATCGATTAAGACCGGTTTAAACTCAATGCAAGTCAAAAAGACATATATATATATATATATATATATATATATATATATATATATATATATATATATATATTGTATTTATTATATTCATCCGGACACTAGTCTCGAGTGCAAAGAGAGAAGGAAAGCACTTTTTAAAACCCTAGAGAGTAGCAGATTTCATTGACTCTGTTACGATTGGAAAATATATATATATATATTATAATATATAATATATATATAAATATATATATAATATATATTTGTGTTTGTGTGTGGCTCGTGAGTCAGGCTTGTATGACGAGGTGATGACAAATTTTTAAATACACGGCATAATGGCATATTAATTAACAATTAATAATAAAATTAAAACTCAGAACTTTTCCTCATCACATCGGATTTGCTACGCTAATCCTCTCTGCTTCGGACTCGCTTTGCTTGTCCTCAGAATATATAATTCGCCAAATCTATACTGCAACATGTCTTCACACTCGCTTCGCTTGTTCTTAGACTGGAAATACATTCTCAGCGGTCGTTTTATGATCCCAACAAAAAATGTAAATATATACTTGTCGTAGTGAAACAATACTTTGTTTACTTATTTATTACGTAAAGGTAATCTTTTGTACTAAATTTTAACTCTATTGAATCATTTTCTGATTTTCTACAATTTTTTAAGGAACGTACACAAGTCATTGGATAAAAATTGAAATAATGCTGATAATGAGTTGAAACTTAGCACATATGTAAGTCTTATACATGGCAACAGTTTTAACTCTCTAGCATAAATACAATAGGAGCTACGATGATAAAACACACATACACATGCAGAGAGACAACTTCATAAAAACCACTCAGGAGTCCTTAAAAACACCTGAAATGGATAATTCTGGTTTCATCCCGGTTTCGGATTTTTTTTGCAAACACAATACTTTTTCTATATACGTACGATGTAAATGAGGAAAAGTAAAAAAAAAAATAATAAAAAAAACAAATAATGCGAAAGAAAAACTATGTGGCCACCGAGCAATCACAGGAAAGCTACGTGCTGCGAAGCGGCAAAGGCGCTTTGCAAATTTGTAGGATTCAAAAAATACATTCTAGACATCCTAAACAAAAAAAATAACTTTAATCAGCCGGTCAAATCAAGTCTCATTTATAATAAATCGTAATATTTTCTTAAATAAAATAATAAAAAACAGAGCCCTAAACAGAGCATCTCTGGTCATAAATTCAGCATAAAGCCAAAATAAATTACCATAATTTATTTTTAAGTCGTAATTTAATTTTTTATTGCATTTTTGAAGATAGCAATTTTACAGCCGCTTCTTTCCATTTTTATTTTATTAAATATATTTTTTTAATATTTATTATATTATTTTTATATTTTTAAGTTTTCTTTTAAGGTGCATGACAAATTTTCTAATCTGGAAACAAATATATTTTTATTGTTTATTTATTATTACTTTTATAAATTAAATAGATAGTATAATATTTACCGCTTATCTAATATAAACAATTGCTGTTTTATGAAATATAAAAAAATTTAAGTATAGTAATATTTCATTACTTATTTAAATAAATTAATAATTAAAATTGTAAATAAAATTTTATGACGATTTTGTAAAAAATTTAATTACAAGCTTGTAAAAATTCATTTAATTCGCTACATTTTTCTTACTCTTTTATTTCTAATTTTTAATTATTTTTTAATTGAATGTAATGTTACTCATAATTCCCTCAATACAACCTACTATAACTTGTTGATACGTTTATTTAATTAACTACAGTCTATCAGACTACATCATTATATAAGCTTTATTGGCTTTACTATTCGCGATTCAAAGAGATAGTTGTATGGTTGGCAATACCAATGGGTATTGACGAAAGGGTGATCAATAAAATCATCATGGGAGCCGATAAAAATTCTCGATTATTCCAGGATTTTAAGTAACAGTTTTATACCATTAAGTACATAATATGTGGGTGTATTGTTGTCAAATGTCCAATTCTTAGCTCCAGCAGATCCCAAGAATTGTAAAAATTTGATGTCTGTGTGTGCATGCATGGATGAGTGTGCACTTCTCTTGTAAACACGACACAGGTAAAACAGCGCCACCGATATCAACATGGCATAAAAAAATCACTTTTAGTGCTGAAACATCTTTGTGGGGCACTCAAGGGCTCTGCGTAATCTCATTGAAACCTCCTGAGTTAAGGTTTTAATAAATCAATTGTTTTTGGCTTTCCGTACTCTATCTGTGTTTGATATGTATTTTAAACTTTCTTTAATATATTTTACTGTAATTTTGTCCTGTTTATTTCATTATATTGAAGTCGAAGGTAGTCAGGTTACTTTTTCGATTTTTCATAATTCAACCACTAAGTAATATAAGTAAGTCATTAATCGTGAGACACCATGTTATCATTAATCAAGTTTATCATCATAGAGATATATACTAGAGAGGGCATACTACTCCTTTAGTATATAGTACATTGAGAGGCCTGAAACATCTTTTTTGGGGCTCTCAGGAGCTCTGTGTAACCTCATTGAAACCTCCTTTAAGAGTGAGTTAAGGAAAAAAGGGAGGTTATAATTAATAAATTTATTTTGGTTTCTAGCACTTTGTTTGTGTTTTGATTGGTATTTTTAATGCTTTACTACATAAGTTATTGTAATTTTGTACTGGTTATTTAATTATCGTTCGATTTCGGCACCGGAGGTCCGGGGTTCGCAGCCCGGGCTATGATCTAAGATTTTATGAATAGTATTGGTATTAAAATGATTTCGCCAACTTTAATTAATTCTCAGAGTGTAGTAGATGCAACCCACCTGAGGTGGTTCCCGCAGGGTGAATACCCTGATGGGCCGAAAGGCCCTAAAACGGGCATTTTATTTTTATTTTTATTTTATTTAATTATATTTATAAGCGTAGGGTCAGGTTACTTTTTCGATTTTCAAAATTTAACCTATGGGGCTCCTCTAGAAATAATATCTTTATGTTTATAATCATGTTATCATAAATTATGTTTATCATCATGTTAATTATGTCAATAATATGCGACATGTGCTGCACTCTAGAGGAACAAATCTCATGATAAGTAATTCATTTATATCTATTGAGGAAAAGATTTAAGTACTATCATAATAATCAATCTAAAACTTTATAACCAAGTAAAGAAGGAAATAAATGTCTAGAGCCGACATCATTTAGCATTCATCCTGGTCGTTAGGTTTAGTTCGAGTGGCGTTTATATGATAATTGAGTTTCCTTAACCTTTAGGGGTTATAAGAGCTATATAGGTTTAATAAGGGAGTAAGGTATGAAGGGATGGAACCGATCTAGGAGTTAAGGTGAGTTTTTATGTGTTGCTAGTCAATCTAGAGAGTGGTTTGTGGTAGTTGGTTTAGTATAAGAACGCAATATCGATACCCCTAGGTCACTATCTAGTGTCTTCATTTCTTGGTACTTTTCACAGCTACCATCTTTTCATTATTTGATTTATGCGCCACTCGAGGGTTATCCCACCCTACTGGTTTTTTTTGTAGAACCCTTCAAAGATGGCTTCCAAAATGGTTTTTATGTGTCCCTCGTGCCTCGGAATGTGTTTCTATTCAAACTGTCTCCCTTCCTTTCTCGGAGCTATAAAAGGATTTCTTTCGGTATCCTCGTTCATCAGGTCCCCGACAGTAGCTCCCCCTAGACAATCTAAATGTGCTGTTCTTCTCTCACGCTCTGTTGACCCTATAGATGAAGTTACAGAATAGCAATCCTGCAATGTTTTCACTACACTGATCCCATATATACTTATTTCTCTTTTGTTAATTCCCCGAGACAGTTTGACAGTATTGATTTACACGTAACACATAGAGACAGATATCATTACCTGATAAATAGGATTACCACACACATCACTAAATAATTTATCAGTCTAAATATACAAAGCGTTAAGAATGTTTCTATTACCTATTTAATCTCAATAGATGTGAAATAAACGTCTTATTTCAATTCTTCTTCTTTTCTGAATTTCATTTCAACCTAAAAAACCATAAATTAAAAACACATGTTTTAAAATATGCTTATTTTAAAATGAGTACTTCCAAAAGAACGGTGCAGAATTTCGATCCTACACCTCTGAGGGGAAGTCGTTCAATGTTTAGTAACACTCTTTTAGACTGGACACTCAATATGAAAAACCTTAAATTTTGAAGCCATGATGTTGGTTTGATCATGTTATGGGTTTTATTGGACAGATGGAATGAGCCTTGTTTTAATACTGCGAAATAGCACCTAAGGCCCATCAAATTTAAGAATACCTGATTTTAACGTGTTTAACTTATCTTTCTGTTCTGCGTGTTATACATGCAAAACACAAAGGGAAGGCTTTATATGAAGTTAACCCTTCTATCGGGCGTTCTATCGGGAGGCCATGAATTCAAGGCTAGCCAACCCAGCTTAAGTTTCACGTAGATTACTTTGGCTGTTACGAAATGCGGGGATGGATATCGGCTGAGACAAGTCTGGACGTTTTTTTCGACTCTAGCTCATATAAAAAAAAGTTCTGCGGGCCGACGGAGAGTGGGAAATATAATGATAAATGAACAATAATAATCTACAAATGAAAGATAATAATCAACAAATGAAAGATAATAATCAGCAAATGAAGGATAATAATCAGCAAATGAATGGTAATAATCAGCAAATGAAAAATCATAATCAGCAAATGAAAGGTAATAATCAGCAAATAAAAGATAATGATCAACCTTCGGACCGAGATAAGTGAAAGTAGAGATCCGGATTTATCGGTGTCTGTGGTCCCACGATTAAATTAGGGAAAGGTTATACGCACACTAACTTCAGAGTTGCTACCAGCGTCCCTCCCCGTTGAGCTGTACCGGACTGGACAGAGCTGTAAATGTGAGGAGTATCTGGTGAGACTAGAGGAACTGTTGAGATTGGAAAAACTAGTAAATTGCGAAAAAATAGTAAAAGATAGTAATTCCGAGTAGCTAGTGGGACTAGAGAATTACTGGGCAAACAGTAAACCTGGTCACAAGGTGCAGTGCTGTCTCATAAAGAAGAGGTTTGGAGTACCAAAGTCTTCCCTGGTCTAGTGTGTGGATAAACTCTAGGGTTCTCAGTAGAGTGGCGTTCGGGAGAGTAAAAACACTAAAATGACCCTACGGGTTCAAGTGTAAAAAGAATATAAAGGCTGAAACTTAAGACTGAATTTTCATTTAACTTTAAGTAGCACTAATTGATAATATTGATTTTTACTATAATAGAGTATTTGCACAATTTTTTTATTGCATTATATTTAAGAACGTCATATAAAAGAACACCCTGTAAAATATTAGAATAAAAAAACTTATACTTTTGATGATACAGCGAAAAAACTAAAAATATATTTAAACATGTTCTTTTGGCGGGAAAACGGCCTCGACTGCTTGTGTGACGTCAGACGTAAGAATACCGCCGTGCAGTACAATATTCACTAGAGCAACACTCATAAGAGTTTATTCTATACTGTCAACAAGATGATACTGACAGCTGTAGTCATCACGTTCCTTAGGCATTGTATTGCCTGGAACACGGAATTGTTTTGTTTCAGTCTTCTTTACATTATATTGAACTGTAAGCAACTGTTGACCTTACGATATTTCTAACTAAAACTCCCATCTGTACCTTAAACGACCCAACCTTTAGAACGTTCCGTTTTCACCCCACTCTCTCACACATTCCCCCTCTCCTCTTCTTTAAATGCTTATTTCAACTATTTAAAAATAAAATTAAATATTTTTTTTGCTGCTTAATATATGTTTTAAACACATTTAATCATTTTATGAGCAAAACAATTTTTTTGGGAAAATGCAAATACTCTATTGTGATAATTTTGAGTTAATATTTGCAATGATAAATCTATTATGCTTACATAATAAAGCTACAAGAAATTATTTCACTATCACGTAATGTAAACTTTACCATCACCAGATGGAATTAGAAAAACATTACTGAAAATAGCTCATTACATGTAACTGTAAAGTTAATGCTTTCAGATTGCTTTCCCCTCCCCCCGTAATATACGTTTATAGATTCTAGATATTCTTTCCCAAAACCATCAGAGGGTGCAAACTTCAAGATTTAGAACTGATAGCTCTACCAGACAGAAATTCGATACAAACCTCATTAAAACCATCCAGACTTTATCAGGGGGAATTTGTTTGATAATTTACTTAAAATATAGTGTTTATGATAAGGTTTTAATTGGATTTGGTCCTTCGCACGACAAAAATTATATTTAAAGCTAAAAACCGTAATTTCAGAGTGTAAAAGGGTCTTTTTATGTTTGTAATTTTCATCTCCAGATTTAATTTGTCAGAATTTCTGAGGGGTTTAGGGATGGCCCGACAAAAAGTCATCTTGAAAATGAGTAGGAAGGGTAAAAACTTGAAAACTGGACTCTGTATAGGATATGAGATTCTAACAGAACGGGGCAAAATGATACTATACTGGAAATATATATCAGTGTTACGAACTGTCCCATGGTCAATTCCAACTCTACTAAAACCTTTAATATCCCGACATTCCCTCGTATCCAATAGCAATAGTCTAAATTAAAAACTATAGCTTTCTAAAAACCCAACATCCAAATTTCCCAGACAATCTCGACTTCCCCTCTCGAAAAACCCCATTCTAACAAATACACAAAAAAGTATAAATTGTAAAAACAACTCGATGTCGGATTAACACCCACTAACACGCATTCCGCCACTCTGTACTAAATCCTTTTGGAAAATCTTCCAATTTATTTCCTTTCCAGCTTTTCAAGTCCTCTTCGATAAATTTTAAGTTAATAAAAAAGATTTTATTTGCTCAAATATATAAAGGGCTGAGCTTTTTATTTATTATTTGCAATCTTTAATAACACTGAGTGTAAGAAAAATAAATAATATTTATTGCTCGTGATACTCTCGGCTGTTATGAAAGAAGGAGTAATATTTTGTTAGGACTTTTATTAGCCTTACACTTATATAAACTAATCCAGCACTATATGAGTTTATATACATTTTTATATTCTTCAAAGAATTATTAGTCATGAAACGTGTAACATAACGTTTAGGATTTCCTCGTTACATTTAGATTATTGTAACTTTAAAAAAATATTAAGATATGTTAAAAGCCGGGTTCGGGTGCCTCGGAACTTTGCCTCGCCATATCGGATCCGCTATGCTCATCTTCTCATCTTCGGATACGCTTTGCTCCTTACAAGTAGCCAAATTTATAATGCACGCAGGGAGCCACGATGATAACACCCACACAGATACAGACAGACAACTTTGTAAAAACCACTCTGGAGAGCGTAAAAACACGTGTAACGGATATAAAGCAGTATGTTCTCCATCAAACAAGATGATATTTATCAGTGCATTACCAATAAGACAATAAAAGTCTCTCCTCAGTTAGTTATTATTTAATTTAAATAATACAGCGTGTTTTCCATTAAACACGATGCTATACCATTAGAAAATATAACAAACAATTAGGATAATAAAAGTCCCTCCACAGTTAGTTATTATTTAATTTAAATAATACAGTGTGTTTTACATTAAACACGATGCTATACCATTAAAAAAATATAACAAACAATTAGGATAATAAAAGAGTCTCTGCTATTTATCAGTCATAACAACAGATAAATAATAAAAGTCCAATGTGCGTTTCCATTAAACACGGTGATATCATCAGTGCATAACAAACAAATAGGATAATAAAAGTCTCTCCACAGTTAGTTATTGTTTAATTTAAATAATACAGTGCGTTTTCTATTAAACACGATGCTATACCATTAGAAGATTACAAACAAATAGGATAATAAAAGTCCCTCCACAGTTAGTTCTTATTTTATTTAAATAATGCAGTGTGTTTACCATCAAACACGATGCTGTACCATTAGAGTATAACAAACAATTAGGATAATAAAAGAGTCTCTGCTATTTAATCAGCAGGCATGCATAACAAACAGATAAGATAATAAAAAGTCCAATGTGCGTTCCATATAAACACGGTGATATCATCAGTGCATAACAAACAAATAGGATAATAAAAGTCTCTCCACAGTTAGTTATATGTTTAATTTAATAATACAGTGCGTTTTCTATTAACCCACACCACATACCATTAGAAGATACAAACAAATAGGATAATAAAAGTCCCTCCACAGTTATGTTATTATTTTAATTTAAATAATACAGTGTGTTTACATTAAACACGATGCTATACGCCATATAGAATATATTAACATAAACAAAATGAGCTAATAAATAGCTCTGACATTAACAAACACAAACAGAAAATATAAAAGTCCAATGTGCGTTTCCATTAAACACGGTGATATCATCAGTGCATAACAAACAAATAGGATAAAAGTCCCTCCACAGTTAGTTATTATTTAATTTAAAATAATACAGTGTGTTTTACATTAAACACGATGATACCATTAGAAAATATAACAAACAATAGGATAATAAAAGAGTCTCTGCTATTTATCAGTGCATAACAAACAGATAAGATAATAAAAGTCCAATGTGCGTTTCCATTAAACACGGTGATATCATCAGTGCATAACAAACAAATAGGATAATAAAAGTCTCTCCACAGTTAGTTATTGTTTAATTTAAATAATACAGTGCGTTTTCTATTAAACACGATGCTATACCATTAGAAGATTACAAACAAATAGGATAATAAAAGTCCCTCCACAGGTTAGTTATATTTAATTAAATAATACAGTGTGTTTTACATTAAACACGATGCTATAACAATTAGAATATATAACAAACAAATAGGATAAAAATGAGTCTCTGCTATTTATCAGGCATAACAAACAGATAAGATAATAAAAGTCCAATGTGCGTTTCCATTAAACACGGCGATATCATCAGTGCATAACAAACAAATAGGATAATAAAAGTCCCTCCACAGTTAGTTATTATTTAATTTAAATAATACAGTGTGTTTTACATTAAACACGATGCTATACCATTAGAACATATAACAAACAAATAGGATAATAAATGAGTCTCTGCTATTTATCAGAGCATAAAACAAACAGATAAGATAATAAAAGTCCAATGTGCGTTCCATTAAACACGGTGATATCATCAGTGCATAACAAACAAATAGGATAATAAAAGCTCTCCACATTAGTTATTGTTAATTTAAATAATACAGTGCGTTTTCTATTAAACACGATGCTATACCATTAGAAGATTACAAACAAATAGGATAATAAAAGTCCCTCCACAGTTAGTTATTATTTAATTTAAATAATACAGGTGTTTTACATTAAACACGATGCTATACCATTAGAACATATAACAAACAAATAGGATAATAAATGAGTCTCTGCTATTTATCAGAGCATAACAAACAGATAAGATAATAAAAGTCCAATGTGCGTTTCCATTAAACACGGTGATATCATCAGTGCATAACAAACAAATAAGATAATAAAAGTCTCTCCATAGTTAGTTATTATTTTATTTAAATAATGCAGTGTGTTTACCATCAAACACGATGCTGTACCATTAGATCATAACAAAAAAAAATAGGATAATAAAAGTCTCTCCACAGCTAGTTATTATTTAATTATAATATAGCAGCGCGTTTCGCACCTAACAAGTGGTCATCTTCATGACATTTTTATATATTTAAATGTAAAATATTTTTTTTATAATCAAACAATAATTTTAGAGTTTATATTATAGTTAATTATAATACATTTTTACTAAACCATAATGGGTGATATTCTCATACAATGTTTCAACTTGATTCCTAACTTTACAACATCCCAAGAACAGGTTTTTTTTTTGTTTTTTTAAGTGGGTGTTACTGTATCCATTAAAATAGTGTAGGTTTCAGAAAACTTCATGGAGCGTGGCGAAGAACGGCTGAATAATGTTATAAAATCTCCCTCCGCAGTAGTTATGGCTTTATTAAGGAAATTTCAAGAAAAAAATAACATTCATTTTAACTTAATGATTTAATGCCAATATTTCTTAACAGAACATTATAAAATTTTTATTTAATCTTATTTATAGTTTTTTCAGGTATTTTTTTTTAATTTAATGAGATACAACAACCCTTTTAAAATTTATTATTTTAACATATTTCTCCATTATCAAGTTTTAAATTCATGTATCAGAAAATCTTTTTCTTAAATAAATCCTAAGTTAAATCAGATTTTAAATAAAACCATTATAAATTTTAATGTTTTTAAAGTCACCTTCTTGTTCAGATTTTGTATAAAAGATTAAAATAAATATATTAGGTTTACACGCTTGGGGTTCGTTCTATTAAATTATTTAAGACAACGTAACGCGTTTATATATTCTTAACACATACAAGAAACATGAATACATATCTTTACATGAAATATGTTTGAAAAATAGTGCTTCTTTTGTAAAATATTGTTAAATGCTGAGCAATAAACAATCAAATAACACGATCTTTGTTTAGAAATAATTTGTAAACGTGTACGATGTGTTAAGGAGTGCAAAATATTCCAATCAAAACATGTTTTGCGAATTTAAGAATAAAATTATATTTGCCTGGTGAATTGTGTTGAAGGGACATCTACATGGGCGTAGCCAAAGGGGGGGCAGCCCCCCCCCCCTTGCCGAGCAGGGTTGTTGCAAAAATTATATAAAAACTATGGTTCAGGCAAGAACAAGCATTTTTTCAAATTAATAAAATTAATTTTAATATTAAATTTTATAAGCATAATAAATTAATTTCATTATTTTTATTTATAATAATTTAGAGCTTAAAGGTAACTTTTGTCTTAAAAAATTAAATTTGTTTTTTTAGTTCGACATATTAACTTTGTAGTAATATTCTTAGTAAAATAAAAATTAAAATGTCCGCCATGTTTAGTTCACTTCAGTTCAATAATAATTTTTTAAACAAAACATAAACCACACACACTCAAATATACATACATACATACACATATATATGTATGTGGCTACGCATATATAATATAGTATATTAGAAAGTTGTGCTGGTATAGATGCTAAAAATGGCAATATTCTTAGACAATGTTATTTTAGTCCCTCAGAAGCATCTATGCATTGCTGCTGGTATATAGATAGCAAGCATCTATATCAGGACTAAAAATAACATTGTCTAAGAATACATTTATAGATCTATATCAGAACACTAGCATCACATATCTATAGACTATACATAGGTCTACATTCTAGACATAAGCATCTATATGCCAATTTGCCATTTAGCATCTATAGCAGTACAACATTCTAGCATCAACATAAGCATCTATATCACGACTAAAAATAACATTGTCTAAGAATACTGCCATTTATAGAATCTATAGCAGTACAACATTCTAGCATCAACATAAGCATCTATATCAGGACTAAAAAATAACATTGTCTAGAATACTGCCTTATAGCATCTATAGCAGTACACATTCTAGCATCAACATAAGCATCTATATCAGGACTAAAAATAACATTGTCTAAGAATACTGCCATTTATAGAATCTATATCAGTACAACATTCTAGCATCAACATAAGCATCTATATCAGGACTAAAATAAACATTGTCTAAGAATACTGCATTTATAGAATCTATAGCAGTACAAACATTCTAGCATCAACATAAGCATCTATATCAGGACTAAAAATAACATTGTCTAAGAATACTGCCATTTATAGCATCTATAGCAGTACAGCATTCTAGCATCAACATAAGCATCTATAACAGGACTAAAAATAACATTGTCTAAGAACACTGTCATTTATAGAATCTATATCAGTACAACATTCTAGCATCAACATAAGCATCTATATCAGGACTAAAAATAACATTGTCTAAGAATACTGCCATTTATAGAATCTATAGCAGTACAACATTCTAGCATCAACACAAGGGACTATATCAGGATTAAAAATAACACTGTCTAAGAATACTGCCATTTATAGCATCTATAGCAGTACAACATTCTAGCATCAACAATAAGCACTATTCAGGACTAAAAATAACATTGTCTAAGAATACTGCCATTTAAATCTATAGCAGTACAACATTCTAGCATCAACATAAGCATCTATATCAGGACCTAAAAATAACATTGTCTAAGAATACTGCCATTTATAGCATCTATAGCAGTACAACATTCTAGCATCAACATAAGCATCTATAACAGGACTAAAAATAACATTGTCTAAGAATACTGCCATTATAGCATCTTAGCAGTACAACATTCTAGCATCAACATAAGCATCTATATCAGGACTAAAAATAACATTGTCTAAGAATACTGCCATTATAGCATCTATAGCAGTACAACATTCTAGCATCAACATAAGCATCTATATCAGGACTAAAAATAACATTGTCTAAGAATACTGCCATTTATAGAATCTATATCAGTACAACATTCTAGCATCAACATAAGCATCTAAGACCTAAAAATAACATTGTCTAAGAATACTGCCATTTATAGAATCTATAGCAGTACAACATTCTAGCATCAACATAAGCATCTATATCAGGACTAAAAATAACATTGTCTAAGAATACTGCCATTTATAGAATCTATAGCATCAGTACAAAATACACATACTCTATATCACAAGCTAAGCATCTATATCAGGACTAAAAATAACATTGTCTAAGAATACTGCCATTTATGCATCTATAGCAGTACAACATTCAAGCATCAACATAAGCACTATATCAGGACTAAAATATCATTGTCTTTATAGCATGTATAGCAGTACAACATTCCATTATCAACACAAGCGTCTATATATGCATTTCATTAAAAGCACCAATAGCATCTATACTATAACAGCATAGACTTCTTCTATACTATTTTTTAAAACTTAATAAAATACAAAAAAAGGCTACAAAGTTCTACGGAATTTTTTTCATCACATCAAATTCCCTACGCTCATCCGTACGACTTTGGACTCGCTTTCCTCGTCCTACTTAACCCTTGTGAACCCAAAAAAAATTGCAGACATACTAACCGCATTCAAATGAAACTTACTTATAAATAAGTATACTAAGTAAATTATACTTATTTATATATAATGGATACACTTGAGCTAAATTTTATTTATTTATTTATATAACAAATAGCCCAAATATAAAATTCTTACCACAATAAATTTATTTCTACGTATACAAAGAAAAATAAAAACATCAAATACAATATTAAACTCAAAATTTTATCTCAACTAATTATTACTACTATTTATTCAATTTGAGGATTACCTAAATTTATGCTAATTTTTTCCAATTTTTATACTGATTACAGATATGTTATTGACGAATCAATTGTAGAATCAGCTACCGTCGATATGTAATTATTTGTTTTCAATGACAGATAATTTAGTTTTAGATTTTAAGATTTTACATCTTGTACCCTCTTGAAACAGGGGTTTCGTATGTTGATGATACATATGTTATATGATAAATAGACAATTTAAAGACATTTAAAGCATAAATTAATTACTTAAATTAATTAATCAGCAAGTTTTGCTGATAAATAAAAAAACTATTTATTTATTATAATAGCCTGATTTTTACTCTTTCATACTCATTTATACCGTAGGTATATAGGAAAAGTATTGTCTTTGTAAAAAAATCCGAAACTGGGATGTCACCTTAATTCTACGTTTCAGGCGTTTTTAAGGCCTCCTGAGTGGCTTTAGCAAAGTGTTGGCCTCCTGAGTGGTTTTTGTCTGTAGTGTATATTTATTGTAGCACCCAGTGTATGCTAGAGAGTTGAAATTCGTACAAAAATTGTCTAAACCGCAGTAATAGTTGTGCTATTCGGAAAATAATTTTTTTATGTCATAAATTTTGAAAAATCCTAGGACACGAAAAATTGATTGCGATCTGAAGTTTGGCACGCATGTAGCCATGTATAAGATTAACATATGGGGTAAATTTCATCTCAGTATCAGCATTAGTTCAATTTTTATCGAATGATTTGGATACGTTTTTTAAAAAATTGTAAAAAATCGGAAAATAATTCAATTGAGTTGAAATTTAGTACAAATGTACCCTTAACTAATAAATAAAGTGTACTGAAGTTTCGTTTAATACAACAAGTCTATCTTATGTTTTTAGTGGGATCATAAAAGTTAAGCAGCATCGAGCGTGGTCAGTGCCTGGATAAATACCACTGGGAATGAAAGCAATGTATTCACGATGTGAGGCCCGATGACGCGAGTCCGATGACGCGTTGCAGTATAAATTTAACGACTTGCATATCTGAATACTAACGAAGCGAGACCTAAGCTTGGAGAATGAGCGTAGCGAATCCGATGTAATAAGGAAAAGTTCCGAGGTACCCCGTACCCGATTTTTTTAGTCATGAAAAAAATATCTAATATTATAATTATAATAAAACTCTCTCTCACCTCCACAAGTTAAAATCATGTCTATAAGTATAAGGAATAATAGTTAGGAACTAATAGGTATTACATTAGAACTAAAAACCTTTTTAAAAGTTATTTTTGTAATAATTGTTTTCTTTTTGTATTTATTAATGTATTTTTTTTTTTTTTCATAAATGTCAATTGGACCCCTGGTCTGTTTTTTATATTAATAAAAAAAAAATAAAAATAAACAATGCTGAATCAAATAAACAAAGTTAAAGTAAAACAATTCAAAAGTCTTATTACACTAAAAAATTAGATAATTTTTTCCTCAATAATGTCCTTACTTTATTACTAAAGATAATGAGGACCTATAAGGAGGATTAAACTCTTAATGCTGATTTTCTAAAACCATCATAATAACATTAAAAACATAGTAAACAGGGCTAAGAGCTTTTCATAAAAGCCAAAACAAGCAGGGTTTCTATTTGCTAAACCTACTGAAATGTATCATACGTCAATTTTTCCAAAAACAAAATATCCTGTTTAACATGAATATTGTCAAAATTTTATTTTTAAAAAATGTTAAACAGGATATTTTTTAAAAAAAAATTGACGTATGATACATTTCAGTAGGTTTAACAGATAGAAAACCTGTTTTCTTTTTTTTTTTCTATGGCTGTTATAAAAAGTTATTAGCCTTGTTTATATGTTTTTAATGTTGGTGTTAATAAATTTGTTTAAGAATTTAAAAACGAATAGTATATCAACAGTACGTATTAGATCACTAATGTTAGGCATCGAGGGAGGTTAGGATTCATTATGGGTGACCGGTGAAAATAAAACGGACGTTTTTCTGCCTCAGGAGGAGAGAAGCGAGTCCAAAGACGTAATAAAATATAAAAATAGGTGATTTTCTTTCTTCTTAAGACAAGCGAAGCGAGTTAGAAATGATTTTGATGAGCGCTGCAAATTTAATATAGTGAGTAAAAGTTCCGAGGAATCCAATACCCGATTTTTAATAATTGTTATAAACCATTCTACACAACTTTAAAAAACTCATTCCTAAAATAATTATATCAAATTAAATTCAAAACTAGACCCCTCTCTTGTAATTATTTTATACCTATTAAATTAAAATTTATATTCATACTATAAAATTATTCAAAGCTTAAAATTTATTTAAGAGCTTTAAGATAATTTATAAAGATAGCCAAATTTTTATTATTTAATATTAATACAAGTTATGGCATCAAATCCTCTTAAAATTGAGGCCAAGAATCTTCTTTAAGAATATTCAGCAGTTATAAGATTGAGTTTAAATCCTCCTTGAAATTGCAAGAAATTTTCGTCCTAACGTTATCTTAGGTAGTTATTGGTGGGGGCGCCCCCCCCCCCACTAGGGCGTAGCGAGGAAAACGAGGCGCGCCCTCCAAGATATCGATTAAAGCCTTCTAGAACGGAGACTGCTCCATGGTATCAGCATCCTATGAACCTCTTCCTCGGTGAAACTGCCTTCTATATAACCTCTTTGCAATATCAAACAACATCAAATAAGAATTTCAAATGTCTCAACTCCCTGTATACTGTTTTATTACCAATCACAATCGTGTTAAATATGCTTCTTTACTTTAGACCACTTCTCTTCATATTTAGAACGTAACAATATAATTTGGATTTTGTAAAAGATAATTACAAATATATATAACTTAATAACACTTATAATCTATAATAAATAATAAATATTCTTTTTACAAATTTAAATACGATGTCATGGTAACACAAGTTAGTTATATCCTTAGAGTGAACGTGAATGGAGTCCATTATACATAATGAAATTCATTATTTACAAGTTTATAACTCCAAGAATGGCTTATTTAAAGTCATACGCTAGAGTTTTTTAAAACCACTCATATTCATATGATATTGGAATCCTTTCACTCGTCTGAAACAGATACTTGCAAAGTTCATAATGTTTCTAATAGTCAAAGATCTTGAATAAAAGGGATGATGCACTAAGTCGATTTGCCAAACAAAAAAGTGACCCCATCGAAAACCAAAAAATAGAGAAGAATTCAACACGAAACACACGTCAAAAACCAACTGCACATGCTTGGTACAAACGTGTACCAAGCATACGTGTTAAGCAATGGCTTCAATTCTATATAACAGCGCAGGTCTTAAATTTTAGAGGCAAACTTACTTCTCAATGGTTTCCCATTGTTTATTGCTTGAGAATGTTATAAACTAAGCTTTAAATTAACAACTTCACCTAAAGTATAGACCAAAATTTAAAATTAAATAAGCGACAAAGTAACTTAACAACATACAAGCTCTAATCCCCACGCAGAAGCACAGAAGAAAGTGTGAGAAGTAAACTCGACAACCTTGCTAACATAACTGGCGTTTGGTGGTGCCTTTTTTTATTATAAACATGGGAAGGTAAGTTTGCTCCTACTTCTCTAACTTCTACAACTTCCATAGGATCAGAAAAGTTCCTTAATGCGCCATCCCCTTTATTCAAGATCATTGATAATAGAACATCTTCGGAGTTGCTTTGCACCGTAAGTATATAGAAAAAAACAAATTCCGAAACCAGAATTGCACCTGAATTACCTGCGTTGATGAATTTAGGAGTCTATAAGTTCCCTTAAGTATTTTTAACCAAGTACTCTGTCTATGTATGTGTGTATTTGATATCATCATAGCTTTCAGCATGGGTATTGTAGTGAGTTAAAACTTGGCACAAAAATTAATTTATAGGTTAGGTTGAGTCAGGTTCGGGTTTTTTTTTGACGTTATTAACCGTCATTAATGAATCAGCAAAATTTTCAAAACTTCATAAAACCCGTAAAAATTATTTTATCGTTTTGAACTTTAACGCACATGAATCAAGTTTAACAATTAAAAATTACTGAAGTTATAATTAAAAATGTTTTAAAAACATTAAAAATGTGTTTCTTTTAATTATCAGCTTTAGTTCAATTTATATCGGATGACATGTATACGTTTGTAAAAATATAGCACGAGTGCCTATTCTATTTCTGTTTTAATGTCTAAGGTTGAGCGAAGACAATAGAAAGACAAACGGCATGAAAAAATTAGGTATATTTCATATTATGAGAGAAACGAGTTTGATTTGATTAGGAGGAGCGTAGCGAATCCGGTACTCGATATTCAAGGGTACTTCGTACTCTAGTACCTGATTTTTACTTTTTCATATTCATTTATACCGTTGGTATATAGGAAAAGTATTGTGTTTGCAAAAAATCCCGGAGAAAACTGGGTTTTCACCAGAATAATCTGTTTCGGTGTTTGTGAAAGATTCTGAGTGTTTTTTACAAAGTTGTGTGTCTATATGTATATATGTGTGGTGTGTCTGTTATCATCGTATCTCCAGTATATTATACTAGAGAGTTGAAACTTTATTAACAAAATTAATCTTTAAGCTCTGGTAATACGATCTGGAAAATAATTTATTATAAAGTTATTATCATTTGTAAAACGCGAAAAAAATTGTATGATTGATAATTTTGAGGTTTAGCACGCATATAAAAGTATGTAAGACTACTATGTGTACCAAGTTCCTTCTCATTATCAGCAGTAGCTTAATTTTTATCAAATAACTTAAAAATGATTTTAAAAAATCTAATTGAGTACAATATATCCCTTTATGTAATAAGTTTCGTTTTCACATGCAAGTATATAAAAGGTTATTTTGGTCTTATAAAAGTCAAGAAGCATCGAGCGGGATTAGTACTTGGAAAGGTGACCGCTGAGAATAAAACTAATGTAGTCATTGTCTAATAAAAAGCGAAGCGAGCCCAAAGGCGTGATGTAGTATAAATTTAGCGACTTGTACATTTTGAGGACGAGCTAATCGAGTCCGAAGTAGTGTGGCTAAGCGTAGCGAATCACATGTGATGAGAGAGTGAGGATGAATATAGCGAAACGAATGAAAAGTTCCGAGGTATCCTCCATACTGATTTTTCTTTATATCTTTTAAAATATCTATAATTTTCATCATAATATTTTAGAGTGAGTTACATTACATAGCATTATAAAATGAATACAAAAATTAAGTAGGGAATAACTCGGAACTTTTTCTGTTCCGACCATCATGTCCTCATCACTTTGGACTCGCTTTACTCTTACTCAGAAACGTAATATTTTTACTTGCATAACACAACTAGACGTCTTGTTTATTTGTAAAATCAAAATAATAATTTTTTGTACCAAGCATTAACAGTTATGCAAGACAACACGCTTGACACATAAAACAGAGGAAGCTAAAAATATATGCAGACCGCACACATATTATAGCAGACACATAAAGACAGAGGAACTAAAATATAGCAGACCCGCATATTTACACAGACACATAAAGACAGAGGAAGCTACAAATACAGCAGACCCGCACACATATTATACAGACACATAAAGACAGAGGAAAAATATAAAATCTGGGTCTGCTAAAAAATATGAGCAGACCCGCACACATATTATCAGACACAATAAAGACAGAGGAAGCTAAAAATATAGCAGACCCGACCACATATTATACAGAGAACAGAAAGACAGAGGAAGCTAAAATATAGAAGCAGACTCCGCACTACATTTATTAACAGACACAGAACGACAGAGGAAGCTAAAAATATAGCAGACCCGCACAACATATATATACAGACACATAAAAAGACAGAGGAAGCTAAAAATACAGCGAGACCCGGCACACTTATTTACACGCCACAGAACGACAGAGAGCTAAAAATATAGCAGACCCGCACACATATTATACAGACACATAAAAGACAGAGGAAGCTAAAAATACAGCAGACCCGCACACATATTATACAGACACAAAAAGACAGAGGAAGCTAAAAATATAGCAGACCCGCACACATATTATAGTCAGACTACAGAAAAGACAGAGGAAGCTAAAAATAGCAGACCCGCATATTATACCAAATATAGCAGACACATAAAGACAGAGGAAGTCGTACACATATTATACAGACACATAAAGACAGAGGAAGCTACAAATATAGCAGACTCGCACACATATTATACAGACACAAAAAGACAGAGGAAGCTAAAAATATAGCAGACCCGCACACATATTATACAGACACATAAAGACAGAGGAAGCTAAAAATATAGCAGACCCGCACACATATTATACAGACACATAAAGACAGAGGAAGCTAAAATACAGCGGACCGCACACATACCATACAGACACAAGACTTAGTAAAAACTAGTCATATGTTCTAAATTTATACCAAAAATTGATAATTTAGCTGATTTTCCGATTTCGGATTTTTATTACTTAAACATTTCTTTTCTTTTATACCTACGACATAAATGAAGAAAAGTAAAAAGAACCAGTATAATAACAATTCATTTTATAACTTAATAACAATAATAATCAACTAAATGAGTATTGCTCCTTAATGCTTTCAATTTGTAGTTATTTTAGTACAAGATAATAGTTCTGAAAATGACTCATTTTATGTATAATGAATTTAAATGTGCATTTAGATTTTATTTAAAATAAACAGAGGGCTAAAAATAAAGCGGCCCATGGTCGGTTCGTAGTGGCGGCGTTTTTTTTAGATTTTTATGATCAAATAAAATAAAAACCTATAAAACACTGACCTCACTATTAGTTAGCGCGACTAAGGTGACACCTGTTATTTTTGTCATCTTAGCGTCAAGATTTTTTCTTCGATTTATTCATAAGTTCGATTGAATTGTTAAAGAAGTAAAAATTTATATTAACAGTAGATAACAACATTTACAGAGCTTTTATATGTAACTTACGAAGTAAACTAAGTAAGAAATTATTTATTGCCCAATATATCAAAAGATGACTTTAAAAAAGCAAACCGCGATTTTAAGATTTGTTGTTTGTACAACAATTTTTCCGTACTGAATGTAAAATCTTCTTCTTACACGGCAGCTGTTATTTAACTCCGGGGCTTCATTCTGGGTTAATTCAATGGATGCTTTAGCAATTCTCGAGCACCAAAGAAATAAATCCCTAGGCAAATCTCGGGATTAAATTATTATGATACTTTTAGCTTTGGCCTCAGTAATCAACTTAACTGCGAAAACTCACTTTTCTTCCTTGGTAAGGTGATAACTGTATCCTATATACCACCTACGATATAAATAAGGAAAAGTAGAAATGGAGCAACTTCAATCTGGGAAAGTTGATTCAATATACTAGATTATCATACATTACGTAGGAAGGACTTAGGTCATTAAAAGCTTATGTCGTGGATTTATTTCTTATAATCCTCAACGGAAATCCAAGTTAGATTACTTTTTAAGTCCTAAAGGACACACGAGCTAAAAATTTGCATTTATTCTCTGGACAATAAATACATCCTGATCTCTAAACCTTGGCGATACAAAACCATTATAAATATGTCAAATATAACGCTGAAAAGTTAAAATGAAAAGCATATAAGGGTATGAAAACTGCTTGGATATGAAAACTGACCATAGTCACCATATTTCAACCCCTTTCTCGTTGTAAAACTCACTTAATGCGAGTTTATCTCGCAGTATAAACAGAGAAGGAGACAATGCTGAATCCTGCAGATATGAAAATGAACCCTTTCCTCCACTGGGTGGAAATTAACCCCTTGAGATGTGCAGGAGTTTGGCTTTGCAAGCCGATTTCATTAACCCTATATACATATAATTAACAGATATTCACAGAGGAAGGCTCAAAATTACCCTTAAAACATGACTAGCTTTAATATAAACAAAGATTAAAAGTTTTTACATAAAAGCGTAATATTTAGTTTTTACATTTAGCACTACATAACACTTTTTTATTTGCTTTAAATTTTACAAAAAAAATGAATAATTTTAATTGTAAGCTTATCTTTTTGGAGTGAAAATATTTCCTTTGAAGACAAAAGATGTAAATAAAAAAAATGGGCTCAATGTATTTAATGAAATTTAAAATATAACCGAGTAATGAATTTAATCAAATCTTTTACAATTTAAAAATCAAATTTAAAAAACAACCGAGTAAACATTAGAGCCCAACATAAGACAAATTAGACATGTATCAAAAGCTTTTTTTACTGTGATGAAATTATTGTTTGTTAATCAAACGCTATTTCAAAGATCTCAAAATTTTGGGGCGTTATGTTGTTGTCGAGCTGTTAATGTTTTTTTATTAGATTTTTTCTTTTGGGAAGATAAATATATTCATATTCGTTACGACTTAGCAGTTAGTTATTATCAACTTGTAGTCATGCACTGGCGCCCAACGTGGGGCCTGAACCAACAACCCTGACTTTGAATGCCTTTTCCGACTGAGCTAGCCAGGTATATCTGGCTAACTGGCTGTGTAACTCATACCTAAACGACATAGAGCAGAGATTATTGTACAAGGAGTGTCCAAACATTGTACACAGTTACAGATATAAAGAAACCAATCGTTATTTATTTAGGGAGATGGTAACTGAAACTTTGCTCTCAACACAGTAGAACCTATAAACAGACGAGCAACACTGCGACAACAATCTTCTTTAGCAAGGCTAGTTCCATCGGTAAACAATATACAGCGATGGTTTGCTCCCTAGTGATTTAGTAACATACAATTGACAAGTTGGTGGTTTTGTTTTTAGTTGTAAGTCTCATCACTAAAGTCGACAGGGAAACTAGGCAGCCTGATTAACTAAGTAGAGAACAGCACGTCTGTGGCAATATTTTTTAACTGCTCAAACGCTAGTATATATATATAGCGGGAATAGTGGCCATAGAAATGGCAGTACTATTCGCCATAGATTTGTAGCAGGAAACCAATCGGATTTGTACGGACTAACTTTGCTCCATTTAAGCAATCACACATAGATCCCTACACCCTATCATCATCAATATACAACACTTACTTCTCCAAGAGCATCAATCATCTCACCCTCTTATCGCTCTAACGTGGGTGTCTGGGCATAGCTTAATACCTGGCACTGGCAATGAACAAGCTGTCAAAGTGGCGAAAAAAAGCTGTTCAGGTGGTCCAATATCTCAATCTCATCAAGAAGGAAGATGAGGTGAAATATACATCGGCTAAGATTAGAGAGGCTTGGAGAGAAAAATGGAGAAATAAACGACCTTTAACGAATAAATTAAGAGATATAAGAGCATTTATCCGCACATAATCATAGCAAGACTCCGTATCACTTTATTAAGTCAAGGCCCGAGTCAAGACACGGGTCCCTCATGAGCTCAAAACCACCCACCCCTGTGCAAAAGCTGCATAATGCCACGAACTGTTCGACATATTTTGGAAGACTGTAACCTCCGGAGGAAATATATCCCTCCTCCAGACATAAGAGAAATTTTACAAGACAGCATCAACCTGGATCACCTCTGAATCTTGAATCCCAGTGTCGTCAAACCAAATTTGACCATGAACTCTGAATCTTAATAATTTAATATAAACTTTGTTCAGACTGTAGTGCTAACTTAGTATCAGTGACTTCACTGATACTCTACTTGTGGTCTCAAAATCACAAGGACGGGCTTAAACACCGTCGATGTGAATAACCCGAAACCCCTACCCCCGTAAACTTGAACCTAATTAGTTTTGCTCAAAATGAATAGATTCGTCAGGCTTAGGAATGCGTTACTATTATAACTAGTTATCAAACAAATTGGTTCAAAATTGGAATATTGCAATCCGTATTCAAATATTTGAATCTTGATTGAGATTTAGAATAATTTACAAATCTTGTACAAAGCTATAAGTAAATAGTAGATATCAATACTTCTCACATAGTAAAACAATTAAGAAAAAGTAAAACAAGAATTAAACAAATAAAATGCCAAATAAAACAAGTTTAAAAACATTCCAACCACTTTTTACAAGTTTGTATAAAAGAATTTATTTAAAGTTATTTAAAAGAGAAATACGTTTAAGAATGTTCGAGTCTTAGCTACCATTACCCTTCTACATTAGAACTTACTAATAAAATACATCAAGCTTGGCGAAAGCAGCAACTCAGCTTTAATTAAAAGTAAATATTTCTGATTAGAAGTTCGTAATTTTCTCATGACGATAATCTAGTTATTTAAAAAGTTAGCTACCTGTAATATTACGCAATACCTGAACTTACTTCAATATCAAAAGGAATAATTCTCGCATTTATTTCGTTCACATTTCGTGTTGAAAATAAAAGAAAATGTTGTATCTACATATTTTTTTTAATATAAAGTAATACATTTTTTAAAAAAAAAATATATGTTCGATCGCTTACACAAACTATAACAAGCAATCGAACATTAACAAACCGGAAAACGTTCTCTAAACGAGTTTATGATATAAGCAAATTTATACTTCGGACTTCCTTAGTACGATGTAATAAGGGATTGCCCTTCTTCGAGGGCAATCCCTCAAAAGTTAGAGATACTAATCACTCAATAATAAACGATTTCCATGCACCAATGAATTGTTATTTTACAACCTAATAACACATAGTGTTGCCTAGTCAGTGTTTTTTCACATTTTTGTGTTTTTTTTTAAATCAGTGGTGGAATTTATGATGATTTATGATGTTTCTTTTGTGAGGTGTTAATTAATATCTAAGGAGGATTTTTACTTTTCTTAATTTATACAGTTGGTATATAGGAAAAAAATTGTGTTTGCAAAAAAATTCGAAACCGGGATGTCACCGGAATTATCCTTTTAGGTGTTTTAAGACCTCCTTAGTAGTTTTTGCAAAGTTGTCCCTGCCTGTAAGTGTGTGTACATGTGTGTCTGTGTGTGTGCTGTTATCATCGTAGCTCCTTATCATCGTTTATTTATGCTAAAGAATTAACCCTTCGTAAAAAATCAGTCTAGTTGTATTATTATAAAAGTATCAGGCGTAGTTGTATTATTTGGAAAATAATTTTTTATGACGTCTCAAACCCACAATAATGAAACAGCAAAAATTACGAAAAATCGTAAAACGAGGAAATCTTACATTTTAATTATTATAATAATATTATTCTCTTTTTAATATAATTTTAAAATGTAACTCTCGTTTAATTTATTTATATTTCATTAATTTATTTTTCATGTTTTCTTTAGCCTACTTTTTTATTCAAAAGATTTGATATTTCAATAGAAATATACTTTAAATGATTCCAGATTATCCAAATTCTCGTTTTATACTCTTTTTTATACATACCATGTAAAATTTCCTAATCTTTTTGCAGCCTTTTATTATATTGTATATTCTTTTTCTGTATATATCATGTAATATAATGAGTTTTCATTACATAACAAGAAGATTATAAACCTTGCTTGATAAACAATTGTGATATTTTCAAAATCTGATTTTTACCGTCAATTTTTTTATCTTAACTAACTGTTCAATATTTTCTATTTAAACCAGTGTTGCTACAAACAAACCTTAATGATGATGACCCTGAGCTTACTCTTACAACCATCTTCTTTTTATCATATTTATGGTAATAGTCTTATTGACAACATATGCATGTTGACACACATGACAGTGTGTGCATAGGTGCCGTCGCATGCATACTCATATTTAAAATTCTTTAAATTCTTTAGCCCTATTAAATCTATGTTATTGAACTAACATCAACCATAATTGTTTATGTACACTGTAAATTAATATTAACTGTAAGTATCTTATATTTGAGTAAATTTTGTAAATTTTTGTATAATTGGAAATAAAAAAAGTATTTGTGTTTGTATAAGTTTCGTTTTAATACTACAAGAATATCCATGATTTTTTTATGTATCTTAAAAGTTAACAGCTTTGAGCGTGGTCGGTGCTATATGGGTGACCGCTGACAATGTATTTGCAGCCTGAGAACAAGCGAAGCGAGTCTGAAGACGTGTTGCAGAATAAATTTGGCAAATTGTATCTTCTGAGGACATGCGAAGCGAGTGCGAAGCAGGGTGGATGAGCGTAGCGAATTCGATTTGATCAGGAAAAATTCCGAGGTACCCGTTCCTGATTTTTTTATTTTTGTCCTATTTTCAAAATATTTTATTGATTTAAAAGAAAATATGCAAAAATAATAAATTAAAAAATTACAATCAAATTAAAGTGAAAATTACCACTACTACTATTCTTAATTATACATTTTTTTATTTTATTAAACATTATAAATATAAAAAAAGAGGTATTAAACAAAAATATAATTATATAAATATAACGAAAAAGATATTAAACAAAAAAATATAATTATACACTTATAAATATATAGGATACCTCAAGATCTTCATGTAAAGTTGCTCTCGAACCCGTTTGCATAAAGGTCGCTTGGATATATTATTTAATAACATAAAATTTCTAATTTTGGTGATAACGTTGATTTGTACTTATCATCTTAGAAAATAGTGTTTCTTCTTAAATTTTGGTGTATTAAAAATGGAGGCAATCCTTGAGACACGTCTGGCAACACAGTCAACCTACTTATGATTTTTATTGGCAATTTCCAATAAAACTTTCAATCTCAACATATCGCCATCAGTGTCATCGAGCAGCAAAGAAAACTCAGAAGACAGCACTTACAGATTTTTCTATTGGTTTGCATCAGTCTAAGATAAATGTTGTAAGTGTTTCTGCTCAGTCAGCTAAAAACGTCTACGCGAAACTCAAACCAGTGATTCTTGACTTAAAATGCAAGTTCAAATAAACATCAGAGAATTTTGATATTTGGCCTAACTGATTATAATCTAACAGACCTTATATCTTACTGAACTTATATCCGACTATACAGTCGCTATACTGTGAAGTGATGGTCATAACTCTCAACAGTAAAATTCTTAACATACTGCCCAATATACAAAACTCTATGTCTTAACTATACACGCTACGTACATATATTTTTTCACCAGATGTATTATATAGATTGTATTTTATAGAATTATTGCATCACCGAAAGGTAGCCCTACCACAAGTATACAAAGAACTATATTTGTTTAAATGGTTACTTAAAATGATCATAAAAGAAAATAAGAAAAATAAAATAAATAAAGAATATTGCTACATTAAAAAAAACTTAACTTCGTTGTTACGATAAATATAACAAACAAAAAACCAATTTAACTTGAAACAATAACCCATTATGATAGCAATTGTTTCAAACAATCATAATAATATATAAGTTTAAATACTTTTCTTTTATTTTGTAATATTTACGGTATACTTTACCAAGACGTTAAAAAGGAAGGAAAAAACAAACAAATGTTTTTAAAGTAAGTTAAAGCAGACATTGAAGTTTGTATTGCTTCAACTCTAAAGTTGCAACATCTCGGTAGTTTGAACACAAGAAGGGCAAGTTGGAAATAGAAGAAAATGCTTCGTTCCTTTTTTCTCCCTTTTGAGTATTTCTTATGAAAATCTCCCTTTTTAGTGCCATTTTCTGAATCCAGAGCTCGTTGTAAGGATTACTTGAGGAATAAACAAAATCCAAACTACCCTCCCTTCTCGGTACCCCATGAGAGGAATAAAATTCCGTTTCCCCTATTTCTGGTTCCGCAACTGCATCTCCCCAACTCGTAGTGAGTTTTGAATTTTCTTTTTATTTCAATGAAGGATTTAAAAAGAAAACACTGCCGAAGGTTTCTGTTGTAAAATGAATATATTTTTGCTGCTTGTGCGGACAGTAAAATTTCTGAGACATTGTTTATTAAGAGTGAGGCGTCTGGCGGGTCTAGTATCCATAACCACTATGTTACGAGACGAAGTACATATCCTCACAATGAATAGTTTTATCAGTCTTTCCATCAGGCTTTTCAAGTTTTCTAATTTTTTTATAGTTTTTTCTAATATATTTATTTCTTAAGAAAAACTTTTTTAATTCCGGTCCAAGGATTTTAGATATAATTATTATTGCTACAAACACTACAAATAGTTAGTTCGGTTTCTTGACCTAACCCGCAAAGCTCTGCGGTACTAAGCTCTGCAAATGTTAAATAATTATTGAGTTAAGTAATTGCAAGTTCTTATAATTTTTGAGGTTAAAGGCAAATATTGGAGAGACTGTTTATTCTAATAATTAAAAATATGCACAACAAACAACGCTTACAATAATGTTTAGTTGTATTGTTTATATAAAGATTAATGTTTGAGTTACGACCTTTAAATTCCCGCTCCTTTTTGGATCTCATATGTGGTTTGCAAAGTTTGCTAGACGAACCTTCAGAAGGGGTAATGCTTATTGCTTAATGCTCATTTTTCCTATCCTAGCTAATTGTCACATCCAAAACCTTAAGTAAAACAAAGTTTAGGATCCTCAAAGAAGTTTCTCTATAAAATCTTTAGCAGAGTGAACAAAAAACCTTCCCCCACCTTACATTTTGAAAAGAGTGAACTAAAGATCTCGGCCTCTCCTTACATATTAAACAGAGTGAACTAAAGGTCTCGACCTCCTCTTACATATTAAACAGAGTGAACTAAAGTTCTCGACCTCCTTTTAGTATTAAACAGAGTGAACTAAAGATCTCGACCTCCTCTTACATATTAAACAGAGTGAGTGAACAAAGGTCTCGACCTCCTCTTACATATTAAAACAGAGTGAACTAAAGTCTCGACCTCCTTTATATTAACAGAGTGAACTAAAGTTCTCGACCCCTCTTACATATTAACAGAGTGAACTAAAGATCTCGCCTCCTCTACATAAAACACTAAAGACTCTTACACTAAACAGAGTAACTAAAGTTCTCGACCTCCTCTTACATATTAAACAGAGTGAACTAAAGTTCTCGACCTCCTTTTACTTCTACTCTCTTACATTGAACTAAAGTCTCGACCTCCTCTTACATATTGTGAACTAAAGATCTCGTACAAATCAGTAAACTAAAGTTCTCGACCTCTCTTACATATTAAACAGAGTGACAAAAGTCTTGACCTCTCTTACAATAAACAAGTCTCGACCTCCTCTTACATATTAACAGAGTGAACTAAAGTTCTCGACCTCCTCTTATATTAAACAGAGTGAACTAAAGATCTCGACCTCCTCTTACATTAAACAGAGTGAGTTCTCGACTCCTCTTACATATTAAACAGAGTGAACTAAAGACCTCCTCTTACATATTAAACAGAGTAAACTAAAGTTCTCGACCTCCTCTACATATAAACAGAGTGAACTAAAGAGACTTCCTTACCAGAGTGAACTAAAGACCTCCTCTACGTATTAACTGAACTAAAGATCTCGACCTCCTCTTAATTAAACAGAGTGAACTAAAGATCTCGACCTCCTCTTACATATTAAACAGAGTGAACTAAAGATCTCGACCTCCTCTTACATATTAAACAGAGTGAACTAAAGATCTCGACCTCCTCTTACAAATTAAACAGAGTAAACTAAAGTTCTCGACCTCCTCTTACATATTAAACAGAGTGAACTAAAGTCTCGACAGATGAACTAAAGATCTCTCCTCTACTTAAACAGAAACTAAAGAGGTGAAACTAAATCTCGACCTCCTCTTACATATTAAACAGAGTGAACCTCTTACGAGTGAACTAAAGATCTCGACCTCCTCTTACATATTAAACAGAGTGAACTAAAATCTCGTGAACTAAAGGATACTTACGTATATTAAACAGAGTGAACTAAAGTCTGACCTCCTCTTACATATTAACAAGTGAACTAAAGATCTCGACCTCCACTTACATATTAACAAAATGAACTAAAGGTCTCCACCTCCTCTTACATATTAAACAGAGTGAACTAAAGATCTCGACCTCCTCTTACATATTAAAGTTCTCGATACGTATTAAACAGAGTGAACTAAAGATCTCGACCTCCTCTTACATATTATTATTATTATCATTATTATTACAGGTTTTTATATTTGTCATTTATTCTTACATCAAAGGTTAACTATATACCACACCGATTGACTGTAAAACTAAATGATTTGGAGCCTTTATATCTCAGTTGCAAAATAGTTTAAGAACCGCTGCATTATACCTGGTGTTATCCTTAAAGTGATAGACAGATACCTACAGCTCGCCATTTACCCTTGTGTTCTTCAAGAACTTTATCTTGGATAGAATGTCAAATCTTTCTAGCGGTGAAATTCTCATTAAGAGTTTTTAAAATTAAAATCAATCAATTTTTTTACAATCTCTGATAAAAGCAAAATATAGGTCTTAGGTCAAACTGGACGCAGTTTCTCCACTAGACTTGCGGAGCACTTAGTGCGCAAGGACAGTTGCTTCTATAAGCATACTATGGAAGAAGGGCATAAGAGTGGACATCAAGTTGCTTTTCTTCACCAAATGGCGAAGGGTAGTAAACTGAACTTCCTTGAGAGGTTAGAAATTCAGCGACTCTTAGACAAGGATAGTTCCAAATGTCTAAATGCTAGGAGTGCGGTGGGGGCAACTCTGTGTGTATTCAAGCGGTGGCAAAGGCGCCATGCCCTCCAGTCAAGTACTCACCTTTAAATACACTGGCTGATTACTAGCCTCACTTTCACCGGTATGCTATGTTTTATTAATTATATGTTGTTTTAAATTTTTATTCTTTGACACCTTATTGTCACGTTTATTTTAGATTTCTTTGTTTATTGTACTGTATTATTTTATTTTTTTATATTTTACTCTACGATTATTGTTTCATTCTATTAATTGATCTTGTTTGTCATGTAGGCACTGATGATGACCGTTAACGGTTGAAAGCCGGCTCTGTTATATAAATATAATAATGTGTGGAGAGACAAAAACTGTTCTGTTTTTATTCATTAAAAGCAAATAGGTTAACGTGGTTTAAAATATTTATATTTCGTGCTGCACGGCTAAGGCATTAATTTTCTGTGATTTTAACTCTCAAACTGAACACAATGAAAGTTATCCGCGGCACAGACAAGTTTTCCCGAGTATATACCGTCCGAAATATGAAATACAAATTTTCGGATATTATTGACAAATATAATGAATAATAACTTCATTGTTTTTCACTGTCTCAGGGCGAGCGTACCGAGTACGAACATAAGTTGTAAATGTGGCGATATTCGTATACTGAGGACTAGCGAAATAAGTCGTAAGTGGTGAAAATAAGCATATCCAATCCTTTAAGCTAAGGAAGGTTCTGAAGTACCCGTAGTCACTGAATTTTGTGATAACCAGTTTCAACTGTCTTTCAAACTTAGCAAGGTACACATTCGGAAGATGTCAAACGCATGAAACGGATGAATCAAGAGGTAATCTCTCAATCATATTATTCCCCGCTCTTTCTCTTTTACAAGTAAACAACCCCAATAAAAATCCATTTCTAATCAATTCTCTTTTCCAATATTAATAAAAACACAACCAAAATATATTTAACGAATATAAACTTACAATCCAAAATAATTATTTATTTTTACGACAAAAACTATAAAAAAAAACCCATGTAATTCTTATTACTTTTCTTATATCAGGTTGTATTCATAATTTTGTATTTTATTGAGCGGTTGTTCTGTATTCGGAAAAACCGATCAAAAAAAGAATAAATTAAAAGAGATATACTTAATACATTTTTTCGGTACTAAAAAAACAGGTGGTAATTTTAAGATTATTTAATACTTTAGTGTAAGAATTACTGTTAATCAAGGCAACAATGTTAGTGTTGGTGGATATTATCAATATAACTATTAATTACGTGATTTTCTAGTTAAGGTTTTCCAGCATAAATATTCTAAAAGAGATTAAACACGTTTTTAAAAGCTTGCATATTTTAAAAAGAGTATAAAGGTTATTAGAATCTATCGAAAAATTTGGATGTAAAATATGTATTTAATATTATAATGTATGTAGATGTTATTGGTTGTAGACGAGACAATCTTTAAAAATTGTTTTGTCACTGCTATAAAATGTTCTTGTTTTTTGACGATGGTATTGAAAAATAAATGGATTTTATGCCCTCGGACCTGCATTAATTTCGCCCCCCTATTTAATCTGTTATTTGAAAAACCTTAGAGATTTTTTAGTCATCAAAATCCGATCGGCGAGTCGACCCATAATTTCTAATTAATCTGACACTGCATACCGTGTTGAAAATGGGTTTTAACATCCCCTTCAGTTCCGTATTTTACGACTCGTGTCCCAATAAAATAAATAATTCAGACCGGATGTAGGATGGACCCGGTTCTCGATACTGTAAATATTGCTTAATTTAAATTTAAACAAAGAATAAAATTTGATCAGTGAAGGGACGGTTATAAAACATCACATCTTTAATGCTCTGTATTTCCTCAAGTGTAAGAAAAATAATAATTCGGACCGTTTCAAATCGCTCCTAAAACTAGTTTATTGGTTTTAACAATTAGGTAATTTCAATTAATGTATCTGCCTCCGTAGCCGCGGTCGTATAGTACTTCGGCACCGGAGGTCCGGGGTTCACAGCCCGGGCTATGCTTTTAGTTTTTATGGATAGAATTTGAAGTAAAAAGATTTCGCCAACTTTAGCTTCACTTTGAGCATATTAGATGTGACCCACCCAAGGTGGTTCCCGCAGGGCAAATACCCTGAAGGGCTGAAAGGCCCTAAAACGGGAATTACTATTATTATATCCTCAAGTGTAAGAAAACAAAGTCGGACCGTTAGATTTCAAATCGATTCTAAAACTAGTTTATTGGTTTTAGCAATTAGGTAATTTTAATTAAGAAATAATTAATTACTTTTAAAATTACAACTCACTAGAAAAACTTCGACTTTAATATAATTTTATTCCTCTCAGCAAAACAAAAAATAGAAAAAAAACAATAAGTATATATAAAAATATTACTCTATTATCTTCAAGGAACTCTATAAAAATAAATAACAGATAAAAATGTATAATATGGGGTTAATCTCTAATAATGCTTTAAGTTGCTGAATCAAGTAACGCTAGTTTAAATTGCCTAAAAGCCTTCCTTATGGTTTAACATTGTAGATTTAATGAATTTAACAAAGTACACTCGATTCTGACTACGCAGCAACGAGGGAGGACAGTACGTAGGTGGGTTAACGCTGGGAATAAAACGAATTTTTTAACTTTTTAACTGTAAGGACGAGCAAAGCGAGTCCGGAAATGTGCTTTGATGTAAGTTAGGTTAATTTTATTTTCTGAGGGCGAGCGGAGTAAATTGGAAGTGAAGATTTAGGTCTTCCGGTGGTGACCGCGTCAATGTAGATGAAGAATCCGAAGTTTCGCTTCCACTGTGGGAGGCATCTTCAGGGATGTAGGACATCGTGGATAGAAACACAATGCTCTACAAAACTGAACTTAGTTCAGTTTTGTAGAGCCTACCACAGTGGAAGCGAAACGTCAAATTCTACATCTACATTAACGCGGTCGCACCACCGGAAGACCTACATCTTCATGACAATAATCGCGGAAGCCTACCCAGTGTAAATTAAAAGTGATCCGATAAGGTGAGAAAAAGCTTTGAGGTACCCGGTTATATATTTTTCATTTAGACTTCATCCAATAAAAAGTAATTTAAAATTGGAAAATTTCCTGAACGAAAAAATGAACTTAAAGGTAAGTAAACTGCGTAGCATATTTTCAGAAAATTCCTATCTACTTAAAAATTTTTAAGTCGTTTTTATGATTAATTTTGATCATTACAAACAATATGAAACTAATACTGCTAAGCATGCATCATCTACATATCAGTTTTGTTTCATTCTTAACACGTCCGTCACTGAAAACTAATATAAAATATTATTTTTATTACAGTATTAAAATCCTGACACGTATTCCACTCTACGACGGAAATCCGCTTTAAAGTGAAGTCAGAACGATAAATTCTGTATTTTATGACCCTAAAAGATATATCTTTTAAAAAAAAGTCTTGTCAATTTAAAGAATGAAAAATTTAAGACATATTTTAAATTTTTTTAGAGGAATGTCAGAAGTATAAAAGGTTAAAGAGTGGATTAAGGAACTACTTTAAGGTCAGATTCGTATGATCTTGATGATAAAATAACATGAAAATTTTCTTGGATCCTAAAAAATATTTCGAAAGGAAATTCAACATAAAAACCCTAATTAAGACTTATTCAATAAAATAAATTAAGAAAATTCACAACCTGAAAATTCCAAGAATAGAATAAAGGCTGTCAATATATGAAATTATGTGTACATGAGATAAAATCATAGAAATCAATAAGAACATAAAAAACAACCATACATTATCTTTTGCTCTAACAAACATCTGGAATTAATAAAATCATAAAGCATTTACCCAAGGTCGATTTGTTCTATCAATTTAATAATTTGTGCATGCAGTTGTGTATTTATTTTAAGTATATAATCACTTTTGATATAAAAAAATAATCACAAAATTTGCAATTCCTCTATACGCCCATATATAAATATATGATTCAAAAAAATAAACCATCATCTCTAAAAAGAAAATTCGCTTCAGACAGAAAGAAATGTGTTTCAAGGTCATCATATATTAAATCGTTTTTATGCACCAGATTAAGGTAAAAATAAAATATATAAACTCACCTGTGAAACCGAGAGCTGACATTGCTTAATAGCATAGCAGGTCAGATGAATGAACTCAAATGTGAAATGTAAAGAAAATGGTAGTGCTAAATAGCATAGTGCAGGTCAGATGCATGAACTAAATGTGAAATGGTAAAGAGAAATGGTAGTGCTAAATAGCATAGTGCAGGTCAGATGCATGAACTCAAATGTGAAATGGTAAAGAGAAATGGTAGTGCTAAATAGCATAGTGCAGGGCAGATGCATAAACTCAAATGTGAAATGGTAAAGAGAAATGGTAGTGCTAAATAGCATAGTGCAGGTCAGATGCATGAACTCAAATGTGAAATGGTAAAGAGAAATGGTAGTGCTAAATAGCATAGTGCAGGTCAGATGCATGAACTCCTGTGAAATAATAAGGAGAAATGGTAGTGCTAATAGCATAGTGCAGGCAGATGCATAAACTCATAGCAAGTGCAGGTCAGAATGAACTCAAATGTGAAAATGGTAAAGAGAAATGTAGTGCTAAATAGCATAGTGCAGGTCAGATGCATGAACTCAAATGTGAAATGGTAAAGAGAATGGTAGTGCTAAATAGCATAGTGCAGGTCAGATGCATGAACTCACCATGGTAGTGCTAAATGAGTGCAGGTCAGATGCATGAACTCACCTGTGAAATGATAAGGAAATGGTATGCTAAATAGCATAGTGCAGGTCAATGCATGAACTTACTTATGGCAAAGAGAAATGGTAGTGCTAAATAGCATAGTGCAGGTTCAGATCATGACTCACTTATTGAAATAAAGAAGAAATGGTATGCTAAATAGCATAGTGCAGCGGTCAGATGCATGAAACTCACCTGTGAAATGATAAGGAGAAATGGTAGTGCAAATAGCATATGCAGGTCAGATGCATGAACTTACTTATGAAACGGCAAAGAGAAATGGTAGTGCTAAATAGCATAGTGCAGGTCAGATGCATGAACTCACCTATGAAACGGCAAAGAGAAATGGTAGTGCTAATAGCATAGTGCAGGTCAGATGCATGAACTCACCTAAATAATAAGGAGAAATGGTAGTGCCTAAATAGCATAGTGCAGGTCATGCATGAACACCTGTGAAATGATAAGGAGAAATGGTAGTGCTAAATAGCATAGGTGCAGGTCAGATGCATGAACTCACCTATGAAATGATAAAGAGAAATGGGTAGTGCTAAATAGCATAGTGCAGGTCATGCATGTCAGAATGCTCACCTGTGAAATGATAAGAGAAATGGTAGTGCTAAACAGCATAGTGCAGGTCAGATGCATGAACTCACCTGTAAATGATAAGGAGAAATGTAGTGCTAAATAGCATAGTGCAGGTCAGATGCATGAACTCACCTGTGAAATGATAAGGAGAAATGGTAGTGCTAAATAGCATAGTGCAGGTCAGATGCATGAACTCACCTGTGAAATGATAAGGAGAAATGGGTAGTGCTAAATAGCATAGTGCAGATCAGATGCATGAACTCACCTATAAAATGGAAAAGAAATTGTAGTGCAAAATAGCATAGTGCAGGTCAGATGCATGAACTCACTATAAAATGCAAAGAGAAATGTAGTGCTAATAGCATAGTGCAGTCAGATGCATGAACTCACCATGAATGGCAAAGAGAAATGGTAGTGCTTAATAGCATAGTGCAGATTAGATGCATGAACTCACCTATAAAACGGCAAAGAGAAATGGTAGTACTAAATAGCATAGTGCAGGTCAGATGCATGAACTCACCTATAAAACGGCAAAGAGAAATGGTAGTGCTAAATAGCATAGTACAGGTCAGATGCATGAACTCACCTATGTACGGCAAAGAGAAATGGTAGTGCTAAAAAGCATAGTGCAGATCAAATGAACTCACCTATGAAAGGTAAGAGAAATGATAGTGCTAAAAGCATAGCGCAGATCAGATGCATGAACTCACCTATGAAATGGCAAAGAAGATTGTAGTGCTAAATAGCATAGTGCAGATCAGACAGGCTCACCTATGAAATGGCAAAGAGAGATTGTAGTGCTAAATAGCATAGTGCAGATCAGATGCTTACCCACCTATAAAGCGGCAAAGAGAAATAGTAGTGCTAAATAGCATAGTACAGGTCAGATGCAGAACTCACCTATGTAACGCAAAGAGAAATGGTAGTGCTAAAAAGCATAGTGCAGATCAGATGCATGAACTCACCTATGAAATGGTAATGAGAAATGGTAGTGCTTAATAGCATAGTGCAGGTTAGATGCATGAACTCACCCATGAAATGGCAAAGAGAGATTTGGTGCTAAATAGCAAGTGCAGGTCAGATGCATGAACTCACCTATAAAAAAGGCAAAGAGAAATAGTAGTGCTAAAAAGCATAGTGCAGGTCAGATGCATGAACTCACACCATGAAATGGCAAAGAGATGTTAGTGCTAAATAGCATAGTGCAGGTCAGATGCATGAACTCACCCATGAAATAGCAAAGGAAATGGTTGTGCTAAATAGCATAGTGCAGGTCAGATGCATGAACTCACCTATGAAAGGGCAAAGAGAAATGAAATACTAAATAGCATAGCGCAGGTCAGATGCATGAACTCACGAAACAGCAAAAGAGAAATGGTAGTGCTAAAAAGCATAGTGCAGGTCAGATGCATTAACTCACGTATGAATGGCAATAGAAATGGTAGTGCTAAAATAGCATAGTGCAGGTCAGATGCATGAACTCACCTATGAATGGCAAGAGAAATGGTAGTGCTAAATAGCAATAGTGCAGGTCAGATGCATGAACTCACTATGAAATGGCAAAGAGAAATGGTAGTGCTAAATAGCATAGTGCAGGCAGATGCAATGAATCACCTATGAAATGCAAAAGAGATGTAGTGCAAAATCAGCATAGTGCGGTCAGATGCATGAACTCACCTATAAAACGGCAAAGAGAAATTGTAGTGCTTGATAGCATAGTACAGATCAGATGCATGAACTCACCTATGAAATGGCAAAGAGAAATGGAGTGCTTAATACAGTAAGTGCAGATTAGATGCATGAACTCACCTATAAATGGCAAAGAGAGATTGTAGTGCAAAATGCAATAGCATAGTCAGGTCAGATGCATGAACACCTATAAACGGAAAGAGAAATGTATACTAATAGCATAGTGCAGGTCAATGCTGAACTCACAACGGCAAAGAGAAATTGTAGTGCTGATAGCATAGTGCAGTCAGATGCATGACTCACCTAATGTTAGAATGGCAAGAGAAAGGTATGTTTGAATAGCATAGTGCCAGATCAGATGCATGAACTTCAAACTAGAAATGGCAAAGAGAATGGTAGTGCTAATAGCATAGTGCAGGTTCATGCATGAACTCACCTATAAAACGGCAAAAGAGAAATGGTAGTGCAATAAGGCAATAGCTGCAGGTCAGATGCATGAACTCACCTATAAAATGGGTAAGAGAAATGGTAGTTGTTTCAAATAGCATAGTGCAGATCAGATGCATGAACTCACCTATGTAAACGCAAAGAGAAATGGTAGTGCTTTGATAGTCATAGTGCAGATCAAGATGCATGAACTCACCTATGAAACGGCCAAAGAGAGATGTAGCTGTAAATAGACAGGTGCAGTCAGATGCATGAACTACTCTATGAATATGGCAAAGTGAAATGAATAGTGCTAATAGCATAGTGCAGATCAGATGAATAAACTCACCTATGAAATGGCAAAGAGAGATTGTAGTGCTAAATAGCATAGTGCAGGTCAGATGCATAAACTACCTATAAAATGGCAAGAGAATGTGTAGTGCTAAATACTATAGATGGCTGTCAGAGTGCAGTGCAGATCAGAAACTCACCTATGAAAGGCAAAGAAAATGGTAGTGTAAAGCATAGTGCCAGGTCGGATGCATGAATTACCATGAAAAGAGAATGGTAGTGCTAAATAGCATAGTGCAAGTCAGATGCATGAATTCACCCATGAAAAGAGAAATGGTAGTGCTAAATAGCATAGCGCAGGTCAGATGCATGAACTCACCTATGAAACGGCAAAGAGAAATGGTAGTGCTTAATTAGCATAGTGCAGGTCAGATGCATGAATCCCCATGAAATGGCAAGAGAGATTTTGGTGCTAAATAGCATAGTGCAGGTCAGATGCATGAACTCACCTATAAAAAGGAAAGAGAAATAGTAGTGCTAAAAAAGCATAGTGCAGGTCAGATGCATGAACTCACCTATAAATGGCAAAGAAAAATTGTAGTGCTAAATAGCATAGTGCAGGTCAGATGCATAAACTCACCTATGAAAGGGCAAAGAGAAATGATAGTACTAAATAGCATAGCGCAGGTCAGATGCATGAACCTCACCTATGAAACAGCAAAGAGAAATGGTAGTGCTAAAAAGCATAGCGCAGGTCAGATGGATGAACTCACCTTGAAACGGCAAAGAGAAACGATAGTGCTAAATGATAGTGCAGGTCAGATGCATGAACCACCTATGAAACGGCCAAGAGAAATGGTAGTACTAAATAGCATAGCGCAGGTCAGATGCATGACTCACGTATGAAACAGCAAAGAGAAATGGTAGTGCTAAAAAGCATAGTGCAGGTCAGATGCATTAACTCACGTATGATATGGCAATCAGAAATGGTAGTGCTAAATAGCATAGTGCAGGTCAGATGCATGAACTCACCTATGAAATGGCAAAGAGAAATGGTAGTGCTAAATAGCATAGTGCAGGTCAGATGCATGAACTCACTTATGAAATGGCAAAGAGAAATGGTAGTGCTAAATAGCATAGTGCAGGGCAGATGCATGAACTCACCTATGAAATGGCAAAGAAAAATGGTAGTGCTAAATAGCAAAGTGCAGGTCAGATGCATGAACTCACCTATGAAAGGGCAAAGAGAAATAATAGTACTAAATAGCATAGCGCAGGTCAGATGCATGAACTCACCTATAAGTGGCAAAGAAAAATTGTAGTGCTAAATAGCATAGTGCAGGTCAGATGCATGAACTCACCTATAAAGGGCAAAGAGAAATGATAGTACTAAATAGCATAGCGCAGGTCAGATGCATGAACTCACCTATGAAACGGCAAAGAGAAATGGTAGTGCTAAAAAGCATAGCGCAGGTCAGATGGATGAACTCACCTATGAAACGGCAAAGAGAAATGATAGTGCTAAATAGTATAGTGCAGGTCAGATGCATGAACTCACCTATGAAACGGCCAAGAGAAATGGTAGTGCTAAATAGCATAGTGCAGGTCAGATGCATGAACTCACCCATGAAATAGCAAAGAGAAATGGTTGTGCTAAATAGCATAGTGCAGGTCAGATGCATGAACTCACCCATGAAATAGCAAAGAGAAATGGTTGTGCTAAATAGCATAGCGCAGGTCAGATGGATGAACTCACCTATGAAACGGCAAAGAGAAATGATAGTACTAAATAGCATAGCGCAGGTCAGATGCATGAACTCACCTATAAAATGGCAAAGAAAATTGTAGTGCTAAATAGCATATGGCAGGTCAGATGCATGAACTCACCTATAAAGGGCAAAGAGCAATGAATAGTACTAAATAGCATAGCGCAGGTCAGATGCATGAACTCACCTATGAAACGGCCAAGAGAAATGGTAGTACTAAATAGCATAGCGCAGGTCAGATGCATGAACTCACGTATGAAACAGCAAAGAGAAATGGTGGTGCTAAAAAGCATAGTGCAGGTCAGATGCATTAACTCACGTATGATATGGCAATCAGAAATGGTAGTGCTAAATAGCATAGTGCAGGTCAGATGCATGAACTTACCTATGAAATGGCAAAGAGAAATGGTAGTGCTAAATAGCATAGTGCAGGTCAGATGCATGAACTCACTTATGAAATGGCAAAGAGAAATGGTAGTGCTAAATAGCATAGTGCAGGGCAGATGCATGAACTCACCTATGAAATGGCAAAGAGAAATGGTAGTGCTAAATAGCAAAGTGCAGGTCAGATGCATGAACTCACCTATGAAAGGGCAAAGAGAAATGATAGTGCTAAATAGCATAGCGCAGGTCAGATGCATGAACTCACCTATAAAATGGCAAAGAAAAATTGTAGTGCTAAATAGCATAGTGCAGGTCAGATGCATGAACTCACCTATGAAAGGGCAAAGAGAAATGATAGTACTAAATAGCATAGCGCAGGTCAGATGCATGAACTCACCTATGAAACGGCAAAGAGAAATGGTAGTGCTAAAAAGCATAGCGCAGGTCAGATGGATGAACTCACCTATGAAACGGCCAAGAGAAATGGTAGTACTAAATAGCATAGCGCAGGTCAGATGCATGAACTTACGTATGAAACGGCAAAGAGAAATGGTAGTGCTAAATAGCATAGTGCAGGTCAGATGCATGAACTCACCCATGAAATAGCAAAGAGAAATGGTTGTGCTAAATAGCATAGTGCAGGTCAGATGCATGAACTCACCCATGAAATAGCAAAGAGAAATGGTTGTGCTAAATAGCATAGCGCAGGTCAGATGGATGAACTCACCTATGAAACGGCAAAGAGAAATTGATAGTACTAAAAGCATAGCGCAGGTCAGATGCATGAACTCACCTATAAATGGCAAAGAAAAATTGTAGTGCTAAATAGCATAGTGCAGGTCAGATGCATGAACTCACCTATGAAAGGGCAAAGAGCAATGATAGTACTAAATAGCATAGCGCAGGTCAGATGCATGAACTCACCTATGAAACGGCCAAGAGAAATGGTAGTACTAAATAGCATAGCGCAGGTCAGATGCATGAACTCACGTATGAAACAGCAAAGAGAAATGGTGGTGCTAAAAAGCATAGTGCAGGTCAGATGCATTAACTCACGTATGATATGGCAATCAGAAATGGTAGTGCTAAATAGCATAGTGCAGGTCAGATGCATGAACTTACCTATGAAATGGCAAAGAGAAATGGTAGTGCTAAATAGCATAGTGCAGGTCAGATGCATGAACTCACTTATGAAATGGCAAAGAGAAATGGTAGTGCTAAATAGCATAGTGCAGGGCAGATGCATGAACTCACCTATGAAATGGCAAAGAGAAATGGTAGTGCTAAATAGCAAAGTGCAGGTCAGATGCATGAACTCACCTATGAAATGGCAAAGAGAGATTGTAGTACTAAATAGCATAGCGCAGGTCAGATGCATGAACTCACCTATAAAAATGGCAAAAGAAAAATTGTAGTGCTAAATAGCATAGTGCAGGTCAGATGCATGAACTCACCTAAACGGCAAAGGAAATTGTAGTGCTTGATAGCATAGTGCAGATCAGATGCATGAACACCTATGAAATGGCAAAGAGAAATGGTAGTGCTTAATAGCATAGTGCAGATTAGATGCATGAACTCACCTATAAAATGGCAAAGAGAGATTGTAGTGCAAAATAGCATAGTGCAGGTCAGATGCATGAACTCACCTATAAAACAAAGAGAAATGGTAGTACTAAATAGCATAGTGCAGGTCAGATGCATGAACTCACTTATGAAACGGCAAAGAGAAATTGTAGTGCTTGATAGCATAGTGCAGATCAGATGCATGAACTCACCTATGTAATGGCAAAGAGAAATGGTAGTGCTTAAAAGCATAGTGCAGATCAGATGCATGAACTCACCTATAAAATGGCAAAGAGATTGTAGTGCAAATAGCATAGTGCAGGTCAGATGCATGAACTCACCTATGTAACGGCAAAGAGAAATGGTAGTGCTAAAAAGCATAGTGCAGATCAGATGCATGAACTCACCTATGAAATGGTAAAGAGAAATGATAGTGCTAAATAGCATAGCGCAGATCAGATGCATGAACTCACCTATGAAATGGCAAAGAGAAATGATAGTGCTTAATAGCATAGTGCAGATCAGATGAATGAACTCACCTATGAAATGGCAAAGAGAGATTGTAGTGCTAAATAGCATAGTGCAGGTCAGATGCATAAACTTACCTATAAAATGGCAAAGAGAGATTGTAGTGCTAAATAGCATAGTGCAGATCAGATGCTCAAACTCACCTATGAAAGGCAAAGAGAAATGGTAGTGCTAAATAGCATAGTGCAGGTCAGATGCATGAACACCTGTCATGGTAGTGCTAAATAGCTCAGATGCATGAATTCACCCATGAAAGAGAAATGGTAGTGCTAAAAGCATAGTGCAGGTCAGGATGAAACGGCAAAGAGAATGGTAGTGCTAAATAGCATAGTGCAGGTCGGATGCATGAATTCACCCATGAAAAGAGAAATGGTAGTGCTAAATAGCATAGTGCAAGTCAGATGCATGAATTTACCCATGAAAAGAGAAATGGTAGTGCTAAAAGCATAGCGCAGGTCAGATGCATGAACTCACCTATGAAACGGCAAAGAGAAATGGTAGTGCTTAATAGCATAGTGCAGGTCAGATGCATGAACTCACCCATGAAATGGCAAAGAGAGATTTTGGTGCTAAATAGCATAGTGCAGGTCAGATGCATGAACTCACCTATAAAAAGGCAAAGAGAATAGTAGTGCTAAAAGCATAGTGCAGGTCAGATGCATGAACTCACCTATAAAATGGCAAAGAAAAATTGTAGTGCTAAATAGCATAGTGCAGGTCAGATGCATAAACTCACCTATGAAAGGGCAAAGAGAAATGATAGTACTAAATAGCATAGCGCAGGTCAGATGCATGAACTCACCTATGAAACGGCAAAGAGAAATGGTAGTGCTAAAAAGCATAGCGCAGGTCAGATGGATGAACTCACCTATGAAACGGCAAAGAGAAACGATAGTGCTAAATAGTATAGTGCAGGTCAGATGCATGAACTCACCTATGAAACGGCCAAGAGAAATGGTAGTACTAAATAGCATAGCGCAGGTCAGATGCATGAACTCACGTATGAAACAGCAAGAGAAATGGTAGTGCTAAAAGCATAGTGCAGGTCAGATGCATTAACTCACGTATGATATGGCAATCAGAAATGGTAGTGCTAAATAGCATAGTGCAGGTCAGATGCATGAACTCACCTATGATGGCAAAGAGAAATGGTAGTGCTAATAGCATGTGCAGGTCAGATGCATGAACTCACTTATGAAATGGCAAAGAGAAATGGTAGTGCTAAATAGCATAGTGCAGGGCAGATGCATGAACTCACCTATGAAATGGCAAAGAGAAATGGTAGTGCTAAATAGCAAAGTGCAGGTCAGATGCATGAACTCACCTATGAAAGGGCAAGAGAAATAATAGTACTAAATAGCATAGCGCAGGTCAGATGCATGAACTCACCTATAAATGGCAAAGAAAAATTGTAGTGCTAATAGCATAGTGCAGGTCAGATGCATGAACTCACCTATGAAGGGCAAAGAGAAATGAAGTACTAAATAGCATAGCGCAGGTCAGATGCATGAACTCACCTATGAAACGGCAAAGAGAAATGGTAGTGCTAAAAAGCATAGCGCAGGTCAGATGCATGAACACACCTATGAAACGCAAAGAGAAATGTAGTGCTAATAGTATAGTGCAGGTCAGATGCATGAACTCACCTATGAAACGGCCAAGAGAAATGTAGTACTAAATAGCATAGCGCAGGTCAGATGCATGAACTACGTATGAAACGGCAAAGAGAAATGGTAGTGCTAGCTATGCATGCTATTCATAGCATATGCATGAACTCACCCATGAAATAGCAAAGAGAAATGGTTGTGCTAAATAGCATAGCGCAGGTCAGATGGATGAACTCACCTATGAAACGGCAAAGAGAAATGATGTACTAAATAGCATAGCGCAGGTCAGATGCATGAACTCACCTATAAAATGGCAAAGAAAAATTGTAGTGCTAAATAGCATAGTGCAGGTCAGATGCATGAACTCACCTATGAAAGGGCAAAGAGCAATGATAGTACTAAATAGCATAGCGCAGGTCAGATGCATGAACTCACCTATGAAACGGCCAAGAGAAATGGTAGTACTAAATAGCATAGCGCAGGTCAGATGCATGAACTCACGTATGAAACAGCAAAGAGAATGGTGGTGCTAAAAAGCATAGTGCAGGTCAGATGCATTAACTCACGTATGATATGGCAATCAGAAATGGTAGTGCTAAATAGCATAGTGCAGGTCAGATGCATGAACTTACCTATGAAATGGCAAAGAGAAATGGTAGTGCTAAATAGCATAGTGCAGGTCAGATGCATGAACTCACTTATGAAATGGCAAAGAGAAATGGTAGTGCTAATAGCATAGTGCAGGGCAGATGCATGAACTCACCTATGAAATGGCAAAGAGAAATGGTAGTGCTAAATAGCAAAGTGCAGGTCAGATGCATGAACTCACCTATGAAAGGGCAAAGAGAAATAATAGTACTAAATAGCATAGCGCAGGTCAGATGCATGAACTCACCTATAAAATGGCAAAGAAAAATTGTAGTGCTAAATAGCATAGTGCAGGTCAGATGCATGAACTCACCTATGAAAGGGCAAAGAGAAATGATAGTACTAAATAGCATAGCGCAGGTCAGATGCATGAACTCACCTATGAAACGGCAAAGAGAAATGGTAGTGCTAAAAAGCATAGCGCAGGTCAGATGGATGAACTCACCTATGAAACGGCCAAGAGAAATGGTAGTACTAATAGCATAGCTCAGGTCAGATGCATGAACTTACGTATGAAACGGCAAAGAGAAATGGTAGTGCTAAATAGCATAGTGCAGGTCAGATGCATGAACTCACCCATGAAATAGCAAAGAGAAATGGTTGTGCTAAATAGCATAGTGCAGGTCAGATGCATGAACTCACCCATGAAATAGCAAAGAGAAATGGTTGTGCTAAATAGCATAGCGCAGGTCAGATGGATGAACTCACCTATGAAACGGCAAAGAGAAAATGATAGTACTAAATAGCATAGCGCAGGTCAGATGCATGAACTCACCTATAAAATGGCAAAGAAAATTGTAGTGCTAAATAGCATAGTGCAGGTCAGATGCATGAACTCACCTATGAAAGGGCAAAGAGCAATGATAGTACTAAATAGCATAGCGCAGGTCAGATGCATGAACTCACCTATGAAACGGCCAAAGAGAAATGGTAGTACTAAATAGCATAGCGCAGGTCAGATGCATGACTCACGTATGAACAGCAAAGAGAAATGGTGGTGCTAAAAAGCATAGTGCAGGTCAGATGCATTAACTCACGTATGATATGGCAATCAGAAATGGTAGTGCTAAATAGCATAGTGCAGGTCAGATGCATTAACTCACGTATGATATGGCAATCAGAAATGGTAGTGCTAAATAGCATAGTGCAGGTCAGATGCATGAACTTACCTATGAAATGGCAAAGAGAAATGGTAGTGCTAAATAGCATAGTGCATATGCATGAACTCACTTATGAAATGGCAAAGAGAAATGGAGTGCTAAATGCAGGGCAGATGCATGAACTCACCTATGAAAATGGCAAAAGAAATGGTAGTGCTAAATAGCAAAGTGCAGGTCAGATGCATGAACTCACCTATGAAATGGCAAAGAGAGATTGTAGTACTAAATAGCATAGCGCAGGTCAGATGCATGAACTCACCTATAAAATGGCAAAGAGAAATTGTAGTGCTAAATAGCATAGTGCAGGTCAGATGCATGAACTCACCTAATGAAAGGCAAGAGAATATAGTACTAAATAGCATAGCGCAGTCAGATGCATGAACTCACTATGAAACGCAAAGAGAAATGTAGTGCTAAAAAGCATAGCGCAGGTCAGATGGATGAACTCACCTATGAAACGGCAAAGAGAATGATAGTGCTAAATAGTATAGTGCAGGTCAGATGCATGAACTTACTATGAAACGGCAAGAGAAATGGTAGTACTAAATAGCATAGCGCAGGTCAGATGCATGAACTCACGTATGAAACGGCAAAGAGAAATGGTAGTGCTAAAAAGCATAGTGCAGGTCAGATGCATTAACTCACGTATGATATGGCAATCAGAAATGGTAGTGCTAAATAGCATAGTGCAGGTCAGATGCATGAACTCACCTATGAAATGGCAAAGAGAAATGGTAGTGCTAAATAGCATAGTGCAGGTCAGATGCATGAACTCACTTATGAAATGGCAAAGAGAAATTGTAGTGCTAAAAAGCATAGTGCAGGGCAGATGCATGAACTCACCTATGAAATGGCAAAGAGAAATGGTAGTGCTAAATAGCAAAGTACAGGTCAGATGTATAAAATCTCTTATCAAACGGCAAATAGAGATTGTGGTGCCAAATTGCATAGTGCAGGTCAAATTTATGAACCTATGTGTGAGACCGCTAAGGGCAGTCAATCCTATGTAGTAGTTGATGCATGCAAAGATTCAGCGGTTTTGTTTTAATATTGTTGAAGATTATTGTATTAATATGTATAAAGTATAATATCTTTACAGGGAAGCGTGAGAGATACTTGATTTACAAGAGTGGCTGAGTTATATTTTTACGAAGTTCTATATCCATAAAAGTGATTTTGATGGCTTAGAGGTTTATGAATCGATGAATCTATCGTTTTGCTGATATTTTGGGACTTACTTTCAGAAATGTTGGACTTTGAGACAAACATGAGACTTGACAACATGAGAATTGAGACAAACTTTGACACTTTGTGGTCATTTCTATGTAACCTGAACCTGCTTAGTTATAATATTTATTTATCTCTAAAAAATATAGGAATTTTCAGATAAAAATTAAGCTTGTTTAAATATAACAGAGACATAACAGTATTAAAGAAAATCTTAGTACTCCAAAGATTCTGTTGAGAATATTTTTATTCATTTTATAAGAGGTAAGGTAGGTTGTCAGGTAGTTTTCACCTGGAATATAGTTTGCTATTTTCTTTCCTCAAGGGCCTTGTCCATTTCATATGAGTTTCAATGAGGACGCCCTTTAGCTCGATGCCACGTCCCCAAACCCACTCTGAATTGTTGATGAACCCAACAGAGGCAGTTCAGATGCAGCATTATGAAATCAGTTCCCTCTGGATTTTCAGACTCCCTAACTATAACTACGTTAGAATAATAAAAGCAGCTAAAACTTAAACAGTATTATAGTTGAATCAGATGTTTTATAATGCATTATAAAATTATATGAGAGACTGAATTTTTCTTAAAATTATTTTTAAATTAACAATTGTCTCACCACGAAGGACATCCCTATCATGGGCGTAGTCAGGGTTGCCTTTAGGGGGAAGGGGCCCCATATATATATATTTATATATATATATATTATATATATATATTATATATATATATATATATATATATATATATAATATATAATATATTAATAATTTATATATATATATATATATATATATATATATATATATATATATATATATATATTATATATATATATATAAATATAAATATATATATATATAATATATGCTTCATTTTCTGGTGTGCGCACAGTAATTGTTAAAGATTTTCTCTAATCGTATCGAACCTTGGCGTATGGCGATATGTGAGGGAGCCCTCGAAGCGGACTGCTTTTAGAAAATTTGTGATGTCATCAACCCAACTTATCAAAAATCCAATGCAAAAAAGGAGCGTTTATTGTTGCGTATGAAATATTTCATCCAAATATTATGATTCTTTCATCAAAAATGTGTTTTATAAAATATGATTCAATTTACTTGTTTAATATCCTCACATTGAGTCGAATTATATTAAGCAAAGTGAATTAGTGTGTGTGTGTGTGTGTTGCAAAAAATAAAATAAGGTTTATGCTTTGTTTAAATAAACAAAGCACTCAAAGTACAAATCAAAACTAGTTTTATTCAAATAGACATAAAGAATAAAACAAAATACAAATTATTATTGAACTGAACTGAACTAAATATGGCTGATATTTTAGTTTTTATATTACTAATAATATCACCATAAAGTTTATAAGCAAAACTAATAAAACAAATTTAATTTTTTAAGAAAAAGTTTACCTATAAGCTCTAAATCATTATAAAATTAATTATTTTTATAAAATTAAATTAAATTATTTTTATAGATTTAGGATCACACCGAAGTCAGTTTCTGATCAAATTAAAACTTGTCAAAATTTTGTGCATTGTTTTATTTTCATTTAAATATAAGATGTTTAAAATTTATAAGGTTATTCAATTTTATGTAAACAAACCAAAGGTATTCGGAGGATATAACCTGACTTTTTTATGAATGACGTGTGACGCCATTGTAGAAATCGGTATAAGCGGTTAACATTCAAAATTCTCTATTTATTCTTGCAATGACTTCATCACCGGACTATAACCTAACATGAAAAAACGTTATTCTTGGTTGCCTAATTATTTAAATACATTTTTTTAGGCATGATTATAACCAGCTTGGCCAAAACGTCGCCAAGCTGGACGTTAATAATCGCATTCTTGGACTTTCAATATTAAAAAAAAAAAAACAGTAAAAAAGGTTACACTAAAACTTCTTGAAAAAAATTGTTTTCATTTATAAAACCCTCCGATTTCATTACTTTGTAAACTCTATCAGCATGATTTAAGTCGACATATCTATCATACGAATTAATGGAAAAAATCTCACCATACACAAATTTTATGTCCACAAAAACTTGGGTTCATAAAATAGTTCATTCTTCATAAGAGGACGGAAGAGGTTTGTCGGAAAACTTACTTTTCTTTAAATGCCACGCGTATAGGTTGACTTAAAGGGCTCAAAAAAAATTGAAAAATAATGATCACCTAAGGCTTATATTGCCATTCCAGAAGCTTAGTCCCTTCCTCCTCAATATTTTTCAGGGAAGTTTGATATTGATGCTTCAACTAGGCGATATAATAATTAAGTCATGTCTTGGTTAAATCAAGGAAAAGTCAATATAACGATTTAATAGGTAATAAAACATATATGACCACGGGCTCTGATATCATGCCATGAATTTTCGAATTTGAACAGAATAGTCTAAATTTCGGAAGAGATGAAGCCTCTTTAAAGATCCACCACTGAAAATGTCCTTGGTGGATGGATTTCGAATATCTAGAGAACTCAGGCCGATAGGATACAGAATGGTCTCAAATCTGGGAGAGTTGAGGCCTCTTAAAATATTTTAAACCTTCCGAAGATATTTAGGTTTATATTTTGGGACCAGCGCAAGCTCTCTTTACCGTCTACTGTTCTATTTGGCATCACGATGATTCAAAGATGTATAGACATAATAGACTGTTGCTATGGTTAATTTTTGCATTTATCGTAAGTCTTTTGATTCTTTTATACTAAAGTAGTCTTCTAATCTGAAATACCGCCCTTAAATAGAATCCCTCGTTATAAATTCTATGTATTAGATAACGGGTTACTATAATAAAATTTTCAAGAAATATAGCTAACCTTTTAACTAAACTATGTAGAAAATCAGATGTAGAGAATATTTCCTATCATGGCAGTGAACTCGGTAACTGAAAAAATAAATAAAAAAACAAATTACTTCTTTAATGTCCCAACTCCTAACCTAGAAACAAGCACGTGAAGGACACTTACACAACAATAAAAAAGTACAAAAGCCCCTTTGACTGTTTGTCTACAAGCTAAATAGCATCTTTTTACAATTTTTTCATGGTACCTGAAAAAACCATATGTTACAAAAAAAAGGGTTAACCATTTAAAAAAAAGCAGTCATAAAGAATGACCCTGACCAAAAAATTGACCTGAAACTGATGACCTTGTCAGGTGCTGGAGAGGGTTGAACATATTTTAAGGGAAAAATTACTCCAGTTTTTATTGCTGTATTGTCGGGGTTTTTTAAGCAGAGGGTATTTTTTAGTAGCATTATAGTTTCTTTTTGAAAAATGACCCCTAAATGACACCCTTGACGCGATCCAAACAACCCACAGTTGTGTTTTAGATCTCGTTTGTATCTCGTGTGCGGTTTTTAAGAAATATTTTTAATTTGAAATCTCCAACCACATATTTTAGCAGTAAGAATAGCTGCGTTGCAGGAGAAATCTAATTTCGATTCCGCACTTAAATAAGAAAATGATGCGCGTTTTTTAGCCCCCGTCCTGAGGCGGAAATGTCTTTTCATCCTCAAAAAAAAACAGGTGTAACGCGTTTTTACCGTAAATTTCGTAAATTTTTACTGTCGGCGACTGAAAACAACTACGAAACTGTCGCTGGTGAAGTTCCTCAAATGTCCACTAGGTGGGCGCTACTAGTTTAATACAAGGTTATAATATTACCTTCTATGTTCTTCTTATTTTTTCAAATAAATAATCGAACCTTTTTTTAACGAAGTTTTGTTATTTTCGGAAAGTGAGTTATTAATTATTCATTATCAAGTGTTAATAATCATGGATAGTGTTCAGACATTGAAAATACGCCGCCAGAATTGAATCTTTCGGCCAACAAGGCGGTGGAAAGAAGACTATTTTTGTGTAGAAGGCGTACCGACTATTTTTATACATTATTTCGTTTTCTTCTAAATAGTTGTTTACTATTACTACGCCCGAAAAAAATAGCATATGCTGCACGACTGGATATGTCTTCTTCTACCTCGGCTCCTATTAATGTCTCTCTTGGCTCGACAGTAAATATAGTCGCCGCGGTGAAAAAAGACCTTCACAGTCTTGTAACCCTTCAATACTTGTTCGAAGATTTGCGAGGAAACATCAAAATGGATAAGATCATGTGAAGACCACAAAAGAACAAGATTAATCGTACATTTAAAAAGCACGAAAAGCTGTCAAATTATATACTTAATGCTCGAGAAATTTGAAAATTGAAATTTGACCTATAATCTGAGGTGGTTAGATTTTTTTATTTTATTTACTTAACATGAATCATAGAACTTGTCCATCATGAAGACTCAAATCAAAGTATACATACATACGAATAATCCGCATAATTTCGTCATAGAATACTATCTGAATAAAGACTTGTATGAATACTATCTGAATAAAGACGTGCATGAATACTATCTGAATAAAGACGTGGATGAATACTATATCACATTCATTATGGACACTTATCTGCTTTAATCAGATATCATTCAGAAAAATAATACTTTCGATTCAACATTGAAATTTATCACTCTAGAAAGTTTAAACCAGAAACATTCCTTTTTTGAGGTAGTACGTAATTGAGCACTTTATTGGACCGTTTTTAGGATGAGAAGCCAATCATTATTGTTATAGGAAGTTATTTAGTACTTTTCACCTCCGAGGACAATAATGAATGTAAAAAAAAAACTCCTAGGACGTAAAAGTAATTCATATGTTGCCGCCATTACTGTAATGTAGCGTGTTCAAAAAACAATCTGTGTTAAACCTTCATGAGTTTTCTTTAAAAACGTTCATTTTGTTTCTGTATTTGTTCGTAGACTAATTTTTTGTCGTTTTTAAAAGGTGTTCTAATTGACAATTTTTGTGTGTTTATTTGTAAAGCTTTTACATTTTTCAGTAAAAGTGTGAAGCTATGGATGAATTTAATGACGGCGATAATATGGAGTTAATAATAATTGGATGTTTGTTTTTTTTTTCAATTAAGTATATAGCGCAGTTTAATGAGTGCTATTTTTTTATTTTTTTTAATGAGTGCTTTATTAATGAGTGCTACTCAAAAAAAATAGTGTATGCCATCCGGCTGAGAATGTCTTTATGTCTTGGCAATTTTTCCCGACTCGCTTCGCTCGTCGGTAAATCTAACTGCCGTGACATAAAGACACACTTCTCAGCCTTATGGCATAAATAACTATTAAGTTACGTATTGCAATTCAACTTGAGTTCGTTTGAACAAAATTCGTTTTAATTGAAAATTAAATTCGTTAATTTAAAAGCGTTCTAAAAGTTTAATATTGTATTTATTCGTCAGTAAGAGACTTATTCTATAGAGAACACCGAAACCTTTTCGCTTTGTGTTATTAACAAGACTTATAAATTTAATTTATTTATGGTTTTAGTGTTAACAAAATTACAAATGGAGGTTTCCTTAAAGCACAAAAGAAGTGAATTTATCATCCAATTTTTTTTCCTTGGATAAACATTTTGGTAAGTTTGATACAACATTAAATCTTTAATAGTATTAAACAACTAATAAGATCATTACAAAGCGAATTTTAAAAAGTATTAGAAATATTTTATGCACGCATCCGTAATGATTCTAAATTGCGATGCTATATTTTCCAAAACAAGGTTCGTCTTCTACTCAAGAAAGAAAATCGGGTACGGGATACTTCGTAACTTTTTCTCATCACATCGAATTCAGATACTTAGCTCGTCCTCAGATAGTATATACATCCGTTTGATTACCAGTAGTCACCCATCCAGGCACTGACCACGCTCAATGCTGCTTAACTTTTATGATCTAACAAAAATCATAGGTATACTTGTCGTATTAAAACAAAACTGATTGAACTTTCTACAATAATATATACCTGTAGCAAATTTCAAATCAATAGAATTATTTGTCGATTTTTTATAATTAGTTTACAAACTTATACAAATCATTGGATAAAAATTAAACTAATGCTGATAATGAAATAAAACATAGCACATATGTTAGTCTTATAGATGGCTACATGCGTGCCAAATCTCAAATTGACTGCAACATTTTTCCGCGTTTTAAGATCTTTCTGGATAGCTCAACTACACCTAAAGATTGGGTTTTCTACCGAGTTTCACCTCTCTAGCATATAAGCTGGGAGCTACGATGATAACAGACGGATCTACTATATAGATAGTCGTGAGTCAGAACTGTTTCTTGTGAGTGATCTGATCTAATGGTCAGACTCAACCGATATTTATACTAGTTGATCAACTATTAATGATGAGCTAATGAGATCTCATTAGCTCATTATTAACAGATTATCAAAACAACTTAATTGTGTTTAATCAAACCCTTTCATTTTTGATTCGTATTTTCGTTCCTTACATTACACACACACGCAAACAACCCACATACACATCACACACATACAGACAAAAAACTTTAAAGGGGCTTTAAAATACCTGATGAAAAAGATAATTCAGGGGATATTCCGGGTATATTCTTTTTCTATCTACCGTATAAATAAGAAAAATTAAAAACGATTTGAGGCACTGTACCTCCCTATATGAAGTGATGTGCCTCAGGGGGACATAATAGGACCTTTATTAAACTCCTACTATACGAGTGAAATTCCTCGACATCCCACCAATGTCCACAATTTGATTCTAATTAAAGAGACTTCGGCTGCTTCGTAAAGTCGCCCTTCTATATAACAAACCCTGTAAGTGCTAAGTTGACCTTAGCACTCCTAAGTACTTGAAGTTAGGACAATTGAGAATTGACTTAATGAATAATTGTCTTATTCTCCAGTCCTTTTAAAGTCTTTATATACAAGTAAATTAACTTTTGTTCATTCAAGCAAGAACAGAAGCTCATCTCGGGCCCATCGTGCTTACACCTGACGCTGCTTACCGGATAATGCATAACTAAATGTATTGCAATCAATAGTAAGTATAGACGTTATATAACTTGGGTCTACCACGCTAAAAATTAACGTGCTGCAGTCTATATTACTAGATGATACAACTTGAGTCTACCGCGATAAGTCATAATATGTTACAGTCTGTAGTGCATAAAAACTACAATTTAGTCAGACCGAACTATCACTAAGATGAAACGAGCTGTAATTACTAAACGCTATAATACAAGCTACCAGTCGTCGCTCTAAGCGTAATCTCTAATAATAAATAAATATAATAAAATAAATAATACATTTCAATCTACAGTTCGATTGCGAAGTATGCATGTATAACACATTTATGTTCAGAGTAAAACGAATCCTCTATAATTTTTTTTTTTTTTTTTTTTTTTTAAATTCCTTTACTTAAATAAATAAATAATCACAAAATCAAAAAATATAGAAAGGTTAACCCACATAATAGGAAGAAAACTCCAGTGCTATGTGGGTATACATATTTAAATTGCAACTCAATTTCATTTTTTAAAAGGAAATGACAATAAAACCATGAAATAATCCTTTGAAAAAATCGGGTACGGGGTACATCGGAACTCTTCCTAACCGCAATGGATTCGCTAGGCTCATCCTCACTACGTCGGTCTAGCTTCGCTCGTCCTTAAACAGTAAATACATTAGTTTTATTCCTATCAGTGGTCACCCATCCGGGACTAACCTCGTTCAATGCGCTGCCTTACTTTTATGATTAAAAAAACCGTAGATATACCTGTCGTATATTAAAACGAAGCATGAAAACTTATTTGTTAAATAAAGGAATATGTTTGCTCCAAATATCTACTTAATTGCCTTATTTTTTTTATTTTTTACACTTTAAAAAAATGTACAAGTCATTTCGTTAAAATTGAACTAATGCTGATAATGAGATGAAACTTGTCCTATTCTTCGGTCTTTACACTTATGACTAAAACTGATCGCCGAATTTTCCAGCGTTTAATGAATTTTCAAAAATTTTGCTGTGTAATTATTGCGAAGTAATGACGTCAAAAAATCTCGGATAGCATAATTAGACCTAAAGATTGATTTTTGTACTAAGTTTTAACTTTCTTAGATTATACGCAGGGAGATACGGTGATAACAGAACACATACAGACAGACAACTTAGTAAAAACCAATTAGGAGGGGCTTAAAAACACCTTGATCGGATAATTCAGGTAAAATACAGGTTTTGGATTTTTGAACTTCCGGCTCTTTATAGTCCAAGAGCTGGATCTGAAAAAATGTGACTCATTTTGTACTACTTCAAACCACATAATTCTGAAAATACACCTTAAATTATGAAGAAAAAAAATAGTCTACCTATCTAGAGTGGAGCCTTTAATATTATTGCGCATGCTCAAAATTTTATATCACACTAATTCCAGTTTTCTCGCAATAAGTGGCTCCCTGTAAGTCGTGCGCGAAACATGAAGAGACCATTTTTTAAGCTGATAAAATTTCCTATAAAACGAGTGATTATTCATCAATATCGAATGACTACAACCAAAGTCATGACTTTCAAAAACACCAAAGAAATAGTTAATTTATGCAAAGTCAGCGAATTTCATAGAAAAAATATTGACTTTTTGTGTATTTTTTTGGTCATTTAACAATTTTTATAACTTTAGTTGTATTTATCCGATTTTGTTTATTAAACACTCGTATTATAGGAAATTTTATCAGCTTTAAAAAATAATTTCTTCATGTTTCGCACACGACTTATAAGGAGCCACTTATTGCAAGAAAACTGGAATTGTGTGATTTTAAAAAAATTGAGCCTGCGCAATCATATAAAAGTTTCCCGTCTAAATAAGCAGACTTTGTTTTTCTTTCATAATTTAAGGTATATTTTCAGAATAATTTGGTTTGAAGTAATGCAAAATGAGTCACATTTTTAGGCCTGACTCTCGGACTACTACACCTTCGATATAACTGGGGAAAAAAAGTTAGAAAAGAAGTTAAGAAACGTTTTGTTTATCCAAGTAAAACAAAGAAAATTCGCTAAAACGAAGCGGATATGAAATAGCAACCTATTCATAAATGTATACAAGAAACGAAACTGATGCCATAAACAATCCGTTGCCTGTATTTATAAAGTGAAAATTGTTATTTTAATTGGGAGAAAATTAACCTCTATTACGACGTGTATAATTGCATTTTTTCCTTACTTACCACCCTATTACATTTTTTTCCTATTTCGTATTAATTATAATTATATTTTTAATTATTATTTTTTATATGGGTAAATACTGGAGTTGGCTGATAGTGGGTCAGTTCTTATTTTTCACTGATGTTGGTTTTTTTATATAAAAGTTATATAAAAAAGATAAAAAATAAAATTATTTGTGCAAATCTTTTTTTTAACATTTTTATAACATTTTATATATATTTTTTTTTTTTGCTAGCCAGGGGGATGAAAATTGTGTAGGTTTGGAAGAGAGGGGTTGAGAGGGGGAGGGGATAAAAAAGTGTTTTTTTTAGGAGTTGGAGTTGAGTGAAAGGGGATGAAATGGGGGCCAAGATGGGGTGATACGGCTGTAAAGGGTGAGATAAAACCTAACTTTGAGAGAGGGGGAACCATCTAGAACCTGATTGGTTGTTTCCATGGCGATGTTGGTTATGGCCGTTTTCTACTCCACCCATCCACTACTACACATCCATCTCGCTCTCAATAACGATTTTGACCTAAGCTTCCCCCCACCCCCACCCCCCACAGCTCCCTACAGCTTTGCCCATTTTCAATTCATTTAACTCATGATTTTACTTCATCAATCCCTCTCATCCTGAGCAAAAATTTCTACCATCTCTTACTTCTTAATAACGAAAAAAATATTAAGAATTTTTTTCGCAAATAACAATATAAAAAAATAAGAAAAAAACCTGTTCACTATATAAAATTTATTTAAATTACTTAATTTAAATGTAAATTATTAATAATAAGTTTTTTTTTAGTTTATAAAAAAACACAATTTAATAAATTAGAATTTAATATACTCCTGCATGGCATTACTGAGACTCATACCTGTATTAACTTATTTTCATTATTATTAACGATATACTAACAGCTACAGTAATGATTAAATAAATTAAAAATTATGTTTTTCCTTATTTCAAAGCATTCTTATATACGAACAATTAAATAATAAATATTTATAAAGCAATAATTAACGCTTAAAAATCCATTAATTTTTATACTAATTACTATTTAAAACACATGTACTTATGCATTTTTTATAAGCGAATTTACTTGTTTGTTATAATAACAAAAGAAATATAAATATTTTATAAAAAAGAGAAATAAAGGAATAAATAAATATTTATAGGAACTTAGAACAAGATTTAATTAACTAACTAAAAGTAATTGTCCAATAAGAACAAAAGATATTATTTAAATAAATTGAGTTAAAAGTTAAAAAAATATCTCATTACAACATACATATATATATATATATATATATATATATATATATATATATTATATATAATATATATATATATATATATATATATATATATATATATATATATATATATATATATATACTTATGTGATTTTTGTAAGAAAAGTAATACAATTATTAAATAAAATAAAAAATAATTAATAAACATTTATAGAAATTTATTAAACTAATAAATTAATCAACTAATAATTATGTACAAGATTACTATTTAAATCAAATATAGGTTGAAAATATTTAAAAAAATTGGGTGCGGGGTACCTCGGAACTTTTCCTCAACTAATTGAATTTGCTACGCTCATCCTCCCAGCTTCGGACTCGCTTCGTTCGTCCTCATATAGTAAATGATCATCCGATTATTTCTTAGCGGTCACCCATACAGTACTGACCACACTGCTGCTTTATTTTTATGATCCAACAAAAATCATGGATATACTTGTCGAATTGAACCAAAACTTAGTGTACTTATTTAATAAGTAAAGGTATACTTGTACTCAATTTCAACTCAATTAAATCATTTTCTGATTTTTTATAATTAAAAAAAACTTCATTTAAGTAAGTCATTCAAAGACAAAGTCATTTAATAAAAATGTAACGAATGGTGATAATGAGATGAAACTTGTCAAATTTGTTATTCTTATACATGGCTACATTGTCCCAAATCTCAATCCGATCACATCATTGTTTTGCGTTTTATGATTTTTCAAAATTTTCGCTGTCATTATTGCGGGTTAGTGACGTCATGAAAAAATATTTTCCGAATAGTTCAACTACAGCGGTAGACTGGTTTTTGTACGAAGTTTCAATCAAAATAATTCAAATTAACTTAAAGTTAGAGTATTTAAATATTAAAAAAAATGAAATGAAACAAACAAGAAATTAATAATAAATTAGTTAATAAATAATAGATAAATTAACATATTAAATTATGTTTGAAAAAAGTTAAATAAAAGAGATAAATACAGCAAAGTATTACAAGTATACCAAAAATAAGAATCAGAAGAAAAAAAAGGATTATTATTGATAATTGTTATCGTCATAACTTCTTTAGAATATTTTGATGATTTAAAATAATTCAATAATAATTGTCGAAATATGTCAAAATAATTTTGACATTCAAGACAATAAATAAACTACGTTTAATACTATTGTTATTCCTTAAAACAGTTTTTCGAAAGAAGAACTAAATTATTTCGGAATAGAAAACAACCTTTAGAATGTAAAGTTTATAAAAATGTAAAAAAATTAAATCTATAATATAAAATTTTATAAAAATGCCGCAAATAAAATATTATAAAAATAGAATATTTCGAAATAGAAAACAACCTTTAGAAAGTAAAGTTTATAAAAAATATAAAAAAATAAATCTATAATATAAAATATTATAAAAATGCCGCAAATAAAATATTAAAAATAGAATATTGTAAGTAAAATATTATAAATAAAATATTATAAAAATAGAATATCGTAAGTAAAATATTATAAATAAAGTATTATAAATATAAAATATGATATTATAAAAATAAAATATCACAAATAAAATATTATAAAACTATATAGAATATTGTAAGTAAATGATTATAAATAACATGGAATAAATAATATAAATAAAATATTATAAATAAAATAAATCTATAATATACAACACACTGAACACACTAAGATTAAAAGTATAAAAACGCAAATAATTATAATTTTGATTTGAAAAAATAACATAATAGAGTGTGTTAGCGTTAGCTAAGAGGAGATACAAGCTTAAGTTTATAGTAAGATAAGTATAGAAAGGTTGAATGAGAAGATAATGTACAATAAATTAATATTTAATTAAATTTTAACTAGGTATAGTTTAATTGACATTCGTGGAAAATAAAAAAAATGACTAGAATTATCTAATAGTTTTAGATAATAGTTATTACAGTAACAACAAAAAATACAACTAGATAAGACTATTTAATTGTAGAACTGAAGTTATTCTTCTTACTTTTCCTTATTTATGCCGTTGGTATATAGAAAAAGTATTGTGTTTGCAAAAAAATTCCGAAACGAGGATGATACCAGAATTATCTGTTTAAAGTCTTTTTAAGACCTCCTGAGTAATTTTCTCTATGTTGTCTGTATGGGTGTGCCCTGATATCATCGTAGCTCCCAATTTATTTATGCTAGGCAGGCCTAGGCAAACTTTTCTAGCAATGGGCCGCTTAGTCTTTTTACAGCCAGTCGCGGGCCGCATTCCTTAAATTTTAAAGTATACTAAACCCGCAACAAATTGCAGTTACGCTGGTGTTTTACTAAAGTCAAATTTATTCTCAAAGAATAGGAATTGGGACTTTAGCACTAAACGGAAAAAACAAAACGGAGTATCTTCGTCAGATCTTGAAATATAACTGAAGACAAATTTTGCTAGAATACTAGGTGTAAAAATAATGTTAATAAGTATTCCTATGAAATAAAAGATCAAAGGGAATGTATTTGATCAACTCCCCTTAATTGACAATTCACAGAAGGCAAAATAGCTTTTTTTATTTTATTATTGTGAAAATAAAAATTCGCTAAAATAATTAAAAGTCGCCAAATCCGACAATGAGAATTGATATGAAAGGTGGCCGCTCTTTATGTAATTGTTTCTTATCTTACTAGTTTTTGTTTCTCCAAACTTTAAAGTTAAAGTAACAATCCATTATTTCATTATCTTTGTATCTATCCTTTAATAATAATTTTGAATTAAATAATTTATTTGCTATATACCTAATATTTTGTTTCATTTATTTATTTTATCTGTTTTCCAAACATTTTAATTTTGCCCGCGGGCCACATAAAAATGCTCCGCGAGCCGTAGTTTGCCCAGGCCTGTGCTAGAGAGTTAAAACTATGTACAAAAATCAGTCTGTAGGTGTAGTTGATATTCAGGAAAATTGTTATGACATCATTCACCCGCAATAATTTAAAGAAATCATTAAACGCGGATAAATGTTACGATTTGACACGCATGTGGCAATGTATAAGACTAACAATATACTAGTTTTATCTATTAGTATATATATATATATATATATATATATATATATATATTATATATATATATATATATATATATATATATATATATATATATATTATATATATATATATAATATATATAATATATATATATATATATATATATATATATATATATATATATATATATATAAAAAGAGCAAATTGTTATGATCTTTTAGGGAATTTGCTGCAATTTTTCCAACAAATATTTTAATCATTAACAAACAACATCAGCAACCCAATAAATTAGAACTTATTCACTAGACTCATAAATACTTATTTTAGAACATGCAAAAGATGAGTCAGCAATAAAATTAAACTTATGATGACATAAGTTTATGAGGCATTATAAATTTAATTATACAATCCAATAGCAATGCAAATTGGATTTAGCTCGAGTGTTAACACAATTTTAACAAATATAGCAAAGGGTGAAGACTTGATTTATGCTGAATACGTAATAAATTCCAGTGGTAAAAATGAATATTTTAAGCATTTTTATAATCAGCTTACAAGGGAATATTCCCAATGAGAATGTTCTATTATTTGATTAAAGTAGGAAAGATGTAAGAACAAAGTTTTGTATAAACTGATTATGGCCCTTTTTGCATTTGCACGAGGAATAAGGGCTTTATACCCTTTGTGTTGGCTGACTTTGCATTTCCTTTTAGCATTGATTACATAAACCCTTTGTATTTCCATTTTACACCCTTTTGAAAGAGATGTAAAAATTTAAAAACAAAGAATAAAATAAAACTTTATTACGAAGAACGGTATAAAACAAATATAATAAATGTCATTTTTAGTCGGGGTATTTTCAGAATAATTTTACTAAACCACATACCTATCATACTATCTACTATACTATCTATATAGTATATACTATCTATACTATATACTATACTATCTATATAGTATAGTATATATACTAGTATATATACTATATACTATACTACACTATACTATACTCTATACTAGTATATACTATACTATCTATACTATAATGCGTATATTTGCATTACTTCAAGAATTTATTTTTACGCGAATCTGAGTTCAGTTTTTAGAAAAACTTGCGCTGTTGAACATGGGCGTAGCAGGGGGGTCAGGGGGGGGGCTCGGGCCCCCCCCTAGCCGAGCAGGGTTGTTGCAAAAAGTATATAAAAACTATGGTTTAGGCAAGAAAAAACATTTTTTTTTATAAAATTAATTTAATTTTAATTTTATATAAAAATAATTAATTAATTTTATAATGTTTATTTATAATAATTTAGAGCTTAAAGGTAGCTTTTGTCTTAAAAATTAAATTTGTTTTTTTAGTTCGGCATATTAACTTTGTGGTTTTAATATTATTAAATAAAAACCATATTTAGTTCAGTATTTTGTTTTAGGGGATTGTTTTTTGTTTTTCATTAAGACTATTTAAAAAAATTGTTTTGATTTATCCTCTAAGAGCTTTGTTTTTTAGCGAATTTCCTTTAGGAATAAAATTCGCTAATGGGATAGGCATCAGTTTCTTGTATAAAACACTATCTTTCGAACGGATTAATATTTTTTAATCAAACTTGGTACAAAAATCGACCTTTGGGAGGACACGAACCCTATTAAAAACAAGGTTTTTGTAACATCATTAACCGAGTTTGCTGAGTCAGCAAAATTTTCAAAAATCAGCAAAATTCAGGGTTAATATTTTTGCCGCAAAAAAGGTCAATGTATATGTTTTTTGAGACGCTGAATCAAATAAAACCGGTCCGAAGTCAATGCAACCACTCTAAATGGCCAAATAGTCGAAAAAACCATTGTAAATTACCGGAAACCAAAATTTAGGTCGATAAAAAATAAATAAATTTCGAGTAGGGTGTCGTTTTCTATGTATTTGGGCACTGAATCGATGAACCAGTCTGAAGTCAATACGACCACTCTAAATGACCAAAAAGTCGAAAAAGCACAAAATTACTGAAACCCAAATTACGGATGAACAACAAATTTTGGGTAGGCTGTCGTTTTCTATGTATTTTTGGGCGTCGAATCGAATAAATTCGGTCTGAAGTCGATACGGCCACTCTAAGTGACCAAAAAGTCTAAAAACAGGTGGTTAATGCAGGAAAACCTAAATTTTGAACCCTAAGTAACATATTTCAAGTGGGGAGTCGTTTTCCATGTTTTTTGGGCCTGTGTGATGAATGGCAGTGGTCCGGAGTCGATACAATTACTCTAACTCTCTCCTGGGTTTAAATCCTGGTTGAGACGATATTTTTTATCGTTTTTTTGCATAAAATAAGTTTATAACTACAAAATAATTCTAGTGTGGTGGTCCGCATATCGGAAGATTTCCTTTGGTATGCGTGCTTCCTTGATTAACAACAATCCTGGTAGGAACGTTAATTTTTATTCTTTTTTTACATTATATATGTATATAACTACTAAATAATTCTGGCGCGGTGGTCCGCTGTCGGGCGAATTTCATTTAGAATTCGTGTTTACATGCTTAACAACCCATTTCTTGCTTAAGGTTCCGGTTCATACTTTAGAACCTAAGCAGTTACTCAATTGTCAAGCCCTGCTCGTAACTCATTTTGTCTGTATTTTTCAAAGGAAATGCGCTAAAACCTTTGAAAGATAACTGACTAAGCTTAAAGATAAGTAACTAAGCTTTCAACTATTTCAAATAATAGTGCGTACTGCTAACTTTCGAGGCATAGTTTTGTATAACCAACTGGATAATTATGCGCGTTTCCTTTGAAAAATACAGACAAAATGAGTTTACGAGCCAGTGCTAGACAATTGAGTAACAGCTTAGGTTTTTAAGCTACTATATATATATATATACATATTATACATACATATTTATAATATATATATATAATATATATAATATATATATATATATATATATAATTATATATATATATATATAGGGGCCCCCCCTAAAGGCAACCCTGGCTACGCCCATGCTGTTGAAGGGCAAGGCTTTAAACGGGCAATAATATAATTATTATAATTTCTTATAATTTTTTAATTTTGCTTTAAATAATCAACATTTTTGAAATAATTTGTCTGCCACATCTCGTTGCATCTATTGATTATGATTAATTTCCTTTTTTCATTATTTTAATTATTAAATTAAAATAAATAGACTGTTTTCAAGTCAACAATTCTTTTTTATTAATAGTATAATTTAAAATATTTTCGTACGTTTGGAATTAAAATAAAAATTATATTCGGAGGGAAATTTTAAGCAAAATATGAATAAATATGGAAGTTCCCACAGATAAAAAAAATCAAGTTTGAAAGCAGAAAAATAAGTAGTTTTTAAGCGCAAGTTTTTGATCCGACGGGAGCCGGAGCTAAAGCCTCCAAGTTGAAAATCCTGGGTGGTCCTTTCTGCTTTGACAAACAAAACAAAAATGTAATTTCAATATTTTTTTTACAAAGTAAAAGTTAAATTTAATTAACGATTTAACATAAGTAGGGGCAAAAGGCCGATTCTGGGCCCTCCTCCTCCTTCCTCCCCTCCTCTCCACACTCCTCCTCCTCACCTCCTCCTCTCCACCTCCTCTCCTCCACCTCCTCCTCCTCCTCAACATTTCTTTATAGTTTTATACCCCCCCCCCCCTCTTTTGCTTTGCATAGTGTATAACAGTAAATTAAATATGCTTTGCATAAAAAATTGGCCCCCACCATATAGGTAGAAGCAGGATGATTTTAGGTTTGAAGTAGTAGACCACCCTAGATTATCAAGTGTCTCTCTTAGTAAAAAGCCTCCCCACCACGTCAAGGTGGAGACACATCGGGAAGGTGTACAGTGCCCCGTCCTCGCACTGTACTATGGCGACCATCCTCTAAAAAAAATATCGCCTCTATATATTTTTTTTGTTTTTTATAGTTTTTATAGTTTTTATTTTTTGTATTTTTTATATTTTTAATTTTTTTTTGCATTTTTTTATTTTTTTTTCTAACGTATTTACAAATTACACAAACACTTACATCTCGTTAGCGCCATATAGGTTTACGGGACGCTATGCCACGTCAGTGACCTTAAAAGATGGAATATTGCGGTTTACGGGACGCTATGCCACGCCAGGGACCGCTCTGAGGGTTTACGGGTCGCTATGCCACGCCAGGGACCCTCTATGGGTTTACGGGACGCTATGCCTCGCCAGGGACCGCATTATGGCACGCTTCGCCATACTAGAGTTCCATCTCGTATTTGCGGCAGCTGCTGAGACATGAGTGTATTGTAACATATGATTAAACTTTAAGAATAAACGCGAAAATAAATCCCCACAAATGAAACTCACTTGGCTACACATGAAACCGGTAGTAAATTTATGGTTAAACCGAGTGCAGGTCCATTTACGAGCCATTTATACAAACTCCATACTCGAGCATGAACGCAAGCAAATTTTTATTGTACTTATGAAGAAGGCAGGGCCTCCAGCTATAACTCAATGAACTAATTTTGGGACATTCTATCGCAAGTAAATCTATAATGACGCAATTATTTGGCAAGTATTTTTTCAATAAACGAACTTTACCCTTAACGACAAAGTGTGTGTACCGATTAGATAAAAGTTTAAATACTAAATACAATCGCTCGTACTCAACATCACCGTCATCCCAGTTTATTCCGTGAAAATTTAATGTAAGCCAAGAATTTGTTTTCATAGATTTAGAATCTTGAATGTAATTTGCAGGTGGTAAAAATAACCAGCTCGAAGACGATTTCGTCTCCAGGTCCAACATGCGAGCTCTTTAACGATGACTTGCCCTCATTTTCTATAACCCTTGAATATCTATAATAGCGGTAGAAGGCATCTTGACTGCACGGAAGCCGAGATACAAATGACCATATCCCCTTATATCATAAACTTATATATTCATCTTGTTGGAGCCGTGTTGGAGCCTATATGAGCCGCTTGAGCCATTATGAGCATTTGGAGCCGTAGGAGTCTATATGAGCCATTTAGAGCCGGAGTGGAGCCAATATGAGCCATTTATAGCCACTTTGGAGCCTATATCGGAGCCATTTAGACCGCTTTAGAGCCTATATGAGCCATCTTGAGCCTATATGAGCCATTTAGAGCCGGAGTGGAGCCAATATGAGCAATTTAGAGCCACTTTGGAGCCTATATCGGAGCCATTTAGAGCCGGTTTGGAGCCTATATGAGCTGTCTAGAGCCGCTTTGGAGCCATTAGAGCCGCTTTGGAGCCTATATGAGCCATTTAGAGCCGAGTAGGAGCCTATATGAGCCATTAGAGCCATGGAAGCCATATTGGAGCCTATTTGAGCCATTTGGAGCCGAGTAAGAGCCCATATGAGCCATTTAGAGCCGGAGTGGAGCCTATATGACCAATTAGAGCCACTGTGGAGCCTATGTGAGCCATTGGAGCCGGAGTGGAGCCATATGAGCATATAGAGCCGGTGTGGAGCCTATATTGAGCCGAGTTGGAGCTATATGAGCCATTTGGAGCCAAAGTGGAGCCATTTGGAGCCAAAGTGGAGCCATTTAGAGCCAAGTAGGAGCCGATTTGGAGCCTATATGAGTCATTTGGAGCCGGAGTGGAGCCATTTAGAGCCGGTGTGGATCAATATGAGCTATCGCAGAGCCTATATGAGCCGATTTGGAGTTGTGTTGCAGCTAATATGGGTCTAACTGGAGTTGTTGAAGCCGCTTCAGCGGTGTTTAGCTTTCGTTAGTATATATATAGATCTAGTGGAGCTCAACTTTAGTATTGAGCCAGACACCGAGCAGAGATGTTCTCCAAGATACGTGATTCGAGCCTCTACAAGAAGAGATTTGAAAACTTGACATTTAGTTGTCCAGACTGCTGTAAAAAGTTTGTACATAAAAAGAATTTACTTCGACACCAACGAGATAAACACTGTGAGGGGGTTGAACGCGAGGATGGTTCAGAGTTGGGATTCTACAAGGACGCCATTGCAGGTAAACATGATGAGTCAATTGAAGACTATAATAACTCTAGCGAGGCAGTATGTGGATCGGAGGAAGAAAGAAGAAGAAGAAGACGATGAAGAGGATGAGAGAATGAGAAGATGAAGAAGATGATGAGAGAGGATGAACCTATTGATGATGTAGTAAGTAACAAAGACATAGAAGAGCCAAAAATGATTGAGATGTTAAATTTAAGTGAACACCCCGAATTGATGAATCTATAGAGAGTCTAGGTATCATACTCACTATCCATACGCAAACTCAAAGCTAGACGTCGGAGAAGAGATACGGATTCCGGTACAATACCAAGACATTTATACGCTTCCGAGTGAAAGTTTTATATATTTGGAACTATCATTTTTAAAAGAAGGAGGAAATACGGCACCGGCGAAGCATAGACTCATCAACAACGCATTCCCGTTTTTATTCGACGAGATCCGGTATGAAATTTGTGGAGTTGAGATTGATAAAGTCAGAAACCCCGGAATGACTTCAACTCTAAAAGGAATTGCATCTCACGCGCCTATATCGTATTCCTTAACAAATATGGGATGGACAATACCCTTCAATGAAGTACAAGAAGAATCATCCACCCGGCACAACGTCTGTCTACCTTTATCCTCGTTACTCGGATTCGCGGAAGATTACCGAAAAGTTTTGATAAACGTAAAGCAAGAGCTAATTTTGGTAAGAGCGAGAAATGATTCAAATTGCTTTGTACAGCATGTTCCATACGTCGATACAGATGCACGGGCAGAAGTTCGAGAGAAAGTTAAAATTGAACTACTATCGCTTTGTTGGAAAATACCTTACGTTTCGGTTAACGAAGTTCAGAAACTAAATTTAATTAATTATTTAAAAACAGAAAAAATAATTTCTCTCCATTTCCGAGCGTGGGATATGCACGAGTATCCGCTATTACCTACGTCAAACCGCCAGTATGGTCGATTAAACTTCGACTCAACTCGAGAAACCGCGATTTTTAATTTTAGCCTTTCAAAAGGGTAGAAAATAACGTCGTCGATAAGGCATCCAGTTGTTTCGATCACTGCGACTTGACAAATGTCAAGCTTTATCTCAATTCACGAGTGTTCCCCTACGATGATTTAAATTTAAAATTCTCCCAAAATAAATTTGCTTTATTGTACCACATGTACGCGGCGTTTCAAACGTCGTACTACAACACTTATCAGAGTCTACCGTACGTATCCTTTACAGATTTTAAAAATAAATGTCCTGTTGTAATCATTGATTGTTCGAAACAATCAGAGTCTATCAAAAAGGGTCCGGTAGATGTCAGATTAGAATTTGAATCTGAAAAAGATTTCCCGGCAAATACTACCGCGTACTGTCTATTGTTACATGATAGATTAGTTCAGTACAACCCCTGACTAGCATTGTGCAAAATTGACATGAATAAACATGTCTGGTCGAGGGGGGGGGGGGGGTATGTATAAATAAAGAAAGCCAAGCAATAATAAATCAGTATTGCGCAAGATGTCGACCATTTACCATCTAAGTGACGGTAAAAAGGTATTAGTTTGTTTAGTTAAAGGTATAGCTTTTTTGAGATTAGAATGTAAAAAGAGTGAAACATCACATGTCCGATTTGAGATGTTGAGATCGCGAAAAATGAAATTGATATTTTTGTAAAACGTAGTAAAGAAGATGTACAACTTGATCAAAAATTTGGTTTAATAAAAGTAAGATTGGTTAATCCTAAATTTCACGGACGTCAAGTAATTATTCGTCCAATTTGTTCGTATGAAGAAGATAAAATATTTGTTGGTGTTGTTTTAAAAAAACCAGAGTGGGATTTATTTTCGAGTTTATTCTTAGAGTTTAATCATATGTTAAATAGCCTTACACTCATGTCTCAGCAGCTGCCGCAAATACGAGATGGAACTCTAGTATGGCGAAGCGTGCCATAATTGGGTCCCTGGCGTGGCATAGCGTCCCGTAAACCCATAGAGGGTCCCTGGCGTGGCATAGCGACCCGTAAACCCTCAGAGCGGTCCCTGGCGTGGCATAGCGTCCCGTAAACCGCATATTCCATCTTTTAAGGTCACTGACGTGGCATAGCGTCCCGTAACCTATATGGCGCTAACGAGATGTAAGTGTTTGTGTAATTTGTAAATACGTTAGAAAAAAAATATAAAAAAATGCAAAAAAAAATTAAAAATATAAAAATACAAAAAATAAAAACTATAAAAACTATAAAAAATACAAAAAAAATATATAGAGGCGATATTTTTTTTAGAGGATGGTCGCCATAGTACAGTGCGAGGACGGGGCACTGTACACCTTCCCGATGTGTCTCCACCTTGACGTGGTGGGGAGGCTTTTTACTAAGAGAGACACTTGATAATCTAGGGTGGTCTACTACTTCAAACCTAAAATCATCCTGCTTCTACCTATATGGTGGGGGCCAATTTTTTATGCAAAGCATATTTAATGTTACTGTTATTACACTATGCAAAGCAAAAGAGGGGGGGGGTATAAAACTATAAAGAAATGGTTGAGGAGGAGGAGGAGGGAGGAGGAGGAGGAGGAGGAGGTGGAGGAGGAGGAGGTGGGGGGAGGAGGAGGAGGGCCCAGAATCGCCTTTTGCCCCTACTAACATAAAAGATTACGAAATATTAAAATTATACTAAATTAAAACGAAATAATATCCTAACTCATTAATTCCACCTAATTCTTAATTTTATTAATAATGCAACATTACATTCATAATTTCGAGCTATCAAAATATACATATATATAATTATTATTAACTATAATTAGGTATAGTATTATATTTATCTTATTTTTTACCGTAGGTATAGGAAAATTAGTTTCTTTCTACTAAAACTCCGAAACTGGAAATTCAATTATATTATCCGTTTAAGGAGTTCATAAGACTAAATAATAAATAATATTTAATACTAAAAGTTAAAGATACTGGGTGGTCCTTTCTGCCTTGACAAATTAAAACAAAATACTGGTATTAAATAATAACTTAAATTCTTTTAATTACTTTTTAAAAACCTACACACAGACTTTATAGTCTAGCGGGATTGCCTAAGGAATATTATATTTTTTATAAAATTGTATTTTCTAAAATGTATTCTCCTCTATTCTTGATAATTCACAAATTTTTTAGTTTCATTGTGTATTTTGTACTATGTTACATTGTATTGTGGCAATAAAGTTATTTTTTGATTTGATTTGAATTTGTTAAAATACAATCAATAAATAATTATTTATCAAAAATTTGTATTACTTATGTTATTTTTTTATTTTTACAATAAAATTCTATCATGACAGCTCTTAAGAGTGTTTGTCAAAAAAAACTATATAATATATATATATATATATATATATATATATATTATTATATATATATATATATATATATATATATATATATATTATATATATATATATATATATATATATATATATATATATATATATATATTTTCTTATACTTAATTTCATTATAAAGTACTAACAAGAAGTAGCTTGAGAATAAAAAATCTAAACGAAAAGCTAGCCACGCACAAGCCCTAAGCTTATGTGGCTAGTAAGATCTTATTTATAAACAAATAACATTATGAATAGATGTAATAAGACTTTTAGAGCCTTTTGTATGATTGTATTGTGTATTACTTTGTATATTATTTTTTAAATAAATTATTATTATTATTATTATTAAAAATTTAACTAGATGCTAGTTAAACGCAATCTAGGTTGTTTAACTAGATTGTTTAACTAGTTTTGCTAACAGGATTTTTTAACGTCAATAACCGCACCATCAATTAATTATCAACGATTTTAGGAATACAAAAGGATTTAAACAATTTTTTGAATCGATTTGAAATTTGACATTCATATTAGACTAACATATATATCATGTACCGTAGCATTACCAGCATTAGTTAATTTTAAATGACATGTATGTACGGTATTAAAACAAAAGATTCAAAATCGAAATATAATCCATTTTTTTCACAAAACCTAATATTACATTATGCTGATATAAAAAAGTCGGGTACGGGGTACCTCGGAACTTTTCCTCATCGCATCGCTCGCTACGCTCGTCCTCAGAGTATAATAGTCGTTAAATTTATACTGCAATACCTCTATCTCGTTCTCTGATACTCTATTACAGCCCTTCCCAACCCATGGGTCGCGACCCAGATTGGGTCGCGAACGAAATTTTTTGGGTCGCCAAATTTTTTATTAATAACAACCAAAAAGTGACGAAGATTTATGTGAAGAGATTATTATAAGGAAATAACAGATTTGCTTAAACAGATATTATTTTTAGAAATTGATAATACTTTAAACATGGTGTGATGTCGTTCCGTCGACAAATCATTCCGTCGACAAATCACTCCGTCGACAGTCGACGGAAAAATTTGTCGACGGAACGAAACGAGTTGTTGCGTCGACAAATCATTCCGTCGACAAATCACTCCGTCGACAAATAACTTGTCGATGGAATGATTTGTCGACGCAACAACCCGATTCGTTCCGTCGAAATCATTCCGTCGACAAACTCAAATTATTTGTCGATGGAACGATTTGTCGACGCAATGATTTGTCGACGCTATGATTTGTCGATAAAATGATTTGTCGATGAAGTGATTTGTCGACGGAACGATACGGAGCCTTAAACATGCGATAACAAAAGAAGCCGCGGCCAAAACATTTCTTAGAAGTCCTTCACCGACAGAGACACCCGCCTTTATCTAATTCTTGCTAACTTTGATGAATTGTTATACCTATGATAATAATGTGTTTAACAGTTTCTTATTACATATTTTAAAGGTTCGGGTTATTAAAATTATAATGTTCAATTATATGTGAATTTGGTTCTAACAAACATTAACGTAGTTTAATATCGCGTACAAGTTTTTTAATTATATTTGTTTCACCAGTTTATTTATTTTATATTTTTGCGTTTTAATTAAAGTAGTGGAATGAATTAACAAAAAACGACTTGACTTATTAGTGGAAAACCAACAGCAACAAATTAGTCATTAATATGATATTACATATTTTATTTTTTTATTCTTTTTTTTGTTTACTATAATCATTATTTGATTTTTCCTTTAAATAATAAATGCTCATTTTTATATTTAACAATGCTAATTTTTATATTTTATTTCTATTATATAATTTACTTCTTTTGAACTCCAATTAGTGTGAAGTTTTCTATTTAAGTATAAAAACCTCATGATAATTATGATTTGACGATGTATGTAGGGCCATAACTAGTTCGGCAATAAATAAAAACGCCTGCAATTTTCAGGTTATGCAAAATAAATGCATTTGGGTCGCCAAACTTTAGAAAAGCAAAGTATAAGGTCGCGGTACTGAAAAGGTTGGGAAACGCTGCTCTATTATATATTACTGTTCAGGCACTGACCACGCTCGATGCTGCTTAACTTTTATGATCTCCCAAAATTCATGGACATACTTGTTGTATTAAAACGAAACTTAGTACACTTATTTATTACGTCAAGGTAAATACTTGTACCAAATTTCAACTCAATTGAATTATTTTCAGACTTTTTACAATTTTTTAAAAAACTTAAACAAATCATTTGATAAAAATTGAACTAATGCTGATAATGAGGTGAAACGTCGCGCACATGTTAGTCTTATAAATAGCCGCACACGTATTCAATCCAATCGCATTATTTTTTTGCGTTTTATGATTTTTCCAAACTTTCTGAGTCATTACTGCCGGTTAATGCAGTTATAAATAAAAAATAAGAGTGATTTTTGTACGAAGTTCCAAATTATTTTATTTTTGTATTATTTTAAGACTCATTATTACCGATTAATGACGTCATAAAAAGATTATTTACCGGATACCACAAGTCGTCATAAAGATTGATTTTATATCAATAAATAAAAAAAAAATAAAAAGAAATAGATTATTTAGCAAAGTGTTCTTACATAATTTTTCTATTAAGCCTTACCTCATAGCCTTTTCGGCTGTCTGGGGTTGATTTTGTAGCAATATTCCTGCATAAAGACTCTATATAACGATAATACTACCTAACCTACGATAATAATAGACACTCATACACGCCCACACACAAACACATACAGACAGCTTGGTAAAAACAACTCAGGAGGTCTTAAAGCACCTGAAGCTGCTGAAGTGGATGATTCAGGTGAAATCTTAGGATAAATGTGAAATCTTTCGTATTCTTTATGCTAACCAATGCTTTTCATATATTATACCTATTCGGTATAAATGAGGAAAATATAATAAAGTATAAATGAAAAACAATGAAGACATTTTTAATTGCAAAATTATATTAACGATTTTATTTAATATATAACTTTAATTTAATTTACAATGTAATATATTTTACTAACATAATAGTAGTAGTAATATGGGGGGGGGGGCGGTAGTAACTACCAGGCATGTAGGCCACGTTGTTGGGCCCTTTTTGCCAGCTCCCTAAGATAGTGTTCTACTCCTTTTAATTTCAAGTGTAGGCATATTTCATCTAATCTAGACAGATGAGCCGTGAAAATATATCATACATATTTTCACTGGACCATATAGTATAGTGAAAACTAGGAACAACACGTGCCCTCACTGTTAAACCAAACCTCTTTACACTTTAAACTACAAGGCAGATAAACTATAGTATTATAATGAATCTACTATGAGGGTCCTAAATTTTGCCTATACCCCGTCTTATTTAGGGTAAGGGATCTTTAACGAGTCCCTGACAACGCACAGGCTCGAGACCACCGGCTTTACGTCCCTTCTAAAGGACGTTGGTACTCTGAATTTTCATCCCTCTCATAAAAATCCCAGAGGCCCGTGCTGGGATTGAACCCATGACTAAATAAACTCTGAAGTTTTCCATTCATTCAGTGTATTGGCCGCCTATACTTTAACAACTATACCACGGGTGATTCTTTTTATTTCTAACTTAAATGTTTGATTTAAAAAAAAGACAAGGTCTATACCTATATGAGTGTAATTTTGTCGTGACCATAATGGTTACAATATAACATGAAATTATAACAATAAAACTAAAAGCATGCGCGACATTCATTTTTATAATCGACATTCAGACATTCTAAAGACCGATACTACACGCAATTCCGCGTGTATATTTTTTGAGCGGATTTCCAAAGGGAAATAGGCTAATGAGGTTTTCTAACATTTAATAAAACACCCTTTAAAGTCTAATTAATACATAATTCTATAATCATATTTATTAAAAATATTTTTTACCTAATAAATACTTATGTCATTTATTCTTTTTTTAATATTTTTTAAATCAATTTAATGACACTATAACCTAATCAATGCTATAAAATATTATTAAAAAAAAGTTTTAAATTATCTATAAAACACAAATAAACAAAAAAATATATAAATTGATACTAAATTTAAAAAAAGGGAAAATAACTTAAAACTGTATAAATAAAAAAATTTAAAATTAGAATGATATATTTATCTATATTTTATGTAAATCAATTTCAAGAAAAAGATTTTAATCAATTTAATTTCAATTTTATTCTGAATTTTATATAATTTAGATATGTTTTATATTTATTTATTTAAATGCATTTTTATATCTCGGATTATGTTAATAAGACATTTTAAAAGCACTGTTTAAAATAATAAATATATTTATGCAAGTTGTAGGTTAATTTATATGTTGACTCAATATGGTGTTGTTATAATTCATACATTGTAGGATTAACATGAGAATAGATAAAAATAGATTAAGATAGATGGAAATAATATATTAACATTTATACTATAGTAGTTAACTTAATTAAGCAACTATAATTATTTTTACTCTATTCAATAGTAGTTTTATTAGAAAATGACACATGCGGTTGTTTGGATAACGGAAGTATATGGAGGAGAGACTGTGTAGAAATTTTAATTAATTTAAATAAAATTTTAGAAATTTTTAATATATATATATATATATATATATATATATATATATATATATATATATATATATATTATATATATATATCTGTGTGTGTGTGTGTGTGTACGTATGTATATGGCGCACAATAATTGTTAAAGATTTTCTCTAATCGTATCGAACCTTGGCATATGGCGAGATGTGGGGGAGCCCTCGAAGCGGACTGTTTTTTAGAAAATTTGTGATGTCATCAACCCAACTTATCAAAAATCCAATGCAAAAAAGGTGCGTTTATTGTTGCGTATGAAATATTTCATCCGAATATTATGATTCTTTCATCAAAAATGTGTTTTATAAAATATGATTCAATTTACCTGTTTAATATCCTTACATTGAGTCGAATTATATTAAGTAAAGTGAATTAGTCAGATGCCAATTTTTGGTCGGTTTGAGTAACAACGGTCTAGACAGTTAAGTAAGTACCAAAACATTAAATACTAAGGTACTAAAGTACTTTTAGTACCAAAGGTACCAATACTATTTAAATAGTTAAAATTTTACGCTTTATGGTTAAAAATAAAGATAACATTCATTAAAAAAAATCTTTATATTATACACTTGCAGAATTTAAAGTTTTATAATTATAAATTAATATTCCGAAAGAGTTATAAAATTTGCCGTTTGAAGGTAATTTTACGGCGCCGTTGTGTCAGTTATAGGTAGTATGGATAAAATAATGTGCGAGTATGTGCTACTACATACGTGTATTTATTTCCTATATGTTCTGTTAGTGTGCGTGGATAATGATTTGAATACATAATATTAGCAGATACAACAATACAGGAATCTACGTGCAAATTTTATTTTGAACGTCATTTTTTTTTCAAGGTAACTTTTGTTGTGATCTAAAAATAAATTAGTATTTTGTTGTATGTATTTGTATGTTTATTATTTATATATGTTATATATAATATTATATATAACATTATATATGTTATAGTTGTATATGTATGTATATTTTATTTTACTTTCAAAAGTTGACAGAGTTTTTCTGAATTGCATCAAATTTAGTGTAAGCATTATTAACAATTATTTAAACAAATATATGTTGGTTTATAGTTAATTATAGTCCAAGTCAATATAATACAAATATATCTATTTCAAGTAAATATAATCCAGGTAAATATAGTACAAGTGAATACAGTCCAAGTAAATATAGTGTAAGTAAAAATAGTGCAAGAAAATATAGTCCAAGTCAATATAATACAAATATATCTATTTCAAGTAAATATAATCCAGGTAAATATAGTACAAGTGAATACAGTCCAAGTAAATATAGTGTAAGTAAAAATAGTGCAAGAAAATATAGTCCAAGTAAATATAGTCTATGTGATTATAATACAAATAAATATAGTCCAAGAAAAACTATTACAAATAAATATAGTCCAAGTAAATATAGTCTATGTGATTATAATACAAATAAATATAGTACAAGAAAGCTATTACAAGTAAACATAGTCCAGGTAAAAATAGTACAAGTGAATACAGTCCTAGCAAAATTAGTACAAGTAAATATAGTCCAAGTAAAAAGAATGCAAGTAAATTTAGTCCAAGCAAACTTAGTACAAGTAAATATAGTCAAGGTAAATATAGTACAAGTAAATATAGTCCAAGTAAATATATTCGAGTAAATATGTCTATGTGATTATAATACAAATAATATAGTCCAAGTAAAACTATTGCAAGTAAATATAGTCCAAGTAAATAGATTATAATACAAAATAAATATAGTCAAGTAATATAGTAAAAATAGTACAAATAAATACTGTACAAAGTGCAAGCAAATATTCTCCAAGTAATTATAATATAAATATTTATATTCCAATTAATTATAATACAAATAAATATATTCTAAGTAAAAAAATTACAAGTAAATATAGTCCAGGTAAATATATTCCAAGTGATTAATAACCAAATAAATATATTCAAAGTAAATATAGTGCAAATAAATATAGTACAAGTGTTTAAAATTTAACTAAATATATATTTAAAGTAAATAAGTGCAAGTAAATATAATACAAGTGTAAATATCTAAATATATACTTACTACTGCTTAATCAGTCTTATATTAGTTCTAAATATCTACTTACTACTGCTTAATCTGTCATAAGATATATAATATATAAATAATTTAGATATAAATCTTATTCAAGCTTTTTGAGGAGGAATAGGTCCTAATTAATACAAAAACTAATTTTGCCGAGCTTTCGATATAATTTAATCTTTTTCAAGGCTTAACATATTAAATAATAACAAAAACAGTTACATGTTTGGACAACAACTAGAGTAACAGACAAATTTAGAACTTAATTCAACTCAATAACATTGTTGCCTTTTTTGTTTTTAACGGTATTGTTTGTCTGTTACTCTAGTTGTTGTCCAAACATGTGACTGTTTTTGTAATTATTTAATATGTTAAGCCTTGAAAAAGATTAATTTATATCAAAAGCTCGGCAAAATTAGTTTTTTTGTATTAATTAGGACCTATTCCTTCTCAAAAGCTTGAATATTTAAAATAGAGGCCCCTATAAAGTTTTTTGTCTTATAAATCATATATTAGTTCTAAATATCTACTTACTCTTAAATCTCTCTTTTTTCTTTCATTACTAATAAAATTAACAATATGCTCGCACTAATGTTATTTAACATACTTTGTTTAATAATAGTTTTAGAGTCGTTTGAAATCAATTTGTTCGGTTTCAAGTGTTTTATTGCAGCAATACTCCTTAACAGCTACTTATAGCTAAAGTAGATATGAAACAGCTGCAAGAGTTCTATGTTCAAGATAGTTCTATAGAGTAATAACACTACAAATAGGGTGTGGTGGGTCCCAACTCAATACTAAGCCATTACTACAATACTATCCCTAATGTATCAATGAAATAAAAAGATATTACTTAATTCATAAAAATCATTGCAAAGAATCAAGGTCAACTTTTATAAAAATAGTTTTCTTTATTAGTTTCATTTCCTTACTCTTTAAAAAAATGTTTCAGCACCATAATATATAAAACTAAAAGCTTTTGGTCTCTTAATCACTAGGATGGTCCGCGTGGCGGCCCCGCATATACTGCCTTATGGCTAATATCCTATGTTAGTTTGTCATATTACTAGTTTACTAGTAATATGACAAACAATGTGGCACATTGCCGAGAAATAAGTGAATTTTTTTAAAAAATGTGATTTGTTGAGATTATGTTATATATGTCAATCGATAAAACCAGAACTAATGCTGATAATAAATTTTAAACTTTATGCATGTGTTCAACATACATATAAATACATTTGTATAAAATGTATTGATACATTTTACACACATTTATATATTTCAGCACAAAAGACACATTGTTAGAGTTTGATAGATTTTGAAATTTTGTCTCAGTCATTAGGTTAATGACGTCACATGTATTTCATAAACAATAGTGGTCAGGACATTGACAAGGTTTTTTATTTCATTTCGATTTGAGAAAGCGTTTTAAAGTTATTGTGTACCAAAGAAATGTCTAGTAACAAAATCTCGTATACACACACACAGAGCCAAATATATATATATATATATATATATATATATATATATATTAATTATATATTTTATATATTATATTATATATATATATATACATATATTAATATAATTATATATATATTATATATATATATATATATATATATATATAATATATATATATATATATATATATATTATATCTATTATATATTATATATATATAATATATATATATATATATATTATATATATATATATATATATATATATATATATATAATATCATATTATGATATGACAAAATTATACACATATAAATTATTAGTAATGTTGGTAATATTATATAATTAATAACCAATAACAACATCAAAATCGACTAACCTTTATTAAATCCAGCTTTCGACCTCACGATCATCATCAGTGCCTAACCAACAAATATCAAAGAAATGAACTAAAAATACATAATTAATAAAGGCTTTTAATACAGATTTTGTGGAGAGATTTTGGTACTGTGATTGGTTAGCTGTGGTACTCCACAGCTCAGTTTCCTGTTAATTATAATTAATGTTATTAATACTTGTGTAAAATCTAGTCTCTTCTGTTCCTTAAACTTGAGTATTTTGACATCAAAAGAAAAGTTATAGGTATTACTTATAGGTATAGAAATAAATATGACGTTGAGTAGCGGGCAGGAAATATTATTTACAGCCCTAGACTGGAAAGAATATTATTGTTGTCTTCGAGTTAGTTACTAGATAATCCTAATACACCAGTTGTATTTATTTATTCTATATAATATAATATTAAAAATTAAAGTATGATATAATATAATATATTTATTTCACAAAATTATTACATTATGATGATTTAATATTGTTAAGTTAGATTATATTGTTTTAGCGATGTAATCTTTCTTTACATCTGTCGGCTGTAAAGAATTATTTTATTGATTTAGAAAACTCAACGTCCATCGGTTTCAGAGAATGATTGTGTTGTCTTAGCATATTTTACGTCCGTCAGCTGCAGAGAATAATTGTGTTGTCTTAGTATGCTCTATGTCCGTCGGGTGCAAAGAATGATTGTGTTGTCTTAGTATACTCTACGTCCGTCGGTTTCAGAGAATGATTGTGTTGTCTTAGCATATTTTACGTCCGTCGGCTGCAGAGAAAGATTGTGTTGTCTTAATATACTCTATGTCCGTCGGGTGCAGAGAATGATTGTGTTGTCTTAGTATACTCTACGTCCGTCGGTTTCAGAGAATGATTGTGTTGTCTTAGCATATTTTACGTCCGTCGGCTGCAGAGAAAGATTGTGTTGTCTTAATATACTCTATGTCCGTCGGGTGCAGAGAATGATTGTGTTGTCTTAGTATACTCTATGTCCGACGGCTGCAGAGAATGATTGTGTTGTCTTAGTATACTCAATGTCCGACGGCTGCAGAGAAAGATTGTGTTGTCTTAATATACTCTATGTCCGTCGGGTGCAGAGAATGATTGTGTTGTCTTAGTATACTCTACGTCCGTCGGGTGCAGAGAATGATTGTGTTGTCTTAGAGCAGAGAATGATTGTGTTGTCTTGGTATACTCTATGTTCGTCGGGTACAGAGAATGATTGTGCTGTCTTAGTATACTCTACGTCCGTCGGCTGCAGAGAATGATTGTGTTGTCTTAGTATACTCTATGTCCGTCTGCAGAGATGATTGTGTTGTCTTAGTATACTCTATGTCCGTCGGCTGCAGAGAATGATTGTTGTTGTCTTAGAATGTATTCCGTCGGCTGCAGAGAATGATTGTGTTGTCTTAGTATACTCTATGTCCGTCGGCTGCAGAGAATGATTGTGTTGTCTTAGTATACTCTACGTCCGTCGGCTGCAGAGAATGATTGTGTTGTCTTAGTATACTCTACGTCCGTCGGCTGCAGAGAATGATGTGTTGTCTTAGTATACTCTACGTCCGTCGGTGCGAGAATGATTGTGTTGTCTTAGTATACTCTACGTCCGTCGGCTGCAGAGAATGATTGTGTTGTCTTAGTATACTCTATGTCCGTCGGGTGCAGAGAATGATTGTGTTGTCTTAGTATACTCTACGTCCGTCGGGTGCAGAGAATGATTGTGTTGTCTTAGTATACTCTACGTCCGTCGGGTGCAGAGAATGATTGTGTCGTCTTAGCTACTCCGTCGGTGCAGAGAATGATTGTTAATTTTGTCCTTTCATAACTAATAAAATTAAAAAATGCTCATCCTAAAGTTATTAAGCATTTTTTAATTTAATAATGCTTATAGAGTCGTTTAAAATCAATTTGTTTTGTTTCAAGCATTTTATTGCAGCAATTATTATAGCTAATAGTTAAGCTATAATAACCTAACAGATTATTACAGCTAATATTTTGTAATATTTTTCAAATATGACTTTATAGTGTCATTTTTATTTTATGTGAAATTCGTTATCTTTACAAAATAATTCTATTAACAACAAAATACTGAAATAATTTATGACATTATTCAATAATTTTACACATCGATTTAAAGATAATTTATTAACCTAAGTAACAGCTTGTAATAAATGAAATTAAATTTCTCAATTTATAGCTTCTAAGCAAGAAAGCTTTGTCATATGTAGAGTATTTTCTACTGCACTGCATAACTAAGTATTGTATTGATTAGCTATAAACAATACGACACATGCACGCATAACTTATAAACATGACTTTGGTACTAGAATAATTTAATTAATTTAATATAGTGAGATATTAGGTAGGAAACAAGGTGGCTTTGATATAATACAACGTATTTATTATATTATATATAATTTAGTAAACACTTAAGAGAATCTTTCCTAGAAAATGACTGTCATAAGGCAGTTCACATTGTAGAATTGAGGTGGATCGATTTAACTAGGGATATATATATATATATATATATATTATATATATATATTATATATATATATATATATATATATATATATATATATATATACCTATACTTTTTTACTATATAGGTTATAAGGTTATACCTATAAGTATAACCTTTACTTTTTCTAGTTTTTTTTACGCTTAAACCTGAAAGGTCGTTTTATCGTTTTCTCTGCTCATACAAATCTCACTCAACTAATTCACCACAGAGTTTGTACACACCTAATCATCTACGAAGCACACCCTTCGTACATGGCGATACTACGGTGACTAGCTCATAGTGTGCCTTGTTCATTTAGACCAGCAAGACTTTGGCTATAGGATCACCGCTCTGGCTAGCACCAACTTCTCTGAGCTCATTAGTCTCACTTGCCCCGCCCTCGTTTAACCAGTTTCACCAATCTCATCAGCTCCTCTAGCATCACCAGACTCTAGATATGTTCACCTCTCTGGCTAGTCCAGCGCCACCATACAGAGAACTCTGGCAGCGTGTGTCCGACGCCAGTGTGTGCATAAACTTATGTTATAGCCCATAGGGCTGAAAGTCAAAGTTGATAGTGCTACTAGGAGACGTCTGTCATTAAGAACCGAATACTTCGTTCCTATTCATTTACGTTATTCGTGTCACCTCCTTCACTTTCACTGACTATGTTTTCGGAAATACGAAGGCTCAGTATATCTTTTTGATCTTCATCTCTATCAGCCCGCAGAACTTTAAGTTTTCGTGATCTGGAGACAACGGAAACGTGGATCCAGACTTGTCTCAGATGAAACAGGAAGCAACCCATTTGTGTATTAGTAGCAAAGGGAACCACGTAAACCCTGGCTGGGTTGACCGGCCTTGAATTCAAAACCTCCCGAGTGTACGGTACAAGGGAAACCTCAACTCAACCTTAAACTAAACTCAAACTTATAAGTTTTCCAAGTAATCTTTCAATCGCTCATAGGATAAGTATCATGGTAGGAGTCGTACCTGGGAGTGCGGCCAAAATGTATATTTTTAGACAACTCTTGTAAACACGCTATCTCTAAAACTGATAATTATTTTTTGAATCAAAGGTGCTGAAACGTTGACACTCAATGAAAGAAATTGGTCACACAATCACCACATTTTGATATGTGGTGATCACACATATCAAAATGTCTCACATTTTTTATATGTTATGCCTTCTCTTCTATTATAAGGAATCAAAAACAATTCAGTTTACATTATTTTACTCTCACTAAATTAGTTCACTTGTATTTTCTTTTAATTCCATTTTTCACAAGCAAAACGTGTTGAAGATATTATGAGTTAAACTTAATATAGATATTAAGTTATAACAAGAATCTTTTAGTTATTAAAAAAATGTGTAAAATTAATTAATAGTAATTAACCTTCGAGAGGTGGTTATTAAACAAGTAGATAGTAGTTATCTGCATCTACAAATCTTCCATATTACCTCTAAACCTTGTTATTACCTTGTGCTTCGTGCGTTAATATAACTTTAAAAACTAATAAAACCAAACGCTATATAAAAGCAAAAGATTGTTATAGCGAAATAAACTTTTGAATTAAGTTTTAGCTAAAGGGACGGTTATAAAATATGGTTATAACATGACCCTTTAACATAGACATGTAACTTGGGTCTTAAGAGCGTGCGTAATATGCGTAAAACTGCCTCCGTGTACTTTACTGTTATTTCTGTGTAAAGTTTAAATTAAAGCAATATTAAGAAGGGTTTTCTTATGTAAAGTGTGATAGTACAGTATGGATGTAAAGTTCGGTAAATTGGTTTCATATAAGAATTCCCTCCTAATAAGTCTTGTACTTTAAAAAACTTAATTAGCTTTACTAGTAGAATGAGCGTGAATGGAGTCCATCATAAATAATAAAAGAAAAGAAGTCTCTCCACAAAACAAAACTTTATTGGCAAAGCGCTTTCAACCTAACTAGAGGCCATCATCAGTGCAAAACCTAACAAACAAGTTACAATAGAATAAATAAAGCGAAAAAAATACAATAAATAAAACTAAATAAATAAATATAAACATAAATAAAGCATAAAGAATAAAATACATAGGAGATAAAATATGTACGTATATATTTTTAATTAGCTTTTTTATTTTTTTTTATTTTTTTTTTTATAATAAGGCGCCTCATATACAGGTGAAGAATTTCAGATGCAACAACATAAAATTCTTAAAAATATTAGGAAAAACGTGGTCCTTGATTTTCATAAAGTGTCCACCCAGTAATGGACTCTTAAGAGTTCAAATTCACCATTATTATTTTGGCTAATATTTCCCAAGTATGGTAATTTTGTTACCATTTTTTCAACTACTTAACTATAACAACCCTGTCCTTGTATATGTAAAACCGTCACTTGGAGCAAAAGTTAAATCGTTTATATAGAAAAAAGTGTGCCCGTAGAACCTTAAGCAATGTGATAGAACTGAAGCAATATTACCAACTTTATAATAAATATTTGTTGATTTCAAACTATTTCATAATTTCAAATCCAAGGTCGATATAAAAATGTTATACTACGGAAGTTTAAATAAAAAAAAAATATCATTCGAAATGAAAATTTAAAAATAAATACAACTAAATATAAAAAATTAACTAAATATCTCTCATTATGATTTAAAGTATTTTTTATAAAATATAAGAATGTCATGTTGAAGTAGCTCGCCGTAGACTGGCTCCTAACAGTTAGTATTTAACAAAGATAAAAAAAAAATAATTCTTTCTTAAAAAAAAAGTTATAAGTCTCAAACACCTACAAATAAACTAAACAACAAATATCTTTAACATTTTTCTTTCTTTTCACATTATTCATTTTGATTTCTTGGCACTTGGTTACTGTTTTTATTCAAAAAAAAAATACTTATATTTTTAAAAGGCGGTAAAGATTTAGATTTAATAAGAAATAACATCCAACGCCATTTAACAAGTAACAGATGGTCAGTTATTTTGTAAATAAATCTGTAAATTATATTATAGTTTACATATTTAAATAAAAAGATCTTGGAGGTAGTATTGTAAGTCATAATATAATCACCAATAATAGAGAATAGATTGCGATATTTTTATTTAAAATATTTTAAATTATAATAATCGCTTATATTATTCATTTTAAATTTTCATTCGGTTTAAAAAAAAACATGTATTTTATTAATAAAATTACTCAATATTTTTTATGTTCAGTGCAAACATAATATTCAATCTTTGTAACAAATACTGCATGAGTTGCATTACAACAAAATAAAATTTAGACTGCGCATGCGTGGGTAGTATCTGTCGCATGCGCAGTTATCATTACTTCACTTTGATTTTATTATGATGCGTTTGGATTTCTGAGAAGAACTGACTACAAACAGAGGCATTTTCATGACAATTCTGAATGATAGATAATTTGTATGTTACTTTTTATCTATTATGATATTTATCTTACTCATTTATCTACTTACGGCAGCGAAACTAGGCATAACTCAACTGTTTTAAACTGCAAATTGTCGTATTACCAACACTGTACATTGAATAGTTAAAAATAGTACGCCGATTTTTTCCGTAATACTCTTTCTCCTAGGATTTGTGGCTACGCTTAAGTATAAAAGTAAAAACTCGGGGTCGGGGTACCTCGGAAATTTTCCAAGCAACATCGGATTCCCTACGCTCTTCCTCACTACTTCGGATTAGTTTCGCTTTTTCTCTGAATATCATCAAATTTTATAACTTCAGTAAGGGCAGTGGAATTATTTACAACAATATCAACACCAATAACGTCTTTCCAATAATTTAAACTTTATTTTCCAGAGCCGGCTTTCGGCAATAATACCATCTACAGTGCCGTGGTGAGATGTTGAATCTTTCAATTCAATATCTCTCATAAGTATGTCAGATTCCATGAATTGAAAGACTCAACATCTCACCGCCGGCTCTGCAAAATAATAATAATAATAATAATCATTATTATTATTGTTATTTGTAATAACATCTTTATTATTCTTATAAATCATGGAAATTGACAAAAATAATACAGAATACGATACACATTCACAAAAAAAATCATTAAAAATAAAAATACCAATTCATACAATTTTTTGACACTATATTGACGCTATAATTTTGTGTATTTCATTTCGTTTTAAATCCGAAATCGTCAACGTCATAAAGCATTTTACTCATAACGCTTAGGTTTTATACGTTTGACATAACAATAGTAAGTCTAAGTATAAACGAATACATTAATTTTATTTAAGTAATAAAAGGACTTTTTTAGGGTGAGTATGCTCTTCGTAAGTACTTCATACCAAGATACATAAATCATGATAAAGTCCCAAAGTTGAAGACTTAATCTTTAGCTTTAACTTGGATTCCTATAGGTTTATCGCTAAAAGAACTTAAAAGCAATATCCGATTAATAACCCCTGTATGAATTAAACTTAGGGGATGGATAAAAGGTTAAAGATTAAACTCAGATTAACACTTGGTTTAATAAAAGCTATACTTTGGAGTTTTAACTGAAGATTTACATAATATTTACATAGAAAATACTGAGGATTGGAGAGATTTACTGCACTATAGAGATTTGAAATGATTCAACATGGTATTTTCTAGATTTACCTTCAAAAAGATTACTATTTAATCTATTCTGGTATAATAAAGCAAACTTATATTATGTGTATAAAATACAGTAATTCATTTTAAAAATAAATTATTGTATTGTAATTACGTCATCAAAATTTCTTTTGTTCTATTATAATAAATATAGAACAAATGTGTACTATATAAGTAAATAAATATCAATTACATGAATAAATAAAGAACAAATGTGTACTATATAAGTAAATAAATATCAATTACATGAGTAAATAAAGAACAAATGTGTACTATATAAGTAAATAAATATCAATTACACAAGTAAATATAGAACAAATGTGTACTATATAAGTAAATAAATATCCACTACATGAGAACATATAGAACAAATGTGTACTCTACAATGTGTCCAAATTTTCATTTATAATAATAATAATAATAATGCCCGTTTAGAGCCTTACGGCTCATCAGGGATAACCCCTGCGGAAACCACCTTGGGTGGTTGTAGCAACCGTAACGCTCAAAGTTTTCATTTACCTCTGTTAAAAATAATCTTAAAATTTGTATGTCCTCCAAAAAATGTATTTTTCTAATAGGCATTTTCTTAAATTGGTAATTTGATAATTTAAAGCTACCTTAAATAATTGAACAACAACCAAAACTTTTCCAATTATTGTTAAAAATTTTAGATAAGAAACAATTTCACACACGACCTACCACAGTTAACCCATGATTGTTGAAAAATTACTCTAATTGGCTCATAAAAACTGAATCAGAGATGTAAAAAATAAAAAAACAAATTATATATGTCAAAAAATAAGAGTTTTTAAAACAAAAATAGATAAAAAAATATATTCAAAATGCATTATAACTCATATTAAAAAAACTTAATTTTTAATATAATAAAGTAAAAAATTATATATTTTACGACAATATGCAAAAGAAAAATATACGTAAACTTTGTTCTATTCACCAAAGTCAGTTTTTCAAAAATTAACAATTGTAATTTGATTCATATTTAATTATGGAACACGCAACTTTCGGTGGTTAAATTAATTTAATTTTCTTTGAAAATCCAGCTATTTTTATATAAGGTTATGGTAGTGGTGTTAAAATTGGGGGGGTTTTATTAGAATATTTAATATCAGAGCAATTTTCTCGAGGTACGTAATTAGAGATAAATAACCTTAATTTTATACTTCCTCGCATGCAATCAGAATTATAGTTTTATTTTGTTAATTGTGTATTAATTTAAAATAAATTTCTTACACTTATTATATTATATATTATAATATATTATTATTATTATATTATTATTATTTTTTGAGTAAAAATTAAAAAAAATTGAGTAAAAATATTTAAAATGTAGTAGGTACTATGCGGGCCGGGGGCCACCCTGTATAGATTGTTATTTTAATTAGTTGTTACATTTAATTTGCCATTCATTTAGTGAATTTTCGTCACGTCGCCTCACAGCCAGTCTATGTATTGAGGTATATATGTATACAATAATACATATGTAGCGTTGACACAGTATAGTAGAAGAAACCTTCTTTTTACTTATATGTGATGACGTCATAATTAAGATATTTACAAAAAACGCCTCTTAAAATGGTCAAATTAGGCAGAAACCGGTTCCAATCGTTTTAAAACGCCTACGATCATAAGAAGCCCTTCAAAGTCCTTCGCTTTGAGGGCTTGCTTAGCTCGAAGTGGTACCGAGAGAGCCATTTTTGTTCTGTCTGTCTAGGACAGTATGCTAATAAGAATGGATGGATTAAGAAGAATTGGTTTCTCTTTCATACTGCATTTCTACACTCTTCTACACTCAGGTACTACCGTACCAAACAGATATCGTAAAGGTCATTGACCTAAACGTATACACAACATACAATATATATATATATATATATATATATATATATATAATATATATATATATATATATATATATATATATATATATATATATATATATATATATATATATATATATAATATATATATTATATATATAATAATATAAATATATATATATATATATATATATATATATATATATATATATATATATATATATATATATATATATATATATATATATATACTTATTGATTCATTTGTTTATATCTAGTGAACATTATTTATCATTTAAATAATTTAAAATAAATAAATAGTGAACAATTGAATAAATAAAGTTTAAAGTACAAACAAATGAATAGAATAGTAAAATAAAAAAAAACAAATGTATTTACTGCTTCCATTTATAAAATTCAAAAAAAAAATAACATTTAAGAATTTTAAAAATAGTTATTTTATGTATCTAGATTCATAGTTATTTTAAAATTATGTAAGTGGCATAAAGTTTTTATTGACCATAGATATAAAACGGATAGAGAAGTGTCGAATACAAAATAAACAGTAATAAAAAGAAAAAAAAAATAACAAAACTAGAAGTATCTATCTGCGAGCTATGTGGGAACAACTTTTTATTCGAGCTATAAAACAAACGGATCAATAGAAACCCAGAGAGTGTTTGGACTGAGGAAAGAATAAACATTTTTTGGGGAATTCGAGAGAGCTTGTGTGGTTTAGCAAAGTTGTCACTTAATATTACTTCTCTAACGCTCTTTATCTCAACAAAATGATATCTTAGACATTCTTAGAAAGTCTGTGCAAGCTTTTATATTGATTTTTATAAATAGTTTACAACGGACGTGTTAAATAAAAAAGAACGTTTAATATAAAATTTTTAGTAATTTGCTGTAAGGTGTTCTACACCTAAGAGAAAAAAATTGTACAAGGGTACCTCGAAACTATTCTTCAGAATACAATTCTTCAGAATATAATTCTTCAGAATAAAATAATATAATCATAGAAATGTTAATAAGAATAGTACAGTTTAAACAATTCTCTTCAATATCTTAAGTAACAATAGAGGGGAAAAAATAAAGGCTGGAAAACCTCATAATAGGATAAAATCATATACATTTTATTTGTAATTTAATTATTAATAAAAGTTAATACTAATATCATAGCCACCTGAGCCCATGGAATACACAGTGAAACATGCGCTTTAAAATAAAAAAAAATTAAATAAAAACTATTCTTCACTTTATCGCATAAGCTCATCCTTATTACTTTAGACTCGCTTCGCTCGTCTTCAAAATTTGAAAAAACGCGTAATCTATAATTTAGTTTATCATTGGGCTGGTCCACTGACAGAAAAGTTCAGTTTTTTATTCATAGCGGTCACCCATCCACCTTCTGACCACGCTTGATGCTGTTTAACAAAATTTGTCAGAAAAAATTAACCAACAGAATTAAAATAAAACGTTGTAACTTGATTATATTGAAAGTTGTTTATATTATACTGAACTGAATAAAACTTATTTATATTATATTGAAACTTGGAGAATACGTCAAGCATGGTAAGAGGTTAAAAATAGAAGGAATTAAAAGGCGGTTTCTAATCATAATAATGAAAAAAAACCGGGTAGTGGTACCTCGGAACGTTTCCACATCAAATCGAATTCCCTAAGCTCATCCTACCTGCATCGGACTCGCTTTGCTCGTCCTCAACAAGTCTTTAAATGTATAGTGCATCACGTCTTCTGATTCCCTTCCCTCGTCCTCACATAGTGAATACATTTGATTTTTGTACAAAGTTTCAACTCTCTAGCATACATATACTGGGAGCTACGATTATAACAGACAGACATACATACACACACGCAGCATACATACATACAGACAGACAACTTTGTGAAAATCACTAAGCCTTTTAACGCCTAAAACGGATAATTCCGGTGATATCCCGGTTGTGGATTTTTTTTCCAAACACAATACTTTTTATTAGGAAAAGTAATAATGAAGACAGCAGTCCGAGTTTTGTTAGATTAATTTATTTCATCAGAGCTTTCACACAAGCGATGCTTGGCATCCTCAGTGAATAATAAGTAATATAGTTACACCACCACATATGTAAAACAACAGTTAAGAGCATCAAACCAAAAATGATGCTCTTAACTGTTGTTTTACTTATGTGGTGGTGTAACTATATTACTTATTATTCACTGAGGATGCCAAGCATCGCTTGTGCAAAAGCTCTGATGAAATAAATCAATCTAATAAACTCGGACTGCTGTCTTCATTATTACTCTCCTAATTAAGATTTCTCACGTTTCTTTTCCTTCACATTTCTTTTCCTAATTAAGATTTCTCACATTTCTTTTCCTTCACATTTCTTTTCCTAACTAAGATTTCTCACATTTCTTTTCCTTCACATTTCTTTTCCTAATTAAGATTTCTCACATTTCTTTTCATTCACACTTCTTTTCCTAATTAAGATTTCTCACGTTTCTTTTCCTATTAAGATTTCTCACATTTCTTTTTTCACATTTCTTTTCCTAACTAAGATTTCTCACATTTCTTTCCTTCACATTTCTTTCCTAATTAAGATTTCTCACAGTCCATTAAACATAATTCTTACAATACTTTTCCTATATACCTAGATATAAATGAGGAAAAGTCAAAAGCTAGACTCGTCAGCATAATTTTCTGATTATTTGAACAAGTTTTAAGTCTCTACGACAAATAATGACGCAGCAATTTAGAAAATACAAAAAAGGCCTGGATAGCTCGGTCTTTCACAGATACGGTGGCTTTAATCAAATGAAAAACTAAACCTGGCGAACTTAATCCACCAATAAAATGCATAATTATGAGTAAATATACAAGTACGTTTACAGGCTTCTGTGGTATAAGCGTCTGTAGTGCGTTGTATATAGGATGTTATCTGAGGTGCGGTAAAAATGGTTATAACTTTATAAAAATAATAAAGAGCAAGCGAATACAAACAAGCAAAACATCGGGTACGGGTATCTCGGAACTTTTCCTCAATATAAATCGGATTCGCTACGCTCATCCTCCCTGCTTCGGACTCGCTTCGCTTATCGTCAGAAATACAGTTCGCCAAATTTATACTGCAACATCAACAAACATTAGACTCGCTTCGATCGTCTTCAGATAGTAAATGCATCCATATCATTCTCAGCGATCACCCATACAGCACTGACCACGCACAATGACCCTTAATTTTTATGATCCAACAAAAATCTTAGATATACTTGTCGTATTGAAACGAAACTTAGTGTACTTATTTATCAGGTAATGGTATACACTTGTACCCAATTTCAACTCTATTGGACCATTTTCAATTTTTTTAAAAAATTGAACACAAAGCATTCAATAAAAATTGAACTTATAATTTCAACTTAAGTTTTAAAAACTTGGCAAATATGCGTGCCAAACCTCAATCCGATCGCATCATTTTTCCGCGTTTTATGATTTTTCGAAATTTTCCCTAAGTCATTATTGTGGGTTAATGACGACATCAAAATTTTATTTTCAGAATAGCACAACTACAGCAGTAGACTGATTTTTGTACAAAATTTTAACTCTCTAGCATAAATATAATGGGCGCTACGATGATAACAGACACACACACACACACACAACACACACATACAGACAGACAACTTAACGAAAACCACTCAGGAGGCCTTAAAAACGCCTGAATCGGATAATTCCGGTTTAATCCCGGTTTTGGATTTTTTTGCAAACACAATACTTTTCCTATTTACCTACGGTATAAATGAGGAAAAGAAAAAACAAACAGCGAAAGCAAATTTGTTCGACTTTAATTTTAAAAATACTTTTGGAAAATAGGAAGTCATAGAAGTGGAAGGAAATGCGAGATAAAGAAAAGAAACGATTATAATAAACTTGAAGGTAGAGAGAAAGATTTATAAATATAACATGTTAAAGTTCTGGCTCATTTACTTGGTCCCTTTAATGCTACCATTAGTGGATGCCAGTAATGGAAAAGTCAGCTTTTAACTTCCCTTCCTATCATGCTCGGACGACAACGTAAAATCTTTTTTAAAATTACTTTTCCTTCCTAAGAGGGTATTACATTTTAAGATAGCGAGTAAAGAATACATTCTTCTTACAAAACCATTTACTCTTAACTTTTTATATTAAGATATAATTTATATAAAAAAATCAATTACAATAAATATTAAAATCATTATCAATTATGTTATAAGTAAGGTTATAACATTTAAAAGAAGATAACAGTAAAAGAAAACGAGGTATAATGATATCTGTAGTAGGTATAATAGGAATTAATGTGGTGCCTAATATCGTATATCGTAGATTAAGTATTCATAAAACACAACATTTATTGTAAGTATAGTATTACTTTTATCTAGTTTTATTTCAACCTTGACTTTTAAATTGTATGTCTGGTTTAGTATATGATTTGAGTTCATAGATCTTGTTGCGTGATTTTATTTATTGTTTTGTATATTGAAGGCTGTTTCTCTTAATACTTTCTTACTCTTAATTATGATAGTTTTTCATAATTACTTTATATTGTTTTCACTGTTCAAACAATTTTTTTCATATTCATTTATATTTATAAAATAAAAATCTATCTTTCTTTCTTCACTCAGTATAAATAAATATAATTGTATTTATTATAATAATTAATGTAAAATATGATCAATTTTTTTACATAATATTATAATATATATAATATATATATATATATATATATATATATATATATAATTATATATATATATATATATATATATATATATATATATATATATATATATATATAATATATATATATATATAATATATATATATATATATATATATATATATATATATATATATATATTATATATATAATATATATATATATATATATATATATATATATTATATATATATATATAATATATATATATATTACTATTTTTATTTATTTGACTTATATTCTACAATATCTCCGGAACGGGCCCAATGGACACACAAGAGGTCTAAATGCCTTGAAAAAAAAACTCCAACACAATAAATGAATAATTCCGCTGACTATGGGGTTTTTTCAATCACATTACTCATCCTACATACCTACGGTATAAATGAGGTAAAGTAAAAAATACTACACAGCACCAAGCCGTTCAAACCTTGGTGAAGACTCGGGTTCAAAGCACCAGGTCGTTCAAACATTGGTTAAGACTCTGGTTTAGAGCCCCAAGCCTTTCAAACCTTGGTTAAGACTCTGGTTCAGAGTACCAGCCCGTTCAAACCTTGGTTAAGACTCGGGTTCAGAGCACCAGCCCGTTCAAACCTTGGTTAAGATTCGGGTTCACAGCACCAGCCCGTTCAAACCTTGGTTAAGACTCGGTTCAGAGCAGCCCGTTCAAACCTTGGTTTAAGCTCGGTTCAGAGCACCAGCCGTTCAAACCTTGGTTAAGATTCGGGTTCAGAGCACCAGCCCGTTCAAACCTTGGTTAAGACTCGGGTTCAGAGCACCAGCCCGTTCAAACCTTGGTTAAGAATCGGGTTCAGAGCACCTGGCCCGTTCAAACCTTGGTTAAGATTCGGGTTTAGAGCACCAGCCCGTTCAAACCTTGGTTAAGGCACGGGTTTAGAGCACCAGCCCGTTCAAACCTTAAAGCTGACTATCAATAACCAAAAATACTCATATAAACACTTTTAAAGGTTATTATCTGTTAGATAACTAAGACTTATATTTAAGTAATTAAAAGATAATTTAGTAAAAGTTAAAAATAAGTTTCCTTTAGAAAATAGTTTTAATTCTATAACATTAAAATGTAATTAAGACTTTCTAACAAAGTTTGCTGGGCTTCATAAACTTGCAAGTTATGACTTAATTATCCACATTTTTATAAATAATATAAATTGAAATAATTAAATTCAACTTACTTTATTTATTTATTTAAATAAAAATAATTAGGGTTTAATTAAGATTTGTTTATATTAACCTTAATGTGAAACATTTGTCATTAAATTATTTTATTTTAAACTTTTTTAACTTTAAAATAAATAGAAAATTAAAAAATAATTTAGTTTTTTTAAGAATAAATAGGGGGAATAAAAAGAGGGAGGGGGCATACTATTTAGAAAACGGGTTTTGAATTAGATTGTGACCCAATTCTGAGAGTGGTTTATTGATCCGGCCACAGTAGAGAGTTATGGCTCTCTGGGTCCGAAAGATTTATAATCTGCAGGCTCCTCCAAACCCCACTTGAACTCCATGACTCCACGCCCCTTGCTCTGCTACCATAGCCCCATCTATTCCTCCCATAACTCCATGTTGTAAATTACCGTGATATATTCAACTTTAAAATGTAGATTACTGTGTCTCTTTGTAATTAATTGTATCTCTTTGTTTAATTTTTCAAATGTTTCGTACTATATTTTTTTATGTTTAATTTTTGAATTTCATTTTACGTTCTACTTTATACTCGATTTGATATTTTCCCTTTGATATAGACAGATAACTAGAGATGTATAAAAAACAAGACGGATTTATAGTTTTGTTTTTGTATTAGATTTATCAACAATATCACAAAATTTATAGCGAATTTATTGTAGTTTTCTTAAAGAAAAGTTTGATGAAACAATAAAATCAACTAACTTTTTTTATTTTCTTTTGTTTTTACAATTCAATTTTCTGCGATTACTACATATAGTTAATGTCTTATTATCAAATTTTAAACAAAAAACATAATCCAATTTTCGAAAAGTTAGCAACTAGTTTAATTATCGCCGACAGCGCCTAGCGACTGTGACACGAAGCGCCACAGTCTAGAAATGAAGCGTCACTAGTAGGTCTAAGACCTCTTGTTTTACAATGTATTATTTTTTAAGTAGCTACACACACCACACACACACACACACACATATATATAATATATATAATATATATATATATATATATATATATATATATATATATATAATATATATATATAATATATAATATATATAATATGATATATATATATATATATAATATAATAAAAATATAATAATAATAATAATATATAATATAATATAATATACACAATATAATAATATATAATATATATAAATATATAATATAAATTATATAATATATATAATATAATATATATATATATATATATATATATATATATATATATATATATATATATATATATATACATATATATATATATATATATATATTATATATATATATATATATATAATATATATATATATATATATATATATATATATATATATATATACAGGGTGGAACAATTCACTTAAAACCAACATTAAACCATTAAAATCATGGTAAACACATGGTCCTAGACTAACGAAAAATGGTCTCTACCCCTAATAAGTCGACACCCTGAGTTCAAATTCCACAAATTTGTTTGGTAATTATTACCCAAATGTGGTAATTTAGTTAGCACTTTTCGTTTTTTATTAGTAACTTTAAAAAGGTCAAATTGGACCATACCATGATATAGACTAATTATAAAACTACATTATATTTTGAGAAATTTGATACCAATATCTTAAAATTCCGGGAATTTTTCATCAAGCTATTGATCGACATACAAGACATAAATTATTACCAGCATTTTTGGAAACAACAAAATGCGCCAACCTAAAAAAAGGTTAAAGCATGGTCTTAGACTAACAAAAACGGTCCTACCCCTAGTAAGTCAACCACCCTGAGTTCAAATTCACCAAAATTTTTTGGTAATTATTACCCAAATGTGTAATTTAGTTAGCACTTTCGTTTTTATTAGTAACTTTAAAAAGCCAAATTGGATTATACCATGATATAGACTAATTTAAAAACTACTTTATATCCTAAGAAATTTGATACCAATATCGTAAAATTCCGGGAATTTTTCACTAAGCTATTGATCGACATACAAGACATAAATTATTACCAGCATTTTTGGAACAACAAAATGTGCCAACCTAAAAAAATGGTTAAAGCATGGTCCTAGACTAACAAAAACGGTCTCTACCCCTAGTAAGTCAACCACCCTGAGTTCAAATTCACCAAAATTTGTTTGGTAATTATTACCCAAATGTAGTAATTTAGTTACCAATTTTCGTTTTTTATTGGTAACTATAAAAAGTCAAATTGGACCATACCATGATATAGACTAATTTAGAAACTACATTATATCTTGAGAAATTTGATACCAATATCATAAATTTCCGGAAGTTTTTCACCGAGCTATCAATCGACATACAAGACATAAATTATTACCGGCATTTTTGGAACAACAAAATGCGCCAACCTAAAAAAATTGTTGAAAGCATGGCCTAGACTAACGAAAATGGTCTCTACCCGTAGTAAGTCGACCACCCTGAGTTCAAATTCACCAAAATTTTTTTGGTAATTATTACCCAAATGTGGTAATTTAGTTAGCACTTTTCGTTTTTTGTTGGTAACTTTAAAAAGTCAAATTGGACCATACCATGATATAGACTAATTTAGAAACTACATTATATCCTGAGAAATTTGAATACAAATATCACAAATTCCGGTAATTTTTTTAACGAGCTATCGTAACATTGTGATAGTACTATCACAATGATAGGTATTTGCTTGTATGTCGATCGATAGCTCGGTAAAAAAATATCGGAATTTTATGATATTGGTATCACATTTCTTAGGATATAAAGTAGTTTCATAGTTAGTCTATATCATGGTATGATCTAATTGGACTTTTTAAAGTTACCAATAAAAAACGAAAAGTGCTAACTAAATTACCACATTTGGGTAATAATTAACAAAAAAATTTTGGTGAATTTGAACTCAGGGTGGTCGACTTATTAGGGGTAGAGACCGTTTTTGTTAGTCTAAGACCATGCTTTAACCATTTTTTTAGGTTGGCGCATTTTGTTGTTCCAAAAATGCTGGTAATAATTTATGTCTTGTATGTCGATCAATAGCTTGGTGAAAAATTCCCGGAATTTTAAGATATTGGTATTAAATCTCTCAGGATATAAAGTAGTTTTTAAATTAGTCAATATCATGGTATGATCCAATTTGGCTTTTTTAAAGTTACCAATAAAAAACGAAAAGTGCTAACTAAATTACCACATTTGGGTAAAAATTACCAAAAAATTTTGGTGAATTTGAACTCAGGGTGGTCGACTTACTACGGGTAGAGACCGTTTTTGTTAGTCTAAGACCATGCTTTAACCATTTTTTTTGGTTGGCGCATTTTGTTGTTCCAAAAATGCCGGTAATAATTTATGTCTTGTATGTCGATCGATAGCTCGGTAAAAAAATATCGGAATTTTATGATATTGGTATCACATTTCTTAGGATATAAAGTAGTTTCTTAATTAATCTATATATGGTTGATCTAATTTGACTTTTAAAGTTACAATAAAAACGAAAAGTGCTAACTAAATACCACATTTGGGTAATAATTACTAAACAAATTTTGGTGAATTTGAACTCAGGGTTGACTTACTAGGGGTAGAGACCGTTTTGTTAGTCTAGGACCATGCTTTAACCACTTTTTTAGTTGGCGCATTTGTTGTTCCAAAAATGCTGGTAATAATTATGTCTGTATGTCGATCAATAGCTTAATGAAAAATTCCCGGAATTTACGATATGTATCAATTTCTTAGGATATAAAGTAGTTTTTAAATTAGTCTATATCATGGTATGATCCAATTTGGCTTTTTAAAGTTACCAATAAAAAACGAAATGTGCTAACTAAATTACCACATTTGGAAATAATTCCCAAAAAATTTTGGTGAATTTGAACTCAGGGTGGTTGACTTACTAGGGGTAGAGACCGTTTTTGTTAGTCTAAGACCATGCTTTAACCATTTTTTTAGGTTGGCGCATTTTGTTGTTCCAAAAAATGCTGGTAAAAATTATGTCTTGTATGTCGATCAATACTTGGTGAAAAATTCCGGAATTTTAAGATATGGTATTAAATCTCTCAGGATATAAGTAGTTTTAAATTAGTCATATCATGGTATATCCAATTTGGCTTTTTTAAAGTTACCAATAAAAAACGAAAAGTGCTAACTAAATTACCACATTTGGGTAATAATTACCAATAATATTTTGGTGAATTTGAACTCAGGGTGGTTGACTTACTATGGGTAGAGACCGTTTTTGTTAGTCTAAGACCAGCTTTAACCATTTTTTTAGGTTGGCGCATTTGTTGTTCCAAAAATGCTGGTAATAATTTATGTCTTGTATGTCGATCAATAGCTTGATGAAAAATTCTCGGAATTTTAAGATATTGGTATCAAATTTCTCAAGATATAATGTAGTTTTTAAATTAGTCTATATCATGGTATGGTCCAATTTGACTTTTTAAAGTTACCAATAAAAAAACGAAAGTGCTAACTAAATTACACATTTGGTAATAATTACCAAAAAAATTTTTGGTGAATTTGAACTCAAGGTGGTCGACTTATTAGGGGTAGAGACCATTTTCGTTAGTCTAGGACCATGTGTTACCATGATTTTAATGGTTTAATGTGGTTTAAAGTGAATTGTTCCCCCTGATAATATAATATATATATATATATATATATTATATAATAATATATATATATATATATATAATATATATATATATAATATTAATTAAAGAATAACTATTTCCTCAAATTCAATTTAATAATTTCACAAATTAAACGAAAAGTAGGGTGAACAAGCACTTTAAAATTTATCCTCATGATTTATTATGTACACAAAACATTTTAAACACAAAATTTTTCACTACTAATGTTTCGTTTTAATTATTTAAAATAGCGTAAATATAATTATAATATTATAATTAATGAGTTGAAATACATCGGTAAGACATTAATTATTGTTATCACATGTGATTGGAGTCATTTCCTGCCAGAACTTGAGTTTACTAAAAAAAAACTGTAAAGCGGTTATTACAATAGAATAATGCAGCTAGAAGTTTGAAAATTAAAGGTACGTTAAGCAACAAATAATTAAAAGTTTCTAAATAAATCCGCTGTGGTGCGATACGGTCTTGCAATGAATAACACGCCCCAACAACAACAGTAAATTTTAAAAATTAATTAAAAATAATTGGAACACTTGAAAAATTTTGCAAGTACGATTATTCATTAAATTTAGTATACTTTTAAATAAAAATATATTTGGCAAACATGCTTCTTCCTTATTCTTTTTATTTATGAATTATTTTCAACGGATTCCGGGCTAAACTTTTATTTTATAACGTAGTTTTTAAACTCAACGAATAAATTTCAATTTTAAATTCAATTCTAATAAATTGTTTGCTAACTTACAAAGTTAGGAAAAAATTCTTCCTGTAACCATATAAATTTATTTATTCCGAGTATAAAAATGTATGAACACATAGAAAAGAATTTACGGTTACAATGTATCAAATTATCTTTAAAAAAAATACAAATTTTTATAAACTCTAAAGAATAAACTTGTGAAAGAAAAACCAACAAATTTTACATCGCATAATGAGAAAGAATAGAAGAAAGAAGCAAATTTACGGTCCATTAAAAGGCTCTGGAGAGAAACTAAACAAGAAGGAAAGAGAAACTGGCATTTTAACTGGAGTTCATATAGTAGGGGAGATGGTTGAAATTTACAGCTCCTGCAACTCTGAAGTTAACGATACAGCTAAGAAACCAGGTGTGCTCAGTTTTTCTTGCCCCCTTATAGTTTTTCTAAGTTGGTAACCTATGTCTCCTTAGAGAATAACTCTTACTTAAGATACGATTAGACAAGATTGTTTTCTTTCTCAGTGTTTACTCTTTATAGGAACAACCAACGAGAATTAGTTTCTTCCTCGACGAGATAAATTCGTTTTACTACACAAATAAACCTTTTTGGGTTTCTTTCAAGAAAACAACGAAAATAAATACTTGTACTCTCTTGTTTTTAGAGCAAAAATTTATTTTGTTCGGTGTATACATCTTATATTTTTTTAACAATCACTACTATTTATTTAATCGCACCATTTTAATTTATCCTATCTTGAGATTGAAATAAATTAAGAATAAATAGATATACAATACAAATTTAATAAAATGTAAATACATAAGTCGGACTTAAGGTGACCTTAGCCCCCCCCCCCTCCAATAAAATCCCTTAAATTGTAACCAATTGACATCCCTTCAAATTGTAACTTCTCATTCCATAATCATCAACAAATTTTAAAAATTTAAAAAATAAGAAATATATTTCACTGATTGTCTAAGTCGTTGGTAAATTCAATAAGGATCGATGAACTTCAGCTCTCGTATTGTCTACCTCGGCAAAGCCTCAGGAGCTAACTTGTTTACCACCCTCGACCATACGGCCTCGAGTGATAATGAAGTTTTCACCTTCGCCTATGAGAAAACTTGGCCTTGAGCTGTAAAACTTTATTCTACCCCTTGCCATGTAAATAACTATTAATGTCTGTACGAGCAAAGCGAGGGAAAAGTGGCGTGGATAACTGCTGTAACAAATCTGATGCGGGGAGGAAAAGTTTCAAGGTTCCTCCATACCGATGTTATTTATTTTTGTTAAGAAATTTTAATCCAAATAAATTATCTCGGTACTCCGAATGCTGTCTTCATTTGAATCTATGTACATTTATGTTAAATGTTAAAAATCCCCTTTTTACCCTAATGTCACATTTTAATTCATAGAATTATATGGGAAAATCCTCTTTTGTCAGGGGTACATTGGTACTTTTTTAAAAGTTTCGAACTTGTTTCGCTCGTCTTGATTCATGATACCTCAATCAATTAAGAATTAGGCGAGGGATCTCAGTAGAAGTTTAAATACCTAAATTGAGGTTAATAAATAAATATACACTACATAATACTTAAATTTAACAATTTAATGTAATACTTGAATAATTTTTACTTTTCCTCATTTATACCATAGTTATATAAAGGAAAAGTATTGTGTTTGGAAAAAAATACGAAACCGGGCTGTCAATGGAATTTTCCGTTTCAAGTGTTTTTTTAGGCCTCCTAAGTGGTTTTCCCAAAGTTGTCTGTCTGTATGTGTATGTGTCTGTTATCATCATAGCTCCTAGTGTATTTATGCTAGAAAATTGGAACTTTGTACAAAAATCAGTCTTTAGGTGTAGTGCATTACATTTTTTATGACGTCATCAATTAGTACATTTTTTTAATGACGTCATCAATCCGCAATAATGACTTAGCCGAAATTTTGAAAATTATTAAATGAAATAAATAAAAAGATTCAACTTAAATATATATAATATATAATATAATATAAACTTATAACACTCACCTAAAATAAACTAAGAAAAAAGTTGGTCTATTTTTTTCTACTTTCCTTCACCAAAAAGTCCCCAAATAATAGGATAATAATTTCTCTAAATATTGGAAAAAATACACGCAACATTACACTGTTTCGTGCTACTTGTTTTTGAGTGGTTATGTATCAAAATTTATAAATACTCATGTTTGTGCGGTCAAATGGATTTTATCTTTAGTTTTGGTTCAGTTAACATTTAATTCACTTCAGGATTTATTAGGGTTTACATTAAAAAGTTTAATTTTTTGTATTTTATAGATTTATTATTTTGTTCTGAATGTAAGCATTTCTTATATTTATTGTATAGTAACATGAGTAAGCGCGTATATATATTATATATATATATATATATATATATATAATAAATAATATATATATATATATATATATATATATATATATATATATAATATATATATAATATATAATATATATATATATATATATATATAATATATAATAATATATATATATATATATATATATATACTATTCTATAATAACAAACATACCTATATACAATATGTCCATGGATAGGGTTACGTATACGTTTGATTGACAACAAAATTATATAAATATTTTTATTTAAAATTTTAAATAAGCAATAAAGTATTTATGAAAAGTAACTTTTTGTTGAAAAATTCTGGCGCGGTGGTCCGCATGTCGGGCGAATTTCCTTTGGATGCGTGTTTCCGTGCTTTTTACATTATATAAGTTTACAACTACTAAATATATAATTCCGGCGCGGTGGTCCGCTGTCGGGCGAATTTCATTTAGAATGCGTTTGTTTCCGTGCTAAACAACCTATTTCTTGCTTTGCAAGAACCATGCCCATTGCGTGGTTCCGGTTCATGCTTTAGAACCTTAGCAGTTTACTCATATGTCAAGCGACTGCTCGTAACTCATTTTGTCTGTATTTTCCAAAAGAAATGCGCATAATTATCCAGTTGGTTGTACAAAACTATGCCTCTAAAAATTAGAAGTACGCGCATATTACTTGCACTAGTTTTAAAGCTTAGTTTACTTATCTTAAGCTTGGTCAGTTATGTTTAAAGGTTTAAGCGCATTTCCTTTGGAAAATTACAGACAAAATGACGTTACGAGCAAGTGCTTGACAATTGGAGTAACTGCTAAGGGTTTCTAAAGCATTGAACCGGAACCAACGCAATGGGCATGGTTCTTGCAAAAGCAAGAAAAGGTTGTTTAGCACGGAAACACGCATTCTAAATTTGAAATTCGCCCGACAGCGGACCACCGCGCCGGAATTATATATTTAGCAGTTGTAAACTTATATAATGTAAAAAGCACGGAAACACGCATCCAAAGGAAATTCGCCCGACACTGCGGACCACCGCGCCAGAATATTTTTTTTAGTTGTAAACTTATATTAGGTAAAAAAACGATAAAAAAATTATTGTCCCCTACTGGGATTTGAACCCAGGTACTCTGGGTTTGAGTTTCGCATCCAAAGGAAAATTCGCCCGACATGCGGACCACCGCGCCGAATTATTTTCTAAGTTGTAAACTTATTATAAGTAAAAAAAAACGATAAAAAATTATCGACCCTTCAGGATGTGAACCCGGTACCCAGCGTTTGAGTAGTCGTATTTACTCCGGACCACTAGCATTCAACTCAGAGGCCAAAAAACATTGAAAACGACACCTACTCGAAATTTAATTTTAACGACCGTAATTTTGGTTTCTATAATTTTTGTGGTTTTTTCGACTTTTTTGGTAACTTAAAGTGGTCGTATCGACTTCGGACCGGTTTCATTCGCTTCAGCGCCCAAAATTACATAGAAAACGACACCCTACTCGAAATTTATTTTTTATCGACCTAAATTTTGGTTTTTGGCCATTTTACAATGGTTTTTTCGATTTTTAGGTCACTTAAAGTGGTCGTATCGACTTCGGACCGGTTTCATTCGATCAGCGTCTCAAAAAACATAAATATTGACCTTTTTCGCGGCAAAAAAATATTAACCCTGAATTTGCCGATTTTTTGAAAATTTCGCTGACTCAGCAAACCGGGTTAATGACGTCACCAAAACCTGGTTTCAATAGGGTCGTGTCCTCCTCAAGATTGATTTTTGTACCAAGTTTGGTTAAAAAATATTAATCCGTTCGAAAGATAGAGTGTTTACAAGAAAGTGTCTAGAAATACAATATATATAATATATATATATATACATATAATATATATAATATATATATATATATAAATATATATATAAATATATAAAGTCTCGCGAAACTATTTTTTCGTCATTAGGGACCTCTGAAACGGATTTGTGTCGTGGTCCGAGGTTCGAATTCCGCCATGACGCCTATCCCATTAGGCGAATTTTATTCCCAAAGGAAATTCGCTAAAACGGAAGATATAAAAATTCACAAAAACATAATTTCGAATAAATTAAGTCATGCTATAATTTTTTTTTTAGTAGTGAAATGTATCAGAAACATTTAATACTGGTACATTTAAAGGCAAATTCAGTTAAACCTTAGGACCGTATATCAATACCCATCACTTAGGTATTGTATTACTACGTACACACAGCGTATTTAACAGTCGATCGTATTGGATACGCATTAAATACGATAAGGTTCTTTTCACCGTATTTGTTTAGTCGAGTGAGATTACGTGATAACTGATCCCGCCAAAACATCGCGTCTTTTATAGTGAAGGATTAGTTTTGGGTATAAAGAAGTTTAAAACAAAAAATACATTTAATTAAATTGTTATTTCTTTGTATAATAATAAAGTTACACTAAAAAAAATAATATTGCAAAAGTTATTTGATCAAAAACGGTAATATTGAAGTGAAATAAAGTGAACTAAAAGTTCGACGAGAAGGTTATATCCGGTTAATAAAGGTTATATACGATCGTCTCTAAAGGTACATACAGCGTATCGGGGGATCCATTTAAATTCCATCTCCCTAGTTCTAGCGTATGTAATCGGATCCCCTCCGCATGGTTCATACAGCTAATATTACCGTATTGAGAGATCGTATCCAATACGATCCGCGGATCTAGAAGTGTGTGTGAACGTACTATTATGTTTCAACATAATCACTCATATGCTGCAAATCTCAAAATGATACATCCAATTTACTCTTCTTAAAGTTAACCTATCTACTATACTTCCTTGTATGTAGTTGCCCTTAAAACTTATTTTAGACACTCGAAAATTTATCTCCATAGATATTATATTCCTTTTCTTACATTTAAATTGGCTTTTAGGGGTTAAATTTAATCTTGATTTGATCCACAAGTACCTCCTTAACAAACCATCGAATTTATTTAGGCTCACAGAAATGCGATAAACGAGCATACTTTCATAAGATAAGGAAGTCGGCCAAGTCCACGTGGCTCTGCTACAACAAACCCTCGACTGCCCAAGGGGTGCTGCTAAACCAACCTATTGTCCTTACAAAGCAGCTAAAAGAATCCTTTATCATTGATGTCACATCTTATGTATTGCTTATTTATTCAGTGTCAACCAAACACCATCCTAAAACACATCTTTACAACTCGTGTATCTTTTGCAATCCATTTTTTACCCAGAACAACTTTTACATTTATGTTCTTTTCTTCTTTGGAAATTTCTCTGGCCTTTATAATTTATTAATAGTATATTATTTCAAACTAACTTATAATTTCCTTTGTTATTCGAGTTTAGGCAGTTTGATACATAAATGATTGAAGAATGAAAATTGAAGAATTTAAAGAATAAAAGGAGAAGAATAGGGTGTTGCGTTCAGCTTGTCATTTTTATGATGAAACTAGTACAAAATTATTGACCAAACTATTTAAACAAGTTAAGAGTTATAAGTTTTAATTTTTAATTAGATTACAAGTTGAATCCGAAAGCTCAAATTTGAGTTTTTATTCTATCTGACCACTGCCTCATAACTCTAAAATTAATAAAAAAGAAGGGTAATTAAGAGACTTTGAGTTTGCAATAACTATATTAACTGCCTTAATGGAGATCTGCACCAATCAATATCAGAACTCTCAACTTGTTATAAACATGTTTTTGTCAAAAAAGCAGTAGCTGAATTAGATCATAATGCAGGTTAACAAAATCGGGTACGGGGTACCTCGGAACATTTCCTCCCTGCTTCGGACTCGCTTCGCTCGTCCTCAGAAAATACGATTCGCCAAATTTATACTGTAACATGTCTTCGGACTCGCTTCGCTCGTCTTCAGATTGTAAATGCATCCATATCATTCTGAGCGGTCGCCCATACAGCACAGACCACGCTAAATGCTACTTAAGATTTATGATCCAAAAAGAAAATATGGATGTACTTGTCGTATTGAAACGAAACTTTGTTTATTTATTTATTTATTTATTTAGTAAATGTATACATTTGAACTAAATTTAAATTCAATTGAATTATTTTCTGATTTTGTACAATTTTTTAAAAACGTACACAAATCATTCGAAAAAAAATTAAACTAATGCTGATAAAGAGATGAAACTTAGCACATCTGTTAGTCTTGTATATGCGGCTACATGTGAGGCAAATATCACGTAGATCGCATCATTTTTCCGCTTTTTATGATTTTTCAAAATTTTTGCTGAGTCATTATTGCGGGTTAATGACGTCATAAAACATTATTTTCCGAATTGCCAAACTACAGCAGTAGACTGATTTTTGCACAATGTTTCAATTCTCTAGCACAAATACACTAGGAGCTACGATGATAACAGACACACACTTATACAGACAGACAAATTTAAAGGAGGCCTTAAAAACACCTGAAACGGATAATTCCGGTTTCATCCCGGTTCCGGAATTTTTTTGCAAACACAATACTTTTCCAATATACCTACGATAAAAATGAGGTACGGCTGAGTAGATATTTTGATGCTGTTTTGCGTGTTCTTTGTTAACATAAGAAACATATTTGGCTAATGATGAATGATAATAACATAGAGGCTATCGAACCGAGCCAGAAATATTTGTCATTTTTCAACTTTTATTTCATAATTTTACGAAGAAATTAAGATTCTCAGAGGGAAATCTCTAGACATGGGCTAAATCGATCGTAATCCTCGACCATCCATTTTGAAACTAGGATCAATCTCGATCCAAAAGTTGCGGATGAGGCTTAGATCCAGGTATTAATCGCAATCCTGGGATCAAAAAGATCGATCTGAATCGATTCCTTTAAGTCGATCCCATTTTTTTTATAATCGATCATCATTAGAATCTACTCATGATAGATTCTATATTGGTCAATTTTCAATTTCAATAATTCCTTTATTTGTTGATAAAAGTACATATAAATAAAAGTAAAATAACAAAGAAATAAATAAACATAAATAAAAGTACAAAAGAAACAACAAAATTACAAAAGGTCGAAGTGAGTTAAGGTTTTTAGAATTAAGAATTAGCTCTGATATTTATTTTTAATTAAATTTAGTCGCTTTGGACTAAATTTAATGCTAAATAATGTGCTAAAAATTTGTATTATCTGGATGATACAAAAAATATTGATTATACAGTAACATTATTAAAAATCTCCACCTTTTATAAAAGTTTTTAATTAAGTCTATTTAAGTTTTGAATTTTGAACGAGCGTTAATCTTTTATTTTTTGTTGCAAGTTTAAGTCATTTTTATTTATAAATACTTTAAACTCCCTTATTATTATTCTTTAAGTATATTATGTATCACAGAGTTCGGCTTTATCAAAACAACTTATTAGAAACTTATATCTCAAAAGACTTGACAGTATAGAAACCGAACTGTATCCGGTCTATGAACGTGTTATAAATACTTATATCAGTAATGAAGAAAGTTTGTTCTTTTCAAATAAATGTCCTCCTGAAGAATTTGGGACTAGTTTTCTCAGAGATTGTTGAAGAATTCCTAAATGAAGAAGGGTTAGGCGGGCTTAAAAATAAACTTTGAGACTCTCGCTTCTCATCAATCATGCTGACACTTAACTCAATAATGAATTAACTCACCATACTTATCCTTCGGTTTAAAAATAAGTTCATATTTCTATTTTTACAGACTCGCAAAGACTCCTGACAAAACTTATACTATGCAATCCTTGTACAGTCTCTGAGACCATCAAGAGAATGCGAGGGAAAACTTTCATGGTTCCCACAATTAATTTAGAACGTAAATTAGTTTCTTCTATATTTTTTTTGCAATTCTGGCGCGGAGGTCTCATAGCCGGGCAAATTTTCTTTGAAATACGCGCTTTTTTGCTTATCAATTCAATTTTTGCTTAATTTTGTGGTATATATTTAATAAGCTTAGCAGTAGCGCCACAACTGTTATTTAATTTTTTCTTTTTTTTAAAAAAGCGCGCATTACTGATAAATTAGTGTATAAATTACACTAAATTAGTAGTGATAAATTACTCCCTACACGGCACAGTATTATTTGCACTCATTAGAAGCTTAGTTTATGCTAATTTTTGGTGCATTTTCTTGGAATAATTTGAAAATGTTTCAGGAGGGTTCGTGTCCTTCTCAAGGTTGATTTTTCGATACAATATATTGATTGATTTTGAAGTTCGGTACAAATATATTGGTTCAAAATATTGATCCGTAAGAGAGAAATATATACATAAACGCCACACACACACACTCATATATATATATATATATATATATATATATTATATATAATATATATATATATATATATATATATATATAAATTTCACAAAACGTATTTTTTCGTGGTTTAGGACCTCTGAAACGGATATTAGAGATACTTCCGGGTGCCCCCTCTCCTCCTTCTTCCAGACGAGGCATCTCTTTAGCGAATTTTATACAAAGAAAGTTCTCTAAAAGAATCAAAACTACCTTTCATGAACTCGTAATGTTGAAAACATAAAATTTGGCAATTATGGAGATAGTCCTTGGAAGTAATAAAAAAGCAAAAGTTTACAACGCAACAAAACCTCTCCATATATTACATATTACCTGGTTACAATTTTTACTTTCTTAAAAACACCATAAAGGTGCCCAAACTTTTGGAATCATCCGCAAAAAACGCTTAGACAATACTGTTAGAAGAATAACCATAGATTTTTTTTTACTCTAAGTGAACTAAGTTGCAACATTTTGTTTAGAATTAAGCTCTTCCTACAACATTAATTTTAAGGTAAAGGGGAACGTACTTTTTTAATTACCTAAAAAAATGGTGTGCAAAATTAAAAAGGTAAGAAATTGTTTTTTAAGTAAAAAAAAACTTTTATTGTCCGTCTAAAAAAAAGTATTTTTTAGTCAGTGTAAAAAACGGAACTTGATAAGACTAAATTTATAGCACCTCAGGTACCCTAGTTTTATTACGGTGCAAAAAATGTTAGTTTGTGCGGTTCTTTGTTGATGTTTGTAAATAAACACGCTATTTTGCTCTGTTCGAAATCAAGAGTACTTACTTTCGTTAAATATCTAAGATAAAAGGGAAGTTTATTTAAAACTACACATACCACAATATTTTGGTGGTGTACTCTTATCGAGTATGAAGAATTATATAATATAATATATATATATATATTATATATATATATATATATATATATATATAATATATATATAATATATATATATATATATATATATATATTATATATAATATATATATATATATATATAATAATATATATATATATTATATATATATATATATATATTATATATATATATATATATATATATATATATATATATATATATGTGTGTGTGTGTGTGTATATGTATGCATGTATCTTCACATTTGATATAAAGGAATCAATTCCTTCCCCTCTCCCTGATTGTCTCTTTATTTCCATCGTCCAAACATATTTATGAAATATTTATATATATAAAATCACACCCAAATGTCGCATATAGAAGAAATTTAACTCACACTCTGAACAATATACACGGATGCAGATAAAAACTAATCCTCGTACAAAATGCTACAAATTATGACATTGCATTGGCAATTCAAATGCACAATACTCTATATGTAGGCGTATTTAGGCGTTGCTACCTCTACAATAACTTCTGAATTAAATAGACTTATTTACACTACCCCGCTTTTTCCTTTTTATCATTTATTAATAATGCTAAAATATCTCTAGATATATATAACACATCTTGTTATAAATGTCATTCTATTTAATATATTTATCTAATTATAATATTTACATTTAATAATTTTATTATATTTTAAAAATATATTTTATTTAAATATTTTATTTTATTTCTATTTAACATATTTAGAAATATGTTCATATAGAAATATTAATATTATAATGACGAAACATTGTTGTCATATACATATTTTATTAATTAAGCGTGTTTGTAAGTTATAATGAAAATATTGTAGTTTATTATTAGTTATGAATTATTAATGTATTTATTGATTATTCCACGTTGAAAAATTTACATCCACATATTGGTAAACACATATGTTTAATATATATATATATAATATATATATATATATTATAATATATATATATATATATATATATATATATATATATATATATATATATATATATATATTTGTATTGATATATTCTATCCATTTATTTAATAAGTCAGAATGACTCAACTTATGTTTGAACAAAAATGGTCGATTGAATTCAACGAAAAATTTATGTTCCAGAAGTCCATTTGACAAAAAAACGTCCTGTTCAATTTATGTTTAACATATACTTCAATTAAAGTTCTAGAAATCCATTTGCAACCTATGGCTCATTAAAGTTAATTAATTCAATATTTCTACAAGGGGGACTGGTTTATTAATAAAATTTGGTGAATCTATTGTCACAGATCAATTTTTGTCAAATTGAACTCGATTTTTGAAAATTTTGATGGCAGCAAAAATAGATTTACGTTGGTAAACAAATTGTATCTTACAGGAAGGAGAAATCGACTATAAGCCTACTTCTGTGCAAAGTTTTAACTCTCTAGTATGAACTTAGCCTTAGGCATACGTGACGCAGGTACACAAACATGCAGCAAAACACAGAGAAATAGCATATATATACCACTAGAAAACCCACATTTGGTGGTTATTTGATTGTTTAGTATTTATTTAGCATTATTTTAGCTATTGCATTATTTAGCTAATTATGTAGCTTATTTAGCTATTGTAATTATTTAGCTATTGCTATTATTTTAGCTATTGTATTATTTAGCTATTGTATTATTTAGCTATTGGATTATACACTTTTTTTAGAATAAGTAAAAAATACTAATACACACTTTTAGATTAAAAAGCAAAAATTCGTATCTAAAATAAAAGCAAAACGCCTTTCAAAAATGCTTTAAATAAGAGCCTCATTTCTACAACAGGTGTAACAGGAAAGAGGTGTAAAAATAAGGTGTGGTCTTACAGGTTGTAACACTTAGTAATCAGCTTGTAAATGTAACAAGCTCTAAACGAGTTTCAGGTGTCACAATTATAACAATTTGCTTTATTACACACCATAGTGTAAAGGAGCCATAGCGCTTTAAACTCGATTATGTAGAATATTTTACAATTTTTAATTTGAAAGATAAATTTATTTTAAATAGGTATTTCTATCAAGTCATGGTTGTTATAATTTTTTTTTTTCATTTTTAATATAAAGCTACTTAAGTTTTTACCGCCATAAGTACAGGACCTTTTTTTAAACGAAAAATGGTAGAAGGATCCTTAATTTAAAGAAGAGTGTAGCCACTAACTACATGATGGGAGGTTTTTTTTAAAAGAATTAACACTTAATTTGAGGCTTCCTTTTTTTCAAGAAAAAAGAACACGTAATGGGTTTTATAACAAGCTAAAATAGTTTTCATATAAAATTAGATAAAATAGACCTTTTTATTCTTAAATAAGAGATGTAATTGATTTTTTAGGTAGATAACCACCCTTTGTTTTTCTTGTAACCTGTAAAAATATGATAATTATAATAATTGGCTTTTTTAATTTCTTTAATACATTTAATTACGATATAAATGATACTGGGAATAACAGCTGTCAATTTTGAAAGCAGGTAAAATTACGGATTAGATATTAGCTCCATCGAAAATCAACCGTCGTGGTTTTGATCAAGCCCTGATCCCCTCTCTTTATCTGACTGGATTTAGCAAATATCGGCCCACTATAAAACTGCAAAATTAGTATGATGGAGTTCTCTATATAGGACTTAATTTTGTGACAAGTTTCATCTTATTTAGATAAGCCGTTTGACATGAATCGCGTTCACCTGCTGAGCACGCACGCACAGCTAATTACATAGAATTACTAACACTTATCGTCTTTTAATGACTGCTTCAATGTAGATGAAGGATCCAACGTTTCGCTTCCACTGTGGAAGGCATCATTAGGGATGTAGGATATTATGACGCACAGTTATATTGTGTCAACTATTCATGTTTTGCAAAACTCGAATTTTTGACACGATTTCTGAGTTACTAATGACGACTCCATAGAAGACCTAGTTTCCGGAATACACAACGCAAGCCCTAAAGTTTCATTTGTTTACTAAGTTTTAATTCTCTAGCACAGGCCTGGGCAAACTACGGCCCGCGGAGCATTTTTATTTGGCCCGCGGATAAAATTAAAATATTTGGAAAAAGATCAAATAAATAAAAAATTAAAAAAATAGGTATATAAGCAAAATTAATTATTAATTCAAATAAATTATTATGAAATGTTAGATAAAAAGATAAGGAAATAATTGAACGAACGTAAGTGATTGAACGAACGTAAGTGAGTTCTTAGATTTCCAAGATTGGCGGAGCGCGTAAGTTGTATGTTGTATGTTTGTATGTTTGTATGTTTATGTTTGTGTGTTTGTTTGTACGTGTCGCGAATTACTGGCGTAAAAATTGAGCCGATTTTGATAAAATTCTTGTATACAGGTAAACTAAATTATGTGTCAGATAGTGTTTTGGAATATTCCGAAAAAATATTTCCAAAATGGCGGCCAAAATGCGTACCGATAAAAAAAAATTTTGAGTGAAAAAATCGTGTTGTATATCGTTTCAAAGCTCTTAAAGAGTAGAAAAAGAAAATATATGTTTCATGGTCAACATTTTAAAATTTTTTGAATAATTTAAAAATGACGGCTAAAATATGAACTCAAAATTTAAAATTAAAGAAATAACTCGAGTATATATCGTTGTAAAGCTCTTGATTAGTAGAACAAAAAATGTTATATTACTAAATTCCGAAAAATTCAACATGGGCCATAATTAATATTAATAATTCTTTTACTAATTTATAAAGAATTTATAAGATAAAGATCTATTGTAATAATACTTTAGATACTTTTATACAAATTAAAATTAACTATATGTCAGAGCTGTATAGTTTTTGGTAATATTCCGAAAAATATTTTCAAAATGGCAGCCAATATGGCGGACCGGATAAAAAATTTTGAGCAAAAATCGTGTTGTATATCGTTTAAAAGCTTGAAAGAGTAGAAAAAGAAAATATATTTTTCATGGTCAGCATTTCATTTTTTTTAATAATTTAAAAATGGCGGCTAAAATAATGAAATATAAAAAATAAAATTTAAAGCGAGCCTTTTTAACTATGTATTATTATAAAAATAAAGCAATCTACGAGCGAAGCGAGCCTTTTTTACTATGCATTATTAAATATAGCAATCTAGCGAGCGAAGCGAGCTTCTTTACCATGTTAATTATAATCTGCCTTTTTACTTTGCATCATATAAATCTACGCAATCTAGCGAGCGAAGCAAGCCTTTTTTACTATGCATAAATTAAATATAAGCAATCTAGCAGCGAGCGAAGCTTTTTACCATGCATTAATATTAAATATAAGCATCTAGCGAGCGAAGCGAGCCTTTTTTACCATGCATTAATATTATATAAGCAATCTAGCGAGCGAAGCGAGCCTTTTTACTATGCATTAATAATAAATATAAGCAATCTAGAGAGCGAAGCGAGCTTTTTTTACTTGCATTCAATAAACCAACGCAATCTAGCGAGCAAAGCGAGCCTTCTTTTACATGCAGAATATAAATCTACGCAATCTAGCGAGCGAAGCGAGCCTTCTTTCACTATTAATTATTATAAATATACGCAATCAAGCGAGCGAAGCGAGCCTTTTTTACTATGCATGAATATAAATCTACGCAATGTAGCGAGCGAAGCAAGCCTTTTTTTACTATTTATTATTATAAATATACGCAATCAGCGAGCGAAGCGGAGCCTTATACTATGCATGAATATAAATGTACGCAATCTAGCAGCGAAGCGAGCTTTTTTTAATATATTTTATTATAATATAAGCAATCTAGCGAGGCGAAGCGAGCCTTTTTTTTACTTATTAATAAAAACAATCTAGCGAGCGAAGCGAGCCTTTTTTTTACTTTGTATTGATTATAAATAAAGCAATCTAGCGAGCGAAGCGAGTCTTCTTTTACTATGCATGAATATAAATATACGCAATTTAGCGAGCGAAGCGAGCCTTTTTTTTATAAAATAAATAAATATACGCAATCAAGCGAGCGAAGCGAGCCTTTTTTATACGCATTAATATTAATATAAGCAATCTAGCGAGCGAAGCGAGCCTTTTTTACTATGCATTAATATTAAATATAAGCAATCTAGCGAGCGAAGCGAGCCTTCTTTACCCATGTATTTTATAAATATACGCAACTTAGCGAGCGAAGCGAGCCTTTTTACTTGCATAAATATGAATTTTCGCAATCTAGCGAGCGAAGCGAGCCTATTTTACAATTATTTCATTATAATATAAGCAATCTAGCGAGCGAAGCGAGCCTATTTTTAAATTTGTACTATTATAAATAAAAGCAATCTAGCGAGCGAAGCGAGCCTTTTTACTATGCATTATAATAAATATACGCAATCTAGCGAGCGAAGGGAGCCTTTTTTTTTAATTGTGTTAAGCAATGTAGCGTGCGAAGCGAGCCTTCTTTAAGAATGTATCTTATAAATATATAATTTATCATTATAAATATACGCAATTAAGCGAGCGAAGCGAGCCTTTTTACTATGCATTAATATAAATCTACGCAATCTGCGAGCGAAGCGAGCTTTTTTTTAATATATTTTTATTATAATCATAAGCAATCTAGCGAGCGAAGCGAGCCTATTTTTAACTTTGTATTATGTTAAATATGTAAATGTTTAAGATATCTAAACTAGCAAGCAAAGCGAGCCTTTTTGAGTTTATACTTTAAAATAGTATAGCACCCGAATGTTTTGATAAACTTATTTCGCTTGCTTTAAACAAATGTTAATGTATTTTTTGACGTGAGTTCTTGATGCAACGCATTACTAGTTTATTGCTACTTTAACTTTAAAGTTTGGAGAAACTAAAGTAAGATAAGAAACAATTTCATAAAGAGCGGCCGCCTTTCATATCAATTCTCATTGTCGGATTTGGCGAATTTTAAGTATTTTCACAATAATAAGATAAAAATTCACAGAAGGCAAAATAGCTCCAAAATAGCTTTTGCCTTCTGTGAATTGCCGACAAGGAGTTGATAAAATACAATCCCTTTGATCTTTTATTTCATAGGAATACTTTTTAAAATTATTTTTACACCTAGTATTATAGCAAAATTTATCTTTAGTTATATTTCAAGATCTGACGAAGATACTCCGTTTTGTGCTAAAGTTCTCCAATTCCAATTCATGAGAATAAATTTAAATTTAGTAAAACACAAGCGTAACTGCAATTTGTTACGGGTTTAGCATACTTCAAAATTTATGGAATGCGTAGGTACAACCTACAGGTACAATTAGTACTTATTCGTAGGTACAACATACAGGTACAATTAGAACTTATTCGTAGGTATACAACGTACAGGTACAAATAGTACTTATTTTACACAATTCATTCTAAAAACCTAATTAATAAAACATATGTTTCGTTCATACATCTATCCTTCAATGGGTAATCATTCAAAAAACACTTAAGTAATAATAATAATAAAAGTGAGAATCAACACGAAGATCTCCAAACGTTAGATCTAAAATGAATGAGACATTATATTAAAAATAAAGATCTATTTTAACTTTGTTATTTCCCTCGTAACAGAGTATAATGACTTCTCCTTCCCCCTCCCTCCCTAAGCAGCCATAGACTTAAAAATAAACTGGTTTTTTATTTTATTATAAAAAGGAACGAGCTTGTGTGATGTCCCCATGTTTACTTGTCCTTGACGGCCATAAAAATGTTACTTAAGAAGTCACTTATCAGTTATATAATTAAATAAATATACATGTCAATCGTTATTTATTATTTTGTAATATTTTCAATAATATTATTTTTTTAAATTTGTTTATATTAAAACATTTTCAGCAAATAAATAAAATAAAGTATATGATATGTATTTGTTTTTTATTTAATAGTGAACATAATATTTATAGATTGTCAAGTATTATCTCTTTATTATACTAGAGTAGTTCAAAATAATGTCGACAGAGTTCAGGTATGTATTGATATCGAACTGACCCTGAAGCTTCACTGACCTGACTACAGATGCCACTACTGTAGCTTTTTATACCCCATCTACTCTGCTTTTATCTTCCAAAGGTTTTATCAAAGCTATTTAGAGATTGCTTTTATTTTCTATTTTATCTTTTTTCTAGTTGACAGTTTATAGCTTAGTTTAATCTAAAGAGATAAGAATAAAATGAAGGTTTTAAAATAAAAGATGTAGTCTTTGGGAGGCTTTATATTAGAGAATAGATTTGAAAGGAACTTAATTAATATGAAAATGAGATAGTTTAAGCGTTTTATGTAGAGATTAATGGACCATCTGTCCAGGTATCAAATACGAAAGAAAATTTTTTAAATATTGTTGGATGCTCCTTTACTCATTAGGAAAAAACGTTTGTTTAGAGACAACTGCTAAAGTAAGGCATATAGCTTAATATTGTTTTGTGTTATCTGAGTCTTTTATATTTATGCAGAGTAATTAGGCAATTAAAGACTCAATTTTAAACATTGATAGTAATATAGTAAATTAGTCTACTTAGCTGTACACTGACATTTTGTTTTGGCGTATATGTATTCATTTATTTACAAGCGACAGCGACAATAATTAAGTTTTAAAGAAAATTCTAAAACAACACTTTTGCAACGGAATACTGTATTGAACAAGTTTTGAGACACCAGTATACTCTACATCTACATTAGATCGTAAATAAACATGTTGTGCATGTATAATCATGGGCGGCCTCCCCCCCCCCTTAGCCGTGCAAGGTTGTTGCAAACATTATATAAAAACTATAGTTTTGGCAAGGAAAAACATTTTTTGCCTTAAATGTGTTTACGCTACTAATATTACTAGGCAGTAAATGAGGTGATTTACTGCCTTTCTCAAATAATGAATTATTTAGTAGAAGTAAACAATAAGCAGGGATATATGGCATTAAAATGAGCTAAGATGACCAAAACGTTAAGTATCGTGAATAATATACATTAATAATACTTAATGTATTAATTAATATTAATGTAATAATTGTCTTACTATACATTAATTTTAACAAACATGCTAGTTTTATTTAAAATCTATACTGGCAAAAGTATACAATTTTTATTTTGTGTTAACCAGAGCCATATTTTATTTATTGACTTGGGGTGGTTTGTAGTTTTTTATTTTGTGATCTTTATTTTTATTTTATAAAATTGTTATAAAATGTCATTGAGTGATAAAATTGAATTTTGACCAAATTACTCAATATTGGCCGGGGATTATGCACAGTGCCCAGGCCATAGATAAACAATATTAACATAGATGGTTCACTCCCGAGTGTAGTAGGAACACTAACTTGACAAGTTTTTGTTTATGATTTAAGTTGGGGGCCTCATTACTAGAGTCTTGACGAGCGCTAGTAGTAAAAAATCTTTGCTCTATTCTCTACTAGATTGTGCTGTAGTATTTTTTTAAATACAAACAGTTGCCAATCGTTTAGTAAAATAAAATAAAAGTAAACAAAGATCTATGGTATGCTGTTGTATTCACGATGTATTTTTGTTTTTCAAAACTTGGGGGCCTCATCACGCGAAGCAGCACCATCGTTTTCTTAATAAAATAACAATAATTCATTTTTAGTGTTTTAGACTTAAGATTTAAATTTGCTATCATTTTAGATAGCAATTTTAATAGAGATTTAATTTAGTCGTATTACCCAAATAGCCTGAGGAGGCTGTTTTATTTCCGTTATAAACGGAACTAGAGAACTCTGAGAAGGCTTTTGGTCCACATTTTCAGGTCCAACTGTCGCCATACAAGCGGGGTCGTCAGCGATTTTTTTAAAAGAAAATTCCCTAATAAATTTCGGTTATATACCGTTTACGGCACTTGTAATGGTCCGATGAGCTGAATCCGGTCTTAATTGATTTGGTTTGCTGACTTCCTGAATACGAAATACCTTGTTTTAAAGCCATTTCAAAAATCAAACATTGTTTTCATGACATCAAAACTTTTTACAATCAAAAGGACTCGTAACTTCCCCATCATCTCGCCATTTGCCAAAAAATGTCTTGATTTGAGAAACCCTTTTTATCAGTCAAATCTTTATTTTAACATCTTTTTTAAATTTTTTATGACTCAATAAAACAGGTAATCGTAGTCTAAAAAATGTCATCTTTGGCGCAACGCTACTAGACCTTTAGTCCGATTTTTGAGCCAAGTTTTAACTCAATACAGCGGGAGTTATGCGTGACACAAATATACAAACAGAAACACTCACACAGTTAGCATGATAAAAACCACTCGGAACATCACAAAAATGCTGACACGCGTGAAATCTTATCGGTAAAAGCAAACGTTTTTACTTTTCCTCATGTATACCATAGGAATATTGGATAAGTACTGTGTTTGCAAAACGCAAAACCTGAATTATCTGTTTTAGGTGTTTTAAGGCCTCCTGGACCTGAACAGTTTGGAGAATTGATTTCGGGTTTCAGAGAGAAAGATTTCTGTCTGTATGTGTATATATGTATGTGTCTGTTATCATCGTAACTCCCTGTGTATATATGTTAGAGAGTTGAAACTTTGTACAAAAATCAGCCTATAAGTGTAGTTGTGCTATCCGGAAAATATTTTTATGACAAGATTCAAAGTATGAGCGCTAGAGGAGTTCATCATGATCAGAATAATATAATAAGGAGAGACTTTTTTTTTTTTTTTTTTTTAATTATCTTTATTAAATAAATTAATTAAAATTACAAAGTAAATTATTTAAAGATTAGCCTGTTCATGATGGCCCCTAGGCCTGAGCTGAACAGGCGTTGACTTAATACTACACTTATTTTATTATTCTGATTTTTATGACGTCATTAATACGCTAAAATGATAGCAAAAGTTTCGAAAATCAAAATGAAAGGCAGAAAGACATTTCGCTTGAAATCCGGTCATTTTAAATTTGGCACGCATGAAGCAATATTTACCTTTACGTAATAAATGAGTACACCATGTTTCGTTCCAATACGAAAAGTATATCCATGATTTTTGTTGGATTATAAAAAGGTAAGCAGCATCGAGCGTGGTCAGTACATGGATGGGTGACCACTGGGAATAAAACGGATGTATACATTCGCCAATACATTTGGCACTATAAATTTAACGACTTGTATATTATGAGGGCACGCGACACCTGTCCGAAGCAGGGAGGATGAGCGTAGCGAATCCGATGGAATAAGGAAAAGTTCCGAGGAACCCTTTACCTGATTATTTTATAACTACGTAGTAGGTAAAGAATTGAACAAATGTGATGAAAAAGAAATAATTGTTAAAGTTAAAATAATTGGGAATTTAGTTAGAATTCGAATATGTAGAAGAGGAATGTAGTTGAGTGACTTTGCCGCTAGATCGCAGCACTGTTTAGTTTTGTAAGTAAAGAGTTCTGTATCGAACTGAGTGTCTACTACACCCCGCCAGGCATAGCTTGATCTATTCATTCCAAACTCTCAGTAATAAAACGCAAAATCTAAAACTGGAGAATTGCCAATTTTCAAATTTTAGGTGAAAAACTTTTTTAAACAATAGTATCTTAATTTAGTGCCGTTGTAAATTTGATAAAATGAAAAATTAAAGCGAACATTCTAATTTATCGAGAATTATCTCGATAAAGTTTAGAGAAGTGATTTAGAGAAGTAATGAATTTTAAGAGCTAAATGTACGTACAGAAAAAAAATAATTTTTAAAGAATATCAACTAGTTTATAACGCTTTTCAGCCTCTACTGCTTGCATGGGAATTAATAAATAAATAACTATGAGGCTGTGCTGTATTCCCTAAATTGCTGAGTCACTATTTGTCGTGGAGACTTAAAATTTTGTATTCATGCTTAGCAAATTATGCTGATGAGTCTAGCGTCTTTCGATTTTTAATGTCATAAGTAAAAACTTACTTCTTATTTGAAAAATCTAACAATACTAGACACTTTCTGCAGGCTTTACTCTGCCGTATACCATGGTTTAGTGTGATTCTCTAACAAAATTTCGCGTCATAAAAATAAGGCAGTGTAATTTCACGTGGTACAACAATAAAAAGCATGATAAGATAACGAACTTGATTTGATGATCCAAGGTCAATATAAAAGAAAAATTGCATGCAGGGTACATCGTTACATTTCCCACAACATTGGGGTAATAAAATTAAAGTAATGGCCGACCGGGCATTCATATCACGCTTATAATCAAATCGGTTGGCATAAAATTTTTTAAATAATATGGTTATGAGAATGTTCGGAAGTTGGTATTGGGGGGGGGGGGTGAGGATCAATTCCGCTGATTTTATTTATTCTAAATTGAAAAAAACTGCTCAAAAAAATTAAATTCTTATACAACTTTTTTCAAAATATAGCTGTTTCTTTTGCTAGAGCTGCGACAAAAATGATCCAGGAGGAAGCTAAAATATCTTTTACTATACCTTACTAATACTGATAAAAATAAGGGCACGTTTCTTTAAATAAGTAATTATTACTTATTAGTAATAATTACTAAAGGGTAGTGGTACTAGTAATAGTAATGAGGTAGATGTGAGATCACCTCGGAAGTATGCCAAATTTTTGAAACCTGTTTGCTAACTCCCTTAGATAAAAAATAGTGTTCTTATCTTATAAGTCCTGGAGCAGCCATTTCGCGTCTAATCCATAGAAGTGCCTTGACTTTACAATAAGTTTCTATAGCTTTAATTGGAAACAACACGTGCCCAACTGCTGGAATAAGCTTAGGAAACCATATGGCAGAAAGATATTTATATTTAATATATATTACTATTGAGGGTTCTAAATGTTTGCCTAAATCCAGGTTTATTTCGGGTTAGGTATCTCTACGGTTGCCTGACATCACTCAGGCTCGGAACCACCGACTTAACTTTTTTTCGGAGGACGGCGCGTGAATGGATTTCCATCCTATGCATGAAAATCCTAGAGGCCCCGACAGGGATCGAACCCGGACATTACTGAGAGGTAATTACTTTGAATAAGCAATTATTACCGATATCAATTAGTAATGTTTTTTAAGCTATTTAAAGTTAACATATTTTTGAGGGTTGGCAAAAAATAACTAATATTTCTTAATTTATTCCTTCCATTATTATTTTAGCTACAAATAATATTGTATGCTTTTGTTGTAATTCTATTAGAAGCAAAACTCTACTATTCATTTCCCTCTTCATTTAAAGCAGGAAGCACAAACTAGATCAGGTATATCTATTTCACAAGCAGCTGTTACTTATAAGAAAGACATTTTATCTTTTCTTCCCCAGTACATAATATAGTATCACCATACTTTGTAGTAATTCTAAAATCCCTAAAAATCCATTTAGTTTAAATTCTTTAGTTTGTCTAATTAAAAATTTTAAACTTTATTACAAAATCAAATAAATAATTTATTCTTTAAAATTCAATGCATTAAAATCGTTATAACAGTAATAATTAGAAAAAATAATTTAATTACATTATTTTTCATTAAAATTAAAATTGCAATTAATAGTCATTAGAATGAAATTGTTTCCTTTTTATTTTGTAGCAAAGGTTAAAGTGAAGTTAAAATCAAGTTCTGAGATTGGGAAGAAGGTTTAAACCAGTAAAACGTATCTGTATTGAGGGCTCACACTATTCCTCGGTCTGTAAGGCGTTAAAACTGAGGTTGGTTATTTCGAAGAATACTTATCGTAAAATATATTGTATTTTATAATACTATACATCCTTTTTAATACAGTTTTGCTTCTCTACCTACGATATATTGTTTTACATATTTAAAAGTGTTAAAAAATCTAATGATCTTGAGGTTGTTGATAAATTAAAATGAGTATCACAAATTTTTATACTTTTTTATCAATAAGTAAAGGAATTGTTGAAATTGAAAAACAAAATTATAAATAAGCATCCAGCATTTCTATAATAATAAGAACAATCTAATATTTAATAAACCTGACTGATCAAATTAATTTTGCTTAATTTTTTCGAAATATTTTTTTAAGTTTCATCAGAAAATATTTTATTAACTTTAATCCTCCTTTTATATATAATAACCAAGGATTTATCTATGGATAAATTGTAGATTTCACATTTTTCATAATATTTTTTTATTTATTGTTTACATATTGTAATTAAAATTATAATAAATAAATTAATAATTTAAACAAAAGTTGTATATATATTATTTAAATTACTTTTTTTTCATTTTTATTTCAAGGCATCTTAGGTCTAGTTCTGTCATCTGAAAAATAATTGTATGACGTCATTAACTGACGATTATGACTCAGCGAAAAAATTTTAAAATTCATAAAACGCGGGATATGTTTTGATCGATTTAATATTTGGCACGCATGCGTAATGACACCAACATATGCGAAGTTTTATCTCTGTAAGCATTAGTTCGATTTTTATCAAATAACTTGTATACGTACTTAAAAAAATATAAAAATATCAATCGAGTTGAAATTCAGTACGAGTGTATTACTTTACGTAATAAATATACTAAATACTATAATAATATACTATACTAATATATATACTATACTAAATATACTAATACTAAATACTAAGATTACTTTCAATAAGGCAAGTTTATCTGGGTGTTTTGTTGAAGCACAAAAATTAAACATCGTCAAGTGAGGTGACCTGACTATAAAACTAATAGTCCGGCTCCATAATTTTTTTTTGAAAATATACCTCAAAATATTAAGAAAAAGCATAGTCTGCCTATCCAGAGTGGAGCCCTTCATATGATTGCGCATATGCTCAAAATTTTAGAAAACCGCACAAATTCCAGTTTTTTTTTAAATAAGTGGTTCCCTGCGAGACGTGTGCAAAACGTGAAGAAAACATTTTTTTTAAAGCTGATACAATTTCCAATAAAACAAGTGATTAGTCATCAAAATCGGACAACTACAACCAAAGTTAACGCTCTTTCAAAATCACCAAAAAAAATTTAATTTATGCAAAGTCAGTGAATGTCTTTGAGAAAATATTGGCTTTTTGTGCATTTTTTAGCTATTTAACAAATTTCATAATAGCTTATATTTATATTTATATCATAATAGCTTTAGTTATATTTATCCGATTTTCCTGAAAAACACTAAGGTTATAGGAAATTTTATAAACTATAAAAAATGTTCTCTTCATATATTACGCACAACCCACAAGGGACCACTTATTGCAAGAAAACTGATATTTGTGCGGTTTTCTAATATTTTGAGTGAGCGCATTCATATGAAAGGCTCCACTCTGGATAGGCAGACTATGGTTTTCCATCATAATCTAAGGTATAAGGCACACTTTTTAGTCCTAGCTCTTGGACTATAATGTATTAACAGACACATGCTGTAGTGAAAAATTGGCGAATTTGGACTAGCAAAACGAGTCCAAAGTAGTGAGGATGAACGAAGCTAATCCGATATGGTGAGGTACACCGCAACCGATTTCAGCGAATTATCAAAAAAAAAAGTGCGAGCTTATGGGATTTGGATGATGCAGGAAAAAAATGAGGAAAAATAACTTTTTGGGAGGAGGGACTTAATGATCAAGAATAATAAATATTTTTTTATATATTTATAAGGTTTATGAGTGTATATATATATATATTATATATATATATATATATTATATATATATATATATAATATATATATTATATATATAATATATATATATATATATAAAATTATATTAAGATGATTTTTCAGGTACAATGGACCCATATAAAAGGTCTAAGTACCTAGGAAATTATTTCCTCCGGAATTTAAAAAAAGAAGAAGAATATGGATGATATACAAAGAATTCATCCACTTCATTTAGAATTGATCCACTGCCCACTTTACTTCTATGATATACAAACAACCTTCATGGCGTAATTTCCTGACTAAAATTCGGTTATTTATATCTTATTATGTAGTTTGTATTTTATAAATCAAAAGTATATACCCTTTTGAGAGAGAATAGTGTTCTAGGAGTCCAAGCAGTGGCGTAGCCAGGGGGGGGGGCTGAGGGGGTAAAAACGTAATCTTTACATAACCTAAACCCGCAATAAATGTATGAAAAAAATAAACCCTATAAAAAAATATATAAAAATAATAAATTACATAACATATATTTTAACAATAAACTTATAATATAAATACCATAATATATTAAAAAATATACTTTGAAATTAAAAGATATATAAATATATATATATAATATATATATATATATATATATATATATATATATATATATATACATATATATATAATATATATATATATATATATATATATAATATAATATATATATATATATAAATATATATATATACATATACATATATATATATATATTATATATATATATATATATATATATATATATATATATATATAAAATTTTTAACATTTAGCCTCTCCCGAAATTAAATCCTGGCTACGCCACTGAGTCCAAGCACAGGCATTTTCCGTCTAATTAACAGAAGAGCCGTGACTTACTTTTTCAATAGATTTAATTAGAAACAACACGTGCCCCGAAACTAGACTAAGCTGGAATTTTTGACAGTCTGGGAGCACACGTTAACCTTCACACCATCGGGGAACTCCCTCGCCAAGCTAAGGTTATATAGAAAAAGCCGTAAAGAAATGAAACATAAAATAAACTTAGTAAATTATTTATTCGGGTACGGGTAGACTGCATTCTGATTCGCATCGCTCGTTCTGAGAATAGCATGTAAAGCTAATGCTTGAGGTTGTATGACTTCGGTCTCTCTATGCGCGACCTCTGAATACAACAGTGATCCAAGGTTATGTTATGTGATGACATTCTAAGACTAGCTTTGCTCGTTTTCAAAATGTCAAGTTTCTCATGTTATATCTAAAGCATAAAAAGCTTCGACCTCGCTACGCTGGACCCCAAAACAATATCTTGAATCATAGTCCAAGCTGTTATGACTTTGGACTCGATACGCTCATCCTCAGAATGTCAAGTTTGTCACAAGTTCATAAGATGGTATTTCGAAGTATCAAATGACCAAAGTACCCCGTACTCGGTTCGCATTGTATCGTATTCTCCAGAGGTCTCTAAACAATACAATAAAACAAATCGAGTGCAGGGACCAGGTCCATTTGATATTTCGAAATCGCTTCAAGCACCCTCAAAACGTCATGATATATGACAATGTCTAAAGCTTAAAGAATGATTGCTTCGCTCGACCTCAGAATAAAATATTAATCTAAAGTCTAGGTAGTTATGACTTTAGATTCGTTACACTCCTTCTCAAAATTTCATGATTATGCAAAACATAAAGTCGTATTACTTCAGTCACGTTACGCTGGACCTTAGATCATTATGAAATTATCCAAAGGCTAGAGTGTTGTGACTTAGGACTCGCTTACCTAGTCCTTAGAATGTCACAATAACCCAAAGATTAAAATAGTATTACTTCATTCACGTTTCGCTGGACCTTAAAATTATAAAATGATCCAAAGTCTAGGGTTTCACACTTTTCAAAATAAAATTTGCCCGATTTGCACCTAATTTATATAAACATAAATACTGGAAATAAAAAAAGAGCTCCGTTACTAAGATTCGAACCTGTGAACCCTGGTATCAATTACTTTGTCGTATTGAATCCAGACTAGTTTTATTCGATTCAGCAGTACAAACAATGTCAAAAGCGTCACATTACTTATAATTTATTTTTTAGTGACCGTAATTTTAGTTCTCCGGTAACTTTAAACAGTTCTTCGATTTTTTGAACACTTAGATTGGTGGTATTTATTAGAGCATGAAAGTACTTTAATAAGATTATTATATATATATATATATATATATATATATATATATATATATATATATATATATATATAATATATATACAAATAATAATAATCATAATTTTAACAGAGAATCAAAAGTATAATTTTAAGGGTCGTACCGTGGTCGTACCAATAAATATGTATTTATTATATACATATAAATGTATATGTTTCCTAATAATTCAAAAGCTGAAATTTAAGAGCTATTTACATAATCAATTGTATTGGTATCCATAATCAGTATAAGTTATGTGTTTTGGCGCTTAAGAGACAAGATGAAAATTTAGATGTTATTTTTAAACATTAATATTTCGCTCTTCATCACACAGAGAGCTATTAAATTTTATAACTCACTGTTTATATTTAACAATATCTGACGATTTCTAGTGCGACAAAAAAAAACAGCGAAAAGAGTCAAAGTTAAAATAGTCTGAAAAATTCAAGAGTCTTCCGTGCCAGAATTATTTATGAAAAATGTATCCTAAAGTACAAGTGCTGGCATTAAATAAAATTGTTTTCATTGATAATAATAAGTAAATCACTTACATCCTTAAAAATAAGATAAAATCGACTTCATTCTATGTAAGCTTGTAATCAGCTTGATTCTTCTGTTATTAATTTTATCAAGTTACAGTCCTGCACTCTAGCCGGGTTTGATTTGGAATATAATCTTCCGAAAAACTTTCGATATCGAAAGTGTTCACTAAAAAAGGGTTCAAACCGATGGCACTTTTTTTCTGTCAAATTTATTTTCTGTTTCCGTTTATTTGAGGTTTCAAGATATTTAAGTTTATAAAGCCGGCCGTAGCGCGGCTTAAAATAAGAAAACTTGGAGTAAAATGAGCGTTAATGGAGTTCATCTTAATAAAAGAGGAAAAAGTCTCTCCACAGAAAATACATTTATTTATAGCAAAGCGCTTTCAACCTAACAAGAGGTCATCGTTAGTGCTATCTGTTGATTAAAAAAAAGAGGGTGATAGATGAGTCGTACAGATCAGATACTCATATGTCACTCTCTAATTTATTCTACTTCTAGCAATGCTGATTATTATTATATTATATATATTACCTAACAATCTTGTTAAGTAGAAAGCGCTTTGCTATTTGAAATATATATATTCTGCGAAAAAAAACTTTTTTATCTATTATAATAAGGGAGCTTAGTTCCTCATTTGGCAGCTTGGTTTCCTAACATGTTAAAAGAGACTCTTCTTAAGTTAAAAGAGACATACTTAAGACTCTGCTATCGGCACATTTTTTATTCCCACATTGCTCTATCACTACTTATCGTAGAGACTTGAAATTTTGTACTTATGCTCAGCAAATAATGCCGATGAGTCTTTCAATTTTTGATATCATGATTAGAAACTTTTTACCCTGCATTACAAAAATCTAACGATACTACACGCTTCCTGCAAGTTTCAGTATGCCGTATACCAAATTTGGTGAGTCACTAATAAATATTACGGTCTCTGGTCTACTGGTTTGGGGAATAAAATTAAATTTTTGCGTCATAAAAATAATACTATAAACGTCCCAAGGTTAATAGGTAAACATTATAAAGTAAAAATAAGATAAGATAACAAACTTATTGATAATCCAAAATAATTCTAGCTCGAAGGTCAATAAGCTGAGCAAATTTTCCTTACAATGTGTCCCTTGTTGTTTAACAATCCGATCCTTGTGTAAGTTTCCGGTTATCCATTATAACCTGATCTACATCTAATTTTTCCGGATATGTCAAAAGTAAAACGTAAATTTATTCCATAGGTTTCACAAAAAACAATGGTCATCATTCCATAAACGCTCAGTTTACATTAATTTTTAAAATTTGTAACGCATTTCTTTGAAATATCCAAAAATAAAACCAATTAATCACTGGATTGTTTCTCTAACTTCCAAGTCACTAAAACAGTATCAGCTCAAATACTTGTAACATATATTTAGGGTAGTCTTAGTCAAGATTTTTTTTTAATTAAAAATACAAGACTACTCATAGGGTTTTTTTTTAACTTTTAAGGTTATAAATCTTAAAAACCGGAAACATACGCAAAAATTTATTGTTGAGCAATCATTTTCAAGAATCTTATGCTAGAAAGGAGAAAGGATGCATTTAAAATAAATTCGCTCGGCTTGCGGATCTTCTCTACAAGTATTTTATAGTTACAAACATATATATTTAGTATAAATATGACGATCAAAAATTATCGATGGTAGGTACTAAGACTCAAACCTGGGAGCCCTCGCTTTAAATACTCTGAGTGGTCGTATTAACTTTGGACCGGTTTTATTCGATTTAGCTCCATAAAAAACATGGAAGCCAACGCACAATTTGTTTACCGACCGTACACAGTTTTTTTACACTACCGAGTAAAATGTATTAAGGGTGTACTGTCATTAAGAGACAAACAACATCACACTATATGCAATATTTCTATATTCTACTATAATGGAGTTTTTATTTTACTAAAGAATTTTCTTTGAAGAAAATTGCATATGATGAGAGATGGACCCTGGAGTTAGGTACCTGATTACAACAAATTATGTAATAAAAGACAAATACACACACACACATACATATATATATATATATATATGTATGTGCTTTCACTGAGATGCCTAAAGATAGGTTCTTAGAAATCTTGAATTTCTGTTAACGTCTGGGTACTTTTTATTTGATAATCAAATTTATAAGCAATTGTTTGGAGTACAAATGGGATCTCCTTTAGCACCTGCTTTGGCTAGGTTAGCTATGAACTATATTATATCAAACACTGTGGCCCAGTTAGCTTATATAATGTATCTTAAAGCTTATGTAGATGACACGTTTGCTATTATTCCTAAAGATAAGGTAGAAGAGGTGGTAGATAAGTTAAATAGTTTTCACTCTCGCTTACAGTTCACTTTTGAAATAGAAAATGATAGTGGTGACATACCCTTTTTAGATACTAAGGTAGTTTAGGAGTGAAAATGGTCGTTTGGTTTTGGATTGGTATCAAAAGCCTTGTTGTTCGGGTAGGATTCTTGGTTTGATTCATACCACCCCTTCCACCAAAAGTAAATTGTGTCACTAATTATGACCAAAATTATATCAATCAGTGATAACACCTTTATAAACAAGAATAAACAATTGGTTAGAGATATGTTAATAAGAAACAAGTATCCGTTGGGTTAATTAATTGTCTATGGGACAAATCTTTGTCTAGGGTTAATGATGTTGATATTGCGCAAGAACAACCAGGGCCAATCGTTAATACTGACAACCCAGTTGTTCGTTATAGTAAGTTACCCTATGTCAAAGGTCTAAGTGAGGATCTTGGTAAATTTTAAGGAGAGAGGTTGGTGTAACTTGCGCTTTTTATTCTAAGAGTAAAATTCGTTCTTTGTTCCTCTTAAAGATGAGATTCCTTTGCCATTAAAGTCCAATTTTATATACCGTGTTAATTGTACTGACTGTGATACTTGTTATATTGGGTTAAGTACTCAATATCATAAAAGCAGGAAGTACCAACATGAATACTCAGTAAGGGATGTATTGCCTGTAAACTATGTGCGTAGAACTGCCTTGGCTATCCATGCCTTTCAATTTAAAACATCACTTTGATTTAGATAACATGACTATCCTACGTTCTGATCCTTGTGAGGACAGATTAAAGTGGTTGAAATGCTGTATATCAAAAAACAAGTAATACCTGTAATTATCGTACTGATATAAATGGATGTCTAGGCAGTTACAATCAATATAAAGCCATTATAGTCTTTTCACCTTATTTCATTCTATTTATTTATTTACTTACTTTATTTTATTCTATTCATTTATTTACTTATTTCATTATTTATTTATTTATTTTTTATTAAATTTATTTATTTATTTTTATTTATTATTTCGTTTTGTTCTTCCTGAGAGACTAAGGAGTGCAAACCTTGGTGTGGCACCTTGGGAAGGGCGGATGTTTTTCTAAGAGACCTTGGTAGTGACAGTACTTGGTGTGGCATCTTAGTTTTAAAGGGGGGGCCTAGGAACAAGGTTTGTGGCGGTCTTGTTGTGCATCTTAGGTCGGGGGGGTTTTTATTATTTATTTATTTTTATATCATTCTTAATTCATTATTTTTTTATTTATTTATTTAATTTTTTATTTTTATTTATATATATATATATATACATTTTTTTTTTTTATTATCCTTTTGGGTTTATATATGTTGGCTACATGATTTGAGGTTATTTTAAGTTTTTGCCAATGCCTCCTGTGTCTTGGATATAGAAGGCCTTGTCATTACACTTCTTCTTAGTTTAGTTTCATGTTGTCATTTCTATTTTAACCTTCGTTGACTGTACTTCTTCTGCTTTATATTGTGACTTTTTTCATTTTTAACTTTTATCATGTTTTATTAGTTTGTACCTTTAATGTTTTTAACTTTTACTTTTGTTTTAATTCATTTTTATGACAAAATTATTTTAAATTAATGGACTTAGTTTTTATATTTTTTAAACTTTTATTTTAAATTTTGCATGGGTCTCCTGGCCCATAGTAGATGAAGACTGTGATTATTTCGTAAGTAAAATATTTTATTTATTATATATAAATATTTAAATTAAGTTCTCAATTTCTTGGTTTATTTTGTTATTGCTCATTCTTATTTAATTTATCTATTTCATTTTACACTATCTAAATAGATTGATGTATCTTGTGTGTGCAAAGGGCCCTGATGAAGAATTTGTAGTTAAATTCGAAACGTTGGCGAGAAATAAATATATAGTTTTCATGTAAGCTGTGTTTTTATTCATAACCTTATCCCGAGATTGGTGGAGACGCGTTATATATATATATATATATATATATATATATATACATACATACATACATACATTCATATACATATATATATAATATATATAATATATATATATATATATATACATATATTATTCCGTTAAATAAACAACATTATAATGGAAATTGTCTCTTAGTGGCAGTACATCCTTAATATATTTTACTAAATATATTTTTTTCTTTTTAAAAGCCTTTTAAACTACTTCATTTGGCATGTCAAATTGAAGAAAAAAGGGAAAACCGTAGTTTCAATTTCTATGGTTACGGAAATACTAAAAAAAGGGATTTTTATATTTATTACTTTATTACTAAGCCTATAAGGGTCATAAACCAAGGTTAACATACGACTCAAAAGAAACCATAAAAAAGGGAGAAAAAGTCATTTTCAATGTAAACAGGGACATAATGAAGATGTTGGGGTACTCAGGTACGGTTTAACCGCAAGCCTTAAAGTACCCTGGATAATACTTGAAAGAAAACCACAGCTCCTTGACTACCTGACAGTAATGACTTGATTTTATTGCTGTCATTACATAAATGACTTTTAACACCTAATTGTGAGTGATAGATAAACAAGGAAAAGATCATGTTTAGGTAAGAATTTGAGGCATTCAACAGGTTGTTGCACTTTGTTTCTGTATTATACATAAATAGTTATAGCTGTGAAATATAAATGATAGTTATTGTTATACCGGTTATTAAATAAAGGTCAAATAGCTCGGTAATAGTAATATTAGTTAAATAAAAGCTAAATGCAGTCTGATATTGTTATTTTATAGTTGTGAAGTGTCTTTAAGAAAAGATTTTATTAAAATGACTATTGGGTTAGAAAGGATGAGGCGTTCTCTTTTTTTAAAGGAGTCAAGGTGGTGCACAGTAGTGTTTGGGGAGCGTTATTATATTACCAAGCATCAGGTGGAATTGAAAATTTTATTCTTTAAGTGAGAGAGGGGGGTTCATTAGGGAAACGGGGTTGTTTGAAGAGAAGTCCAGTAGACGAGCCGACAGTAAAATAAAAGTTAACACGGTTATAAAACACAAGTGGATGGGCAATAACTCCCTGTGACTATGGGATGTAGTTATTAATTGCGTGGGACAGAGAGAGTGAGTGAGAGAGGGAGTAATATAGTGTATGGGGTGATAAGAGGTAGAAATGGCATATAGAGAGGTGTTGATAATGGTCCATAAAGAGAAGGGTGAATGAGGTAGTTCAGGCAATAGTCCGCTAGATGGAGGCTATAGTAAGCCGGCGCGGGGCAGGCGCTAGCAAGGTTCTAGCTGGGATTGGTTGGGTACCCCCTCCCCAAGTCTCGTCTACCCCCGTGTAGGCTACCGCCGATATTCTCAGGAATACATCCTCATCAGTACTTGAAACACCACGACCAGGTTACCACCACCCCACCACCTAACCACCCGTACTCCCATTCCATTCTTACGTCACGAAATTACTATTTTTATTACCCCATAAAAATTTTTATTACCGACCTTTCCGTTTTATATCGTTAAGTGCCCCTCGAGCGCGGTCCGTTCTCAAGTGATTCGGTGTTTACAAAAAAAATTTTTGGACTAAAAAAAAAATTTGATGCTGTAATCTGTTGTGTGATAACCGGCAGTCGGTGTGCCGGCATCAGAGATGAACTCGTACTTCGAGCAGACGGGTTTCGACGGCGCTCACCATCATCAGAGTGGCTCCGGCCACCATCACCACGACCAAGCTGCTGCTTATAGGTTTCCTCTGGGTCTAGGAATGTCACCTTACGCATCCAGTCAGCACCATCACCACGGTCTGCAGGCTCCCAGACCTCAGGATTCTCCTTACGATGCGTCTGTCGCTGCAGCCTGTAAATTATATAGCGCCTCCGCCGATTCGGCGGCTTCCAATTACGGATCTCCAGTTACTAAACCCGACTGTAGTAAAACAGAAGGACATACGAACGGGTATGGTAAAGAAGTGTGGGGACGCGAGACGGGGAGCAGGTACGGCGGGCTGGCAGGTTCACCGGAGAGTGGAAGATCTTCGGCTCAGCCTCTGGGGGCGGCGAGCACCCCTGCCCCCGGCTGGAACCAATGCAGTATTACACCTACGTCGGGACAACCCGCCGTAGCACCGTCACCTTTACACCAACAAGCTTCCCAGCATACCTTCTACCCCTGGATGGCTATAGCAGGTACTTACTATTAAAATACCTACTCTATTTACTACTCTATTAAAATTACATGCTTGTTAGTACTCTATAGCAGGTACTTTACCTACTCTATTAAAATTACATGCTTGTTAGTACTCTATAGCAGGTACTTTACCTACTCTATTAAAATTACATGCTGTTATACTCTATAGCAGGTACTTTACCTACTCTAATTAAAATTACATGCTTGTAGTTCTCTATTAATCCTCCCCCAACACTTAGTGTCCCAGTGACCTAACTATTCCCTGCTTTATCTGTACAATATTGCTATAGAAATTAAAATAAAAGCCTCTCTATACAAACACTCTCTCCCCTATACCACGTCTTTCACCATCTCTTCATTAAGACATTCCGCCAAATCAACACTTTCCCCTCTTTTTAAACATATTTATTTTTTGTAAAACAAAGAAAAATAAATTATAATAAAAAAAAACTATTTCAAACAAATTATTACTTTAGGAGTTAATTAATTAAAAAAAAAATCATATAAAAAGATAATAATTTAATTGTTAAAATAAAAATTAATTTCCAATAAACCAATCCTGTTTATTAAAATATCAACCTAATGGTTGTTTTAAAATTGTAATAATTAAACTCTTAGCTTACATAAATGATAAGAAAAAAAAACATTCAATATTCAAACTTTTTAATTTATACCCAATTTGTTTTATCAATTTTAAAAAATTACAAATTAACGTCTTGATAAAAGCTTCAAAATTAAATACAAAACCAGTTAAAATAAAAAAAAAACAGCCTAACTATTCAAACCTCATTATGGTGCACAAAACCAAAATATTTACAAAGAAACATTCATCTTTTATTTTCATTTCAAAGTCAAGATTATTTAGTTGTTTTTTTTTTCATTCACAAGTTAGTAGTCAATGAAAGTCATAAAATCTTTTTTATTAGTCAATAAAATGTTATTTTATGACCCATAATTTTTTTTATTACTAAATTTTTATTGCTTTTAGAATGGCGCTTAAGTACTTTTTTACTTATTAATAAATTAATTATATTAATTTATTAAATTTAAATTAAATTATAATTTTTTTTATTAGTACTAAATGTTTTATTGCTTTTATAATGGCGTTTAAGTACTTTTGTAATAAATTAATTATATAATAAATTCAAATTATTAAGTCTTTTTTGATTTATATGTAGGACAATTAATCATTTATTACTTAAATTAGGACTGCGAAAATTCCCCTGTAAGCTGTAGATTTTAAAAAAATATTAAATTTGTCTTTAATAATTTAATTTTTTAATTAAAAAATTAATATATTTATAAATTATTTCTTCCTTTTTCAACTACTTATTTATTTCTAATAATCTATAGGTACAAATTAAAATATTTATTATTATTAAATCAAATCTCAAAAATTTATTCAAATAAAAATAAAATAAATTAAAAATTTGTAAAAATGGTTATTAATATACAAAATCTGGAAGATTAGATATTAAAAAATATTATAACATATAAAAAATATGAATATTTTGCGAAAAATAAGGAAAGAAAGAGTTGATAAAAATATAATCAAATAATCATAAAAAATAAATAAACTATAGATATCAAAATGTGTAATAAAACGGCTATAAAAAAATAATAAACTATAAAAATATCTCTTTTACCAAAGTTTTACTGAAAGGTTCATTCATAAAAATCCTTTGCCACCTTTTAGAAAATAAAAGATAAAAAATGTAAAATATACAGGTAGAGAAAAAAAAATATGGGACTTCACTTAAAAATCCCACAACAAGCCTTTTCAAAATAAAATTTTAATTATAAAATGATTAATTTAATGTTGAATATATATATATATATATATATATATATATAATATATAATATATATAATATAATATATATATAGTAGTTTGTTTGCAGGAAAATAAATATGTTCTTACATTATTTAAATTAGTTTTCTTTTATGTAGAAAGCAATTTAAATTGTATCAATTTAAATAATCACCTAAGTAAATCGATTTAAATTCCGTAAACTATAACTTTAATAGATGAGGAAATGTAAAAAAAACTAAACTGTTTTTTTAAGATAACCTATTTGGAATTAACACTTTGTATGAAATGTAAAAATACAAAAGAAAATAAACCGATATGAGTTCATGAAAATAATTATTAAAAGAAAACAAATAAAAAGTGTGACTATAAAGTATTGTATAAAGAATATTAACTTTGAAAAAAATTAAACTTGATACTTCATAAATTAATAGTTGACTAGCCTGTAGTCGAGACGCATAATTTATTTTTTTATCTAAAAGGTATGAAGCAGTTTTTTTTACTCTAATAATACTTTAATCGGTCAATTATTTTAGTTATTCCTTTTAAGAGTCTAAAAGTACTAACCAAAAAATGAAAACATTAAAAACTGATTTAAAACAAGAATTACAGCAATTTTATGCAGGTTGCAGGGTAAGGCCCATTTTTTTATAAATCAGTTTATTTCATTGAATTACTTAGCGATGATTTCTTTTGAAGTTTTTATTTTATTATTATTTGTAATAAATTTATGATATTACTCTTTTTATATATATAATATATATATATATATATATATATATATATATATATATATATATATATATATATATATATATATATATATATATATATATATATATATATATATATATATATACACATATAAATGTGTGTGTGTATGCATGTATGTATATTGTATATACTATTTATGACAAATACAACTATGTATTTTTATGAGGCAGCGCCCGGTCTCATGTTTTAAAATTGGTATAATTCGTTGTACAAGTGCAAAACCGTATTTTATGATATTTATGTATATATATATATATATATATATATATATATATATATATAATATATATATATATATATATTATATATATATATATAATACTTAAACCCAACATTTTAGCCTAACAGGTTAAAATGAGATAACAGGTTAAGCATGAGATATGTAAGAATTTGTGTTCTCTGTTTAGTCTAGTGTCCGTATTTTTTATGTCAGCTTTATTTTTATAAATAATTGACTAAGAACAGACTACGGAAACGAATCGTGTTTTTCAAGTTATCCTCTCAAACTTGTGTAAATTTGAAGCATGGTCAGCAGAGTTCTTATCTTTATTGGACTTATTAGTCAAATAAACTGTCGATAACATACTAAAAATATTTAAGTTTCCAATATTTATCACCCGCTTGACCTTCCTACAAGTCAGGTGTTGAAGTCATAATTATTATAATTAGTAATCGTGCTATTAAAAAAAAACATATTAGCATTCTTGAGACAGGGACCTTCTCTAGATAATTGATATCTACTACGGGCCCTTATAACATATATTTTTAACTATTTTTTTAATTATTTTGTTTTAATTTGTAAAAAAAAGATTAATTATTTTTTTAAGTCTATTGTAAAATCTTAGAGACATGAAAAATATTATTATTATATTTTTATTTAGATAAAAGGTACCGCGTTGTTAATAATAATAAAATAAATATAAATAAAAAATTAAAAATCAAATATATATATATATATATTATATATATATATATATATATATATATATATATATATATATATATGTATTTGAGTTTTAAATGGCTGTTAATAATTTTATTGGGTTGAGAGTAATTTCTTACCTCATCTAGGTCGTTAGCTGAAGGCGCCTCAAGGAGCTACCTTGTGGCGACTTCATTTCTTCTTTTTTTCTAAAAAGGGTTTTACAGTGTGTGTGGCCATGACACGAGCCTAAGATTACGATTATCTATAGATTATGATTATCTAAATAGATTAAAATTATCTTTGTTATCTTTTCGTTAATAAATGATTTATGGAAAATACATAATAATATAGATATTTTGAGGTCTAGAAATGAATGATTTATACTGATTGATTTAGTTATAGTATCAGTCACATATCCTTCAAAAAAATAATTTCTGAGTAAAAACTTTAATATTGTTAAAAGAAATGAAGTTATTTATTGCATGAATATAGATATTTTATTGTTAATTGTTTATACTTTATTAGACTGTAAAACCTTAACTAAGTAAATGTTAAAGTAGCATTAAAAAGTATGTTGTTTGCTCTAGAAATACGAAGCCGGGGGTTCGTCTGAATTATCCCTTTCTGATGTTTTAAAGACCTCCTGAATGGTTTTTATTATGTTGTCTGTATGTTTGTTAGTGTTATTATCGTAGCTCCCAGTATGTTTATGTTAAAGAGATAAAACGTCACAAAATTCAGACTATAGGATAGTAATGCTTACCAGATATTTCTATCTATATGACGTTATTAACCCGATAAACTGTCATTTAACACAGCAAAAGTATCAAAAACCATCACGGAAACGGTAAGAAAAAGGATCGATTTGAAATTTAGCACACGTGTAGTCCTGGGCTTAGTCACATCTTATTATCAGCATTAGTTTACTTTTTAAGATACATTAAATTATAGATTAAGCCTAATATTTTTGAACGGATAAGTCATTGTGATATTAAAAATCTCAAAATAATCGAAATATTCTAAGAGCCGGACCTAATGTGACTCGTTTTGTACTACTTGAAACCAAATTTTGCTGAAAGTGCGAGTATATCTTAATTATAAAGAAAAAACATTGTCTGCCTATACAGAGTGGAGCCCTTTCATATTGTTGCCCCATGCTCAAAATTTTATGAAATCGTAAAAATTTCAGTTTTCTTGAAATAAATAGTTCCCTGTGGGTCGTGTGCGAAACATGAAGAGAACATTGTTTGAAGGTGACAAAATGTTCTTTAACACGAGTGTTTAATCATCAAAATCGAATGACTACAACCGAAGTTATGGCTCTTTTAAAAAACCCAAATAAATAGTTAATGTTTCTAAGTCAACGAATTTCTTTGAAAAAAGATTAGATTTTTATGATTTTTTTTTGGCCGTTTAACAAACGTCATAACTTTAGTTGTAGTTATCCAATTTTGACGAAAAGACACTGAATTTATATGAAATTTTATCAGCTTTAAAAAACGTTCTTTCCATATTTTGCACACGACCTACAGGGAACCACTTATTGCGAGAAGACTTGAATTTGTGCAATTTTCTAATATTTTAAGCGAGCCATTCTGGATAGGCAGACTATGCTTTTCCGTCATAATTTAAGGTATATATTAAGAAAAATTTGAAATAGTACAAAATGAGTCACATTTTTTAATCCTGGCTCTTGGGCTAAAAATAGCGCTGATTAGTAATCAGACTAACTAAATAAGAGAGTTTTCAATTTACTTAAATTATTAATTTAATTTTTTATTCATATGTTGTCTTTCAGCCTTTTGTATTAGTATATGCTGTTGTTTTCCTAAGCTAATAGATATTATAAACAAACTACACAAAATATGGAACTAATTTTAAAATGAGATTGTAATATTTTCTCAAATTTTATAAAAAATTTGACGCGGTGGACCGCAAGTCGGGCAAATTCCCTTTTAAATACTTGCTCTCATGCGCACTAATCCATTACTTACTCAGGTATATGCTTCATAGTCGAAACAGTAGCCTTACTTTGTCAATTTACTTAGGAATTTATTTATTTACTTTAGGAATTTATTTTATTTACGCAAAGGAAATGCGCTCTTGTAAACTACAAGTTGCACTAAACTATGTTCGCACTTATATGATCAATTTAAAAAGTCATGCAAAGCTTAGTTTATACTAATCTACAAAATGATAGAGAAAACGATAACTTCATTATAGTTATAATTTTAATCATAGATATATTATTACAAGAGGCCCTTTAGGTTAAATTTTGAAAATCGAGAAAAGTAACCTGACCACCTTCGCTATTATAAATATAATCAAATAATCAGTACAAAATTACAATAATTTTTATAGTAAAACGTTAAAAATACAAATCGAAACACGAACAATATGCGGGAAACCGAAATAAATTATTTATTATAACCTTAACTCACTCTTGAAGGAGGTTTCAATGAGGTTACACAGAGCTCCTAAGAGCCCCAAAAAGATGTTTCAGGCTTCTCAATGTATTTAAATAGGCTATGACCCCTCTAGTATATAATTCTATGATTTTAATAACTCTAGCTCTCTTTGTTAAGAAAAATCGTCATCATTACCGTTATAAGATTCTAAATACAGATGTCATCGAGTATTTAATATTGAAAATCAGTTAAAATTTCTTTTTTGTGTCTACCTCGTAATATTGTCATATGTGCAGAAGTTTGTAAGTGACTGAAGCCTGCATAACATTATGTTGTAACTGTAATAAAACCCAGATCAATAGAATGTATAATTACAACACGCTATCCAGACAAGTGTTTGATTTATTGCTATGTTACGCTAATTTATTCTCATTTCACTTTATCATTTATTTTTGGCGTTTAGCCGGTTTTTATAAAAATAATTTTCGACTTTGTATAAATACCGTTAATCAATTCCTGATGTTAAATTTTCTTTGGACTTTTAACTTGAGATTCTTTAAATTGAATTTCGTAACCACTGATTGTAAAAGTCATGATAGTCAGCAAAATATAATTTTATCTACATTTCTTACCTTTATTGAAATTTACGGTCACTAGAGAATTTAGATCGTGCATATATATATATATATATATATATATATATATATATATATATATATATATATATATATATATATACATACATTTTACACACACATATTATATATATGTCAGTAAAGAACGATTTTTCGCTTTACGTCCAGCGGTTGTAAAATATTAATTTACAGCTGCGCAAATTGGTTAGTAAAGTAAGTAATGTGAAATATTTAATTTTTTAAATTTTATTTTATGATTACGCCCTTTCCCCTCTCCCAAAAAAATATTGTATATGCAACATGTCTGTACAATTTTATTGCTTTGAAAACTAATTATTAACTTGCTTTGCTCGTCAATTTACAAATTTCCGCAGAAATTAAATCTCATTTTACAACCTAGTTACATTACCTAATATTATCTACTCCTTGTCCTGTGTGTTTTATATAAAGTCTCATTTACTCGCACTGTAAACTCTAATTCCCTCCCTAGGGAGGGTAAATAGTAGCATAAGTCGTAAGCCGACAAATGTCAGATTGATATTTAGATTGGTTCAATAAGAAATCAAAGATGGTGCTATAGTTTTGTCTGTTTAACTAGACCCGCTCCCCACCCCCCACTCTGCCCCCTCCGCAGACTCCTCTATCTTTATATTTGCATATTCCATTAATTACTTTATAAATTCATTTCATACTATTATCATTACCTATTATAAAACTTGTTATCAATAATTAAACTGCAGCCTTTATCTCCCTACTTCTTTAAAGCTGGTTTTTGTGTTTTTTTTTTTCAATCAGAAAATTTCATATCGATTTTGATCGCAGCGGGTCGGGACCGGGTGCGTTTGTTTCCTTAAAGCCACAGCTTCCATAAAATGCTAACAATATCATCCTTTTTGAAACATCAGTTTGTTTAGTTGACTAGATTTCAGCTAACGTTATTATTTCCCTCGGCAGACACTCCAGAGCAAAAATGTTAGCATTCTCCCGGGAGCTAACTAGCTTATCGGTCTCGGTAGCTAATGAAAGTTCCTCCTTCAACTTTGCCTTAGGAAGAAACTTAAACTGTAAAGCCTTCGTACATTCCTTGTAACATGAATAACTAATTATTATTATTGTAATAATATTAATTATTAGTTTGCTAATTATTTATTATTTAAAATTAATTAATTAATGTTAACATATCAACTTACCGTATATGTAAACATCGCGCAAGAAAAAAATAGTTGTATGTAATTATTTATAATTATAAACCGCTTTAATTTTCTTCTGGGGGCTCTGAACTTTTTAAAACTTTTTTTTTAAATTGCTCTTTTTATTTTTATCTTTTAATTATTATACTCCTTCTTATGTATGCAGGCTTTAGTTATGAAAATAAAGATATTATTATTTCTTCGTTTTTTGATATTTTTTTTTCTTCGCTGATGATGACCTCTTGCTTGAAATTTACTTAGCCAATGAAAGTACTCAAGGTTGAAAGTACTTAGCCAATGAATTATATTTGAGTAGAAAAGTTTTTTTTATCATAGTCTCGTTCAGGCATAAATGCTCATTTGACCAAACAATCGATAAATATGATAAAACGAATTAGCCAACAACTTAAATGTAAAGAAAAAATTGCCTAAACCAAAACAATGTAATTCTAAAACTATATAATTTTTTAAATGTATTCCAATGAAGGGACTTGTTAAAAGAAAAAAATCAAGTACAGGGTACCTCGGAACTTTTCCTCATTACATCGGACTCGCTTCGCTCGTTTTCAGAATACACAATTCGTCAAATTTATTGACGAATTGATATACTGCAGCGTGCTCTCGGACTCGCTTCGCTCGTCCTCAGATAATAAATGCATCCGTTTCATTCTCAGCGGTCACCCACACAGCACTGAACACGCTCACTCCTGCTTAACGTTTATGATCCTTGTATGATCCAACAAAAATCATGGATACACTTGTCGTATTGAAACGAAACTTAGTGTTCTTATTTATTACGTAAATGCTTATACTTTTACCAAATTTGAACTCAATTAAATTGTTCTCCGATTTTTTTAAAGACGTACACAAGCCACATATGTTAGTCTTATACATGGCCACTTGCGTGCCAAATCTCAATCTGATATCATTTTTTCCGCGTTTTGTGATTTTTCGAAATATCTTGCTGAGTCATAATTGCGGGTAATTGAAGTCTTAGAAAATTATTTTCCGAATAGCACAACTACACCGGTGGACTTATTTTTGTACAAAGTTTTTTAACCCTCTAGCATAAATACACTAGGAGCCACGATGACAACAGACACACATACAAATACAGATAAACAAATTTGTAAAAACTCCTCAGGTGGCCTTAAAAACAACTAAAACGGTAAATATGGTAATACCGGTGATATCCCGGTTTCGGATTTTTTTACAAATACAATACTTTACCTATATACACCTACGGTATAAATGAGGAAAAGTAAAAATTATTAGTGTAAAGCAATTAAATTTAATATTACTAACACTAATCAATAATAGATTAATGTACAACTCATTAATATACAACACATTTATGCTTTAATATACAACACATTAATGCATAAATATACAACACATTAATGCATTAATTTACACCACATTAATGCATTATTATACAACACATTAATGCAGTAATAAACAACACATTAATGCATAAATATACAACACATTAATGCATTATTATACAACACATTAATGCATTAATATACAACACATTAATGCATTAATATAGAAATATTAATGCATTAATATACAAATATTAATGCATAAATATAAAACACATTAATATACAATTTCGCTTGTAAATAAGCGAATTTGTGTAAAAAAATTCGTTAATAGTATAAATGTCTAATAAATCATGAAATTAAAAGTTATATTTTCCCATTTAACTTGATTATAAAAAAACATAGGATGGTGTCCTGATGAAAATTTACTAATTGGAACTTCTAATTTAAATAAAAGATTTAGTGTTGTATTCAAGAATCAATTGAAGCAAACCATTTAGACATTATTGCAGTTTGATTTAGTAGAAAGTTTACTAATGAAGTTTTGATCTGTGTTTAGTAATGGAATTATTTTTTAACCCAAGTTAGTTCTACTATAGATTTCACTGGATCACGTTTAATTGTGATCATTCTTCCAAATTTATTCCTTTTAAATATATGAATGATCGATATAACTTGAATAATATGACGTCATTTTAAATGTTGTTCTACTTAAAATAAAAGGCTCTTTGAACCCCGGGCCTAGGGCCCTGAGAAAGGGCCAAATATTCCTCTCTTATTATATGAGACATGGAAGCAATAAAATCTTTCAACCTAATATAATTCGAAACGTTGGGAAGGAAGTAATTGTTGGTGTTTCATTTGGACCGAATCCTGAGATTTGAGATCAACTATTATAATACGGTCGAGATAGCTGTTTGTATTTATATATAATATTATATATATATATATTATTATATATATATATATATATATATATATATATTATATATATATATTATTATATATATATTATATATATATATATATATATATATGAGTTTGTGGGTGTGTGTTTGATATTATATATGTTCATGTTTTTTGATGCTTCCTTGCTTTACTCTCATTTCATTTTTATAAAATAATGTTTTTTGCTGAGGGGTCAAATAGGGTGTCGTTTTTTAAGTTGTTTCTTGCACTAAATCTTGTAACTTCTAAGATTTTGGGCAACAATTGTGCCCCAAAAGCGAGCCAGTAGGTCGAAGGCCTGAGAGGCGAGATCTTTTTTTATAATGTGATGGCCAATGACATGAGAGCAAAGGATACAAAACAACAACAATATGACAGAGAAACTGTCATAGTGGGGCGGAGTGATTAGAGGATTGACAGCCTAAATAATCATGTAACGTAATAATTAATCATATTTAATTCTTTATGTTCATTGATGTTGTAAAAAAATTACTTTACTGTTTGTAAAACATTTCTTAGTATGTAATTTGTTATTTAAGATATATTAAGTGTCTAAAAGAAAAAAAATGATTTAAGCAGCCTATAAATTTACAAAATTTGTAAAACAAAATTGTTTTGTCGATACAATAAAATACAACAAAAAATTGACTAAAATTGTCTCGCTTTTAATTTATATCTTGTTTAATGAAAAATTGAAATTAATCATCTTCACATCAAAAATGTTCTCAAAATGAAATTAATATTTTTTTTCAAGAACCTGTTCAACATTTGGTTTCAAACATTATTAATATCAGAGATCAAGTTGGCAGTAAATGAATATTAAGACAGAGTACTGTGTATAAAACCGGAGGGAAAGAGGAGGAGCTTGAGACCTTGCTATAGAACCCAGGTTCCTTTGAGCAATTATAATAATTTTATGGATCAAGCCTTAACCGCTTCGTAACTATACTGTATGGTTTACATCCATAATTTGTTTCTTTCAAAAAGTTCGAATAGTAATAAAAACTTTGAAATAGGATTGTTCCGTTTTTTTTTTTTTCAATAAATAGTTCAACGAACTTCTTTAAACGAAAAATAAAAACAGCTGACCTTTTTAAAAAATAAAGAGTGAAAACTGTAAGGATGACAAAGCTAAGACATAGTGGCGTCTGTAAAATACCATAAAGTACACGTCGAGTGTGAAATTTGTTTTTATTACCGTCCCCTCAGCTTCTTTCGACTTTTTTTATGACTTTAAACTTCTAGGAGTCAGCAACAATGATTTTTATCTATTTATTTTATTTTCTTTTTTTTATTAAGATGTCATCTCTCACTTTTTATTTTATAAAAGAATTTAAAACATTATTTTGAACTTATGATTCTCAGGTGTAGATTGATTAATTTATTCTTAGGTGGTTTATAGATTAAAACCTTAATGAGCAAATTTAACGTAGTTGGTATTTAATGGGCAATATATATATATATATATATATATATATATATATATATATATATAATATATATATATATTTACTTATGTACGCTTGTACGAGTTTTGTTCCAAGTCGTTTCTGTAGGGTACGATTACATTCAAATGCTTTATAGGATCGAAATAAAAATTGGTTCAAAAATTTGTTATGAAATATGTGTGACGTCATTAACTCACATGAACGTTCTATTAAACGTTTATTATATAAAATAGTAACTATTTGGCCTATACAGCAGCTAGGGACTGGATTCGTGGGACGGCCTCCCGCACTGAAGCCGCGTAGCGGTCGAGAAGCGAAACGCGGATCGGCCAAGTGGCCGCTGGCCTCTTGTTTTTATATTGTTTACAACTTAATATGCTGAACAATATTAACTATTAAAATTTAAGCTTATCTCTCCCAAATTTTTTTCTTTGAAAATACAATAGCAGTTTTTGTAAAAATATAATTACAGACTTATTATACCTGAAGTAATATGCAGACTAGAAAACCAAGCGTCCTTGATACACAAAATCTAATAAAACAAGCTCTTTTGCTACAACGTTAGTCTTTTAAAACATGTGAAGATTTTTCCACTAATTGTACAGAGCAAAATCCGTTTACTCTGTACAATTATCGGATTGCTGATGACGTAAAAAAAACAAGATGCCAGATATGGAACTAAGGATCCATTTTTTACCTATCATTATTCTTAATAAACATGTGGGCATTACGTTCCACTTTTTAGAAAACCGTATTTGCCACAAAAGTGGTTGTGATCTTGTTGGTATCTGAACATTTTAAACCACTACTAGAAAAGAAATAAAACATTTTCTAAATTATTCGAACAAATAAAATTGGGCACTACTTTGAGACACTATGTTGAATTTTACTCAAAATCTAATCATTTATTTCTCTCATAGGACTTTATTATTCACTAAATTTTATCAAATTTGGTTGAGCCGATGATCATGGTGCATTTGAAATTTTCCGCCCGGTGTACTTATATGCTCAAAGCACCTAACAAATAAAAATGTTACTATATATCATGTATAATCCATAAACGATCTCATAAATTATTTATTCCTATTTTATTAAAATCAAAATCCAAAAATCTCTATTAGGAAATTAAGCCATTAATAACTCAAAATGTATCCACGAATGACAAGTCACTGCTCTTTAAAATCCATATAATTATCATTTGCTTTCTATTATTAATTATTATTTAAATAAAAGAAGAGGAATTTAATTCAATTTGTGTGCGGATGTTTGTTATAGGGTAATAAATAATCTTTATCTGAGTTTAGACACAAACTGCATGTTCGTATTCTTCTATATGGGTGGGTTTAATTAATTTATATTACTATTATAAGCAAGTTTTTTAATTGTTTATATATTATATTTTTTAGATACAATTTTTATATTGTTTTCATGATACCTCATAGTTTATTAAGTACATAATAATGTCATATCATTATCATATTATTCTATTAATAGAAACTAAAACTAATAAATTTCATCTATCTTATTTTACGACTGAACTAATATCTATTTGTGTAAATAATAATTATTAATATCAGTAAATTGTTAACATTAAAGTTATGGATTAACATATATAACTTTATTACGTCTTTTTAAATTTTTTTTTGTTGTTTTTAACCCAATGCTTAACCTTTTGTTTTCAGTTTTTTCTCTGACTTTATTTTATTAGGAAATAAACACCTGTTTTAAATTTGTTTTATTTCAATGGGTTTTATTCGTTATTATTAATTTCTTGTGAATATTGTACACTAATTATAGTTTTCAATAATTATTTCACTTTTATTAATTAACTTCGACATTAATGATTATACTTCATTATTTCAATGACAATAGTTCATTATTCCTTAAGAAATTGGCTGACACTACTCAATTCTTCGTGTTGTCAACAATTTGCCACCGATTCAATCCTTCTTCAGACCACTATAAAACTAACCAGGCAGGATAGAGGGGGGGGGGTATTCGCTCAATAGTAGAGTTACAAGAATATTAATGTATGTTACTCAGAGTTTGCTTGACATTTAAATAATGGACCCTCCCCCTCCATAGAGACCCTTGAAATGTAGGTTTGGGCCCTTTCAGGCCAAACCCTCCTCGGGTCTTTTTAGCTCAGTCCGCCAGAGGATAGCTTATAGACAATCTAAGATAATCTTACTCAGAGATTGTTAGTCTTATAGTTCTAGATAATCTACTCAGAGATTGTTATCTTAATAGGCAATCTAGATAACTACTCAGAGATTGTTAGTCTTATAGGAATCTAGATAACTTACTCAGAGATTGTTAGTCATTATATTCTAGATAATATACTCAGATTGTTAGTCCTTATGTCTAGATAATCTACTCAGAATGTTAGTCTTATAGGCATCTAGATAAATCTTACTCAGAGCTTGTTAATCTTATAGCAATTAGATAATCTTACTCAGAGATTGTTAGTCTTATAGAATCGAGAATCTTACTCAAGCTTGTTTGTCTTATAGCAATCTAGATATCTTACTCAGAGTTGCTGAGTCATCTAGATAATCTACTCAGGACTTATAGTCCCCAATCTAGATAATCTACTCAGAGATGTTAGTCTATCTAGATAATCTTACTAATCTTAAATCAGAGATTGTTTGTCTTATAGTCAATCTAGATAATTTACTCAGAGCTTGTTGCCAAATCCTTACTCAGAGATTTGTCTAAGACAATCTAGATAATCTCTTACTCAGAGATTGTTAGTCTTATAGGCAATCTAGAAATCTTACTCGAGATTGTTAGTCTATACAATCTAGATAATCTTACTTAGATTGTTAGTCTTATTGATAATCTTACTCAGCACTTATAGACAAACTAATAATTTATCAGAGCTTATAGACTCAATAAACAATCTAGATAATCTTACTCAGAGCTTGTTAGTCTTATAGCAATTCTTACTCAGAGATTGTTGTCTTATAGACAATCTAGATAATCTTACTCAGAGATTGTTTGTCTATAGACAATCTAGATAATCTTACTCAAGATTTGTTGTCTTATAGAACAATCTAGAAATCTACTCAAGATTGTTGTCTATAAATCTAGATAATCTTACTCAGAGATTGTTTGTCTTATAGACAATCTAGATAATCTTACTCAGAGAGTTTGTCTTATTAGATAATCTTACTCAAGGTTTGTCTTATAGTCAATCTAGATAATCTTACTCAGAGCTTGTTAGTCTTATAGACAAATCTAGATAATCTTACTCAGAGATTGTTGTCTTATAGTCAATCTAGATAATCTTACTCAGAGATGTTTGTCTTATAGACAATCTAGATAATCTTACTCACTCAGAGTCAGAATTGTGTCTTATAGTCAATCTAGATAAACTCAGATATAGACAACTAGACTACTGATTGTTGTCTTATAGACAATCTAGATAATCTTACCAGAGTTGTTTGTCTTATAGACAATCTAGATTCAGAGCTTGTTTGACAATCTAGATAATTACTATTGTTTGACAATCTAGATAATCTTACTCACAGATTGTTTGTCTTATAGTCAATCTAGATATCTAGATAATCTTACTCAGAGATTGTTTGTCTTATAGACAATCTAGATAATCTTACTCAGAGCTTGTTTGTCTTATAGACAATCTAGACTCAGAATTGTTTTGTCTTACAGTCAATCTAGATAATCTTACTCAGAGCTTGTCTTATAATCTTTTACTCAAGCTTGTTTGTTCTTATAGGCAATCTAGAATAACTTACTCAGATTGTTTGTCTTATAGACAATCTAGATAATCTTACTCAGAGATTGGTCTATAGTCAATACTAGTCTTATAATAGATATACTCAGAGCTTGTTTGTCTTATAGACAATCTAGATAATATTACTCAGAGATTGTTTGTCTTACAGTCAATCTAGATAATCTTACTCAGAGCTTGTTTGTCTTATAGACAATCTAGATAATCTTCTCAGAGCTTTTTGTCTTATAGACAATCTAGATAATTACTCAGAGCTTGTTTGTCTTAAACAATCTAGATAATCTTACTCAGAGATTGTTTGTCTTATAGACAATCTAGATAATCTTACTCAGAGATTGTTTCTTATAGACAATCTAATAGAATCTCTCAGATAATCTTACTCAGCTGTGTTTGTCTTATAGCAATCTAGATAATCTTACTCAGAGATTGTTTGTCTTATAGACAACTAGATTAATCCTTACTCAGAGCTGTTTGTCTTATAGCAATCTAGAAATAACTACTCAGAGCTTGTTTGTCTATAGGCAATCTAGATAACTTACTCAGAGAGATCTAGAAATCTTACTCAGAGATTGTTTGTCTTATAGACAATCTAGATAATCTTCGTAGGACAGATCTAGATAATCTTACTCAGAGTGTTTGTCTTATAGACAATCTAGATAATCTTACTCAGATCTTGTTTGTCTATCAGATAATCTTACTCAGAGGTTGTTTGTCTTATAGCAATCTAGATAATCTTACTCAGAGATTGTTGTCTTATAGACAATCTAGATAATCTTATCTCAAGCTGTTTGCTTATAGGCAATCTAGATAATCTTACTCAGAAGCTTGTTTTCTATAGGCAATCAATAATACTCAGATTGTTTGTTATAATCTAGATAATCCTTACAGAGATTGTTTGTCTATCAGGACAATCTAGATAATCTTACTCAGAGCTTGTTTGTTTATAGACAATCTAGATAAATTACTCAGAGATTGTTTGTCTTATAGACAATCTAGATAATCTTACTCAGAGCTGTTTTCTTATAGACAATCTAGATAATTTACTCAGAGCTTGTCTTATAGCAATCTAGATAATCTTACTCAAGCTTGTTTGTCTTATAGGCAATCTAGATAATCTTACTCAGAGATTGTTTGTCTTATAGACAATCTAGATAATCTTACTCAGAGATTGTTTGTCTTATAGACAATCTAGATAATCTTACTCAGAGATTGTTTGTCTTATAGGCAATCTAGATAATCTTACCAGAGAAAAGTCATTTTTTCTAGATGATAATCTTACTCAGAGATTGTTGTCTTATAGACAATCTAGATAATCTTACTCTTAAGAATGTTACTTTAGATCAACTCTCAATAATCTTACTCAGAGCTTGTTTGTCTATAGGCAATCTTTCTAGATAATCTTAACAATAATAATTGATTTTAGTCTTATAGGCAATCTGATAATCTTACTCAGAGATTGTTTGTCTTATAGACAATCTAGATAACTTACTCAGAGTTGTTGTCTAAGAGCAATCCTAGATAATCTTACTAGAATTTTTATCTTATAGACAATCTAGTTAATCTCTTAGAGATGTTAGTCTTATAGACAATCTAGATAATCTTACTCAGAGATGTTGTCTTATAGTCCAATCTAGATAATCTTACTCAGAGAGTTCGTCTATAGAACAATCTAGATAATCTTACCAGAGCTTGTTTATCTATATAGATATCTTACTCAGTAGATTTTTATCTTAAACAATCTAGATATCTTACTCAGAGTTTTTGTCTTATAGACAATCTAGATAATCTTACTCAGAGATTGTTTATCTTATAGACAATCTAGATAATCTTACCCAAAGCTGTTTATCTATAGAGTCAATCTAGATAATCTTACCAGAGCTTGTTTGTCTTAGGCAATCTAAGATAATCTTACTCAGACTTTGTTTATCTTATAAGACAATCTAGATAATCTTTACTCAGAGATTGTTTGTCTTAAGGCAATCTAGATAATCTTACTCAGAGCTTGTTTATCTTTTAGGCAATCTAGATAATCTTACTCAGAGATTGTTAGTCTTATAGACAATCTAGATAATCTTACTCAGAGATTGTTTGTCTTATAGACAATCTAGATAATCTTACTCAGAGATGTTAGTCTTATAGGCAATCTAGATAATCTTACTCAGAGATTGTTTGTCTATAGACAATCTAGATATCTTACTCAGAGATTGTTTATCTTTATAGACAATCTAGATAATCTTACAGAGCTTGTGTCTTATAGCAATCTAGATAATCTTACTCAGAGCTTGTTTATCTTTTAGGCAATCTAGATATCTTACTCAGAGATTGTTAGTCTTATAGCAATCTAGATAATCTTACTCAGAGATTGTTTCTTATAGACAATTAATAATCTTACTCAGAGATTGTTATCTTATAGACAATCTAGATAATCTTACTCGAGTGTTTGTCTTATAGGCAATCTAGATAATCTTACTCAGAGTTTGTTTATCTTATAGGCAATTCTAGATAATCTTACTCAGAGCTTTTTGTCTTAATAGACATCTAGATATCTTACTCAGAGATGTTTGTCTTATAACAATCTAGATAATCTTACCAGAGCTTGTTTATCTTATAGACAATCTAGATAATCTTACTCAGAGATTGTTGTCTTATAGACAATCTAGATAATCTTACTCAGAGATTGTTAGTCTTATAGGCAATTTAAATAATCTTACTCAGAGATGTTTGTCTTTAGACAATCTAGTCAAGATTGTTAGTCATAGGCAATCTATAATCTTACTCAGAGGATTGTTTGTCTTAAACAATCTAGATAATCTTACTCAGAGATGTTTGTCTTATAGACAATCTAGATAATCTTACTCAGAGATTGTTTATCTTATAGACAATCTAGATAATCTTACTCAGAGCTTGTTTGTCTTAGCAATCTAGATAATCTTACTCAGAGCTTGTTTATCTTTTAGGCAATCTAGATAATCTTACTCAGAGATTGTTAGTCTTATAGGCAATCTAGATAATCTTACCTCGATTGTTTTCTTTATAGAACAATCTAATAATCTTACTCAGAGATTGTTTTCAATCTAATAGAGTCTTATACAATCTAGATAACTACTCAGAGTTTGTTTATCTTATAGGGACTCAAGTTTTTGTCTTATAGACAATCTAGATCTTACTCAGAGATTGTTTGAGATAGGCAATCTATAGATAGATAATCTTACTCAGAGATTGTTAGTCTTAAGGCAATCTAATAATCTTACTCAGAGATTGTTGTCTTAAACAATCTAGATAATCTTACTCAGAGATTGTTGTCTTAATAGACAACTAGATAACTTACTCAGAGATTGTTTATCTATAGACAATCTAGATAATCTTACTCAAGCTTGTTTGTCTTTATAGACTAATACTAGAGTTTCTTTACAATCTAGAAATAATACTCAGTTGTTGTCTTATAGCAATCTAGATTAATCTTACTCAGAGATTGTTGTCTTATAGACAATCTAGATAATCTTACTCAGAGATTGTTGATCTTATCAGACAATCTAGATAATCTTACTCAAGCTTGTTTGTCTTATAGGCAATCTTAGATAATTTACTCAGAGCTTGTTTATCTTTAGGCAATCTAGATAATCTTACTCAGAATTGTTATCTTATATGGCAATCTAGATAATCTTACTCAGAGATTGTTGTCTTATAGACAATCTAGATAATCTTACTCAGAGATTGTTATCTTATAGACAATCTAGATAATCTTACTCAGAGCTTGTTTGTCTTATAGGCAATCTAGATAACTACCAGAGTTTTTGTCTATAGACAATCTAGATAATCTTACTCAGATTGTTTGTCTAGACAATCTAGATAATCTTACTCAGAGATTGTTCGTCTTATAGACAATCTATATAATCTTACTCAGAGGTTGTTTGTCTCATAGACAATCTATAGATAATCTTACTCCGAGATTGTTTGTCTTTGACAATCTAGATAATCTTACTCAGAGCTTTTTTGTCTTGTAGCCAATCTCACTTAGAGCTTTTTAGTAGGTGCTATTTTTATATTTTCAAATATATAATAGTTTATTTCTTTGTAATTTTTTTATAGCTATATACTATGATATAGACTAATATAATGTTGAAAGCTTAGTAAATTGACTTTTATTCATCAAACTCTAGACCCCCATTCCCCCCTAAATAGTAATTCTGTTCCCAGAAACAATATACTCAAGAAATGAATTTACAACAACAGTTGCGTTTGTGTTCTTTCACCCAATAATAGGAGTAAACTCCTAAATAGTTAAATTTTACCGAATTTTCTAAAGGTAGGTTGATTTTTTTGAAAGGGTGGTTTATATATATATATATATATATATATATATATATATATATATATATATATAAATATATAATAATATAACAAAGGATGAGGTATGAAAAAACATAGCTTTACATGTTTATTACGCACAGGTCTCGATTTCAACAAATGCTTTTTAGGGCCCTTTTTGCAATAAACAAAAATACGTCGATCTATTTAGAGAGTATAAAATCAAAATAGTTTAGGAAGTAATATCAAAAATTAACCAATTGTGATTGAAAAAAAAACAATATTGTGGTTATATATTAAAGGTAAGAACAGTGATATGATGATAAATCACAAGTAACGCACCACTCTTACAGCACTCCACGTTTGATGTGGTTAGATAGTTTTGTGGTATTAAACCCCCTCCGTAAATAATAGCTCAAGTCAACACTGACCTTGAAACGACAAAAAAAATCTCTACTTGACAAAGTAGAACGTCATTTTCTTTCCCAAATATATTACAAGTCTAGGTCCAGCACTCTAGGAATTCTATTTAATTATAAAATGAGAAAGCAATATTGAGGGATTATGTGTGTACTCGACCCTAATTCAGGGAAACCAAATATTTTGCTGGATTGATATAAATCCGGTATGGATGGTTCTAATTCATTTTTATTTATATTTTAGTCTTTCGATTCTTAAAAAGGTTTTATGACATTGTCATGAAAGGATATGAGGTCGAACGTTCTCATGCGGATCTGAAGATAGAAAACGTATATAATCCTGGTTTAATTATGCATAAGAACGTGGTAACTAATTATGCAAAAATAGGCATTGAGATGTATTACAAGACAGGGCATAACCTATGCAATAGGTTAAAATGATTGAAACATGTTATCTGGGGCTCTCAGGGTCTCCTCATTTAGATCCCCCTTTGAGACCAAGTTAAGGTTATAATTAATTAATCCTTGTCAGATTTTTTCCAAATTATTTGTGTTGTTTATTTTTAAGTTCCATTACATAAATGATTGTAATGTTTATTTATTTCATTATATTATTTGTCAGTGAATAGGCTATTTCGTATTTGTTGAGGTTGAATCCCGTTCACATTTATGATTTTCGGGATTCAATCGAGTGGAAGAACGAAACTGAATGTTGGACACAGCTTCTATTTTATCACAACACTGTTATTAAAACTTAATTAATAACAAATTACCCATATAAATTAAATATAATTACTTACTTGGTTGAATTTCTTTATGATAATTATTTGTGTATAATCTCGAAGTTTAAACCAAAAACCTTGGGATCTTTTACACTAATTTCATCGAAACACTTGATATTATTTTCCCGAATGACGTTAATAATCTATTGTCACTAATTATCAACTTCGTTAATTAACTAATTACACTTTATTCGCTCATTCAAATTGTTTTAAAGTAAAAAAACTTAAAACCGAACCGCACAAGAAAATTAAAATGGATGCCTGCCGAAATAACACGTGATTTTATTTAAGTTTCATGATTGCCAACTGCTATTATTGAAAACAAATATCCCTAAATAAAAATTATTTTTTTTGTTTAGTAAAATAGTTTACCAAGAAAATAGTTGATTGGTTTATTGTTTTAAAAATGACTTATTTAATGTTTAACATTCAGTAAAATTAAAAATATAATGTGTTCACATTATTTAATTCTTCGCACTGTATTTTTTCAACGACTTAAAAAAAGGTTTAAACTTTTCACAGCTGTTACAACGTAATACTTAACTTGTATACCTATGTTGACATAATCGCATTTCTAACGTATGTTGAAATTATCGAAAAACAATTATAATAAAAATGCACATTAGTAAAATGGATGTTGAAGGTGGGTTCCTAGATCTGAGTGGGGATAATGCAGGGACTCCCTTTCGAGTGCTCCGCATATCTGGAACGCCATGTCAGGAGATTAATTTACTACCTGATTTTTGGAACCCATAACTTATAACGACCAACTAACATCTTTACACCAAAAAATTCCATATATTAAGGAAGTTCTAGATTAGCAAATATTTTTTTGTAATACTTAAGAAGAATAAAAACATAACTGCTCTACTAACACTTGGTTAGTGATATTTACCATTATTTATAATTATACGTAATAAACTATTGTTCGACGTATATATTTTTATGCTTTCACTATTGTGCAGGTGAAGTATTTTGGGCTTCATCCTGACATTATCATACTTTATCAAAACTTCTTTTTGTATTTAGTTAATTTTGGACATTTGTAACCTAAATTAGAATTCTGAAAGCTGTGCTACCCGCTGAGTGATTCAATTCGATGTAAACAAACCAAATGCTTTCAGAGGTTATAACCTGACTTTTCTCTATGAATGTGACGTGTGACTAAAATAATTCACTAAAATTGCTCTGTCGCTATTTGTCGTAGAGACTTGAAATTTTGAACACATGCTTAGCAAACAGTGCCGATGAACCTTAGGAATATGTTTAGAAAATTTTAACACTTAATTCTTCATTAAAAAAATCCAACGTTGCTAAACGATACTGTAGGTTTCAAGATGGTATAGGTATATCGAATTTATTGCGATCCTTATAGAAATTGTGTCCGATTGACATCTATAACATTATACAAATCACATTTGTTTATCATTACACTAGGAAATTCGATTATATCGCGGCAGAATGCCATTTACAAATTTATATACCATACGACTACAACGAAAGGCGCGGGGGGGGGGGGTCGCTAAGCGGTTAAGAGACCGGAGACTCTAAGAGTTTATGATTCTCGATTAAACTTTTACTAAATCTAAATTCCAAGAGGGCCAAAGTAGCGTATTTAGGCTAAACGGGAGGGTTTTATAAGCTGGACCTTATTAATAGAATTGATCAATTCCACTCTATACAAGAGAAGAAGAAGATCGATGATTTTTTTAATCTAATTAAGCGCAAATATTGAATTGAATACATTGCATTGAAAAGAAAGGAAAGGGGGAACTGTACCTTCCCCTCAATACGCTACTGTCCTCCAACATTGGTTAACCAGGTTTTTCTTAAGAGAGTTCCAAATCTGTTCACCCACACTCATAAAACCCTGCAGACTGCTGTGCTTGTGTCCTGAGTGTGAATAAAACATTTTCCGTTTTTATCAGAAGGAGAATATTGTTTTATAATTTTACCTAATCTAAAACATACCTAAAGTTAAGGGTGCTATTTTAAGACTGCTGTCTTTAAAAATTTGTCGCCCTTGTTCCATAAAATTTGCTTATTTTAAATTTTTATTAAATCCACAAAACGTTATAATTCGTGTTTAGTTTCTCTTGGAGGTAAGAGTGAGGGGGGGGGATTCATGGGGTACCCTTCTCTACTCCACTGATCTCAGACAAAAACTTAATTTAAGCTCTATAAGATGAGAATATTTGATAATATTTCAGATAAAACCTATATAACTGTTACATAACGTGCTTATCGACCTATATTTATTTTATTTTATGACTCCATTGTCGTCTCTTTGCCATTATGTCTAGAAACAATGTAATAACACCGACATGCAAATACTTACTATTTATATACCTCATGTCGTTCAGTCCAATATGTCTTCTTAGAAATTTCTTGTCCTACTTTTTCTAAACCATTTTTAAAATATTATAAATTCATGTTCCTGTCTAAGATTTTTTGGTAAAATTAGTCCTTGAAATAAAAAATATTATTTTAATAAAACTTAATTATATTCTTTTTTCTTGACTTAATCAAACTTGATTTAGCTCTCTAGCTAAATCAAGAGACATTTAACTCAAGTGTAAAAGCACTTGATTCCTGATAAAATCAATATCAAATATGATTAAGATGACGTTATCATGTTACTTAGTCAAGAGAATAGACCTCAATAAGGTCTATTCTCTTGACTCATGAATAAACTTGATTACGAAGTTTTCTTTACTCTTCATTAAACTTGATTTAACTCTTTAAGAGTTTTTTACTTATGATCATATGATTGCACTCACTTCTTTGACTCCTGATGAAACTTGATTAAGCTCTCTTCATTTGTCTCGAAACATACCAAGAGCTTCATTCATTAATAACTGAACTTGACCAAGAGCTCATCTTATTTGACTCAAAATCAAACTTGCTAAGTGCGTTTTCTTTACTCCTTAATTAAACTTGATTTAACTATTTTCTCTTAACTCTACATTAAACTTGATATAACTCTCTTCTCTTCAATCTTATTGCATCGTTTCTTGGTCGACTGTTCATGATAATGTGTGTCCACCATATGTAGTAATTGATATAATTTCACTATTACTGTTAATTTTTAGCATTAACTGATCAATACATTGGGATAAAGTAGCAGGAAAATTCCTATTTGCGAGGATGAAAAGAATTGAGGAATTTTATGGTATTTTCGTGTTTAACTTTTTTTTACTTTATTTTATTTGTATGAAATATTCTAGTTGTGTCTACGTACACAAACAAGTTAAGTGTATGTGGCAGCAACTGTGAGGTGAATATTTTGATCAACGCTGTGGTACTCTAGTAACTAGAGTTTTACTCTAGTAACTCTAGTTAATTAAATTATCAAAGCCAAGATATAGCTTTTATGTGCCCACCTGACACCTGTCAATAAATGTGCTAATTTTGTACTAAGCTCTTTTAAGTTAAAACTTCACATGCTCCTCAAAAGTTCCCCTTTCTTAAAATCTGTAAAAATAAAATAAATTACAATTAATTATGTTATAACAGTTTAAATATTATTGTTAAGTACTATTTTTAATTGTTTAATTTTTATATATTTTTTAAACTATTGTAAGCTTATGTATCAATGCGAAGCTCTTTAATTACTATCATGTTCTTGTGTATTTAATGCTTTAAAATTTTACCCTTTTTTAAATAAATAACACTCTAAAAAACTTGAAAACAGATCAATCTTCCCCATTTGCTATCTATCTAAATTATTATTATTACTTAATAATAAGCCTCTTTGATTGACTTTTAAAAATTTGAAATTCTGGGTGAGAGTTAAATCCTTTCCGAAATTATTATTAGTACTTACTATTTAACTAATTCATAATGAAAATTCGCTAATGAATAAAACCGTGGTTTAATGCCACCAATAAACTTACTTTTTGTTACCACCTCCATATATTAAGGTGTATTTCAACAAAATTCTGGCACGGAAATCCGCTAGCGGGGTGAATTTTCTTTAAAATGCGTTGTTCCTTACTCAACAATCCTTTTCGTGACTTAAGGTTTCAGTTTATGTTTTATAACTTAAGTAGTATTAGTATTTTTCAGTCATTTTTTTAAGGAAAGCGCATATGTTATCAATGTTCATTATTAGTACTAATTTAAAGCTCATTTTATGCTATTTATTAGTATTTCTAAAAAAATTGAAAATGATATTATACTCGAAATTCGTTGTTCACCGACGTATTTTGAGTTTTCCAGGCATTTGCCACGGTTTATTGTTTGAGTTTTCCAGTAATTTGCCACGGTTTATTGTTGGGTTTTCAGGCATTTGCACGGTTTGTTGAGTTTTCCAGTCATTTGCCACGGTTTATTGTCGCTTAGTATATGGTTATGTCCACACCAGACTGGTTTATATAATGAAATTCATCCTTAAATAATTCATAAGTAACTTAAATATATTTTTTTAATTTTATGTTGTAATTAATTATTTATTACAACGCAGTAAATGATTTCATTAGCAATTTTATTGTTTTATTTGTCTCATTTATACCGTAGGTATTTAGAAAAAGTATTGTGTAGCTCTGATAATCTGAAACCTTAATGTCACCTGCATTATCTGTGTCAGGTGTTTTTAAGACCTGCAGAGTTTATTATAATTTTTTTTTTGTTTATGAAAATTTTTATCGACAACTTCAGTTTACTCTTTTAATAAACAAAATATTAAAAAAATCCTGCATTTTTTGTACAATTTTCATTTTTTTTTTTGGAAAACTTTCTTCAAAAAAAAATTTTTTTCTTCATTAAAGTTTCTAATTCTCTTTGCCTTTTGCCTAAGGTCATATATACATAAACTTTTATTTAATGATTACATTTACTTAATCCTTATTAAGTTATCTTTCGGATTTTAATACGACTAATAAATCATTTTAATATTTTTTAAAAATAATAGTAACGTCATAATATCACAGAAAAATCGTGTGCGGTCAGAGAATTAGGTGCATATGGACTAGTTCGCCTAGTTTTATCGAGTCAGTAATAGTTTGAAAGTAATAAATCAGTGTTTTTGGTAAGATGGAGCCGGAGTAAAGAGGGAGAGAGCACTAGTTTGTTGAACCTTAAAGATCTGTTTCCAAGGCCAAATCATCTCAATACTTTCATTTCTCAGCCAAAAAAAAAAAAGAACGTACATACATCATTTTAATATACCTACACAACTAACCCTTCTTTAGCTCGACTTGATTCAATTAAACATACACAAAGATTAAACAATTTAACACATTTATTTATAGCAGTTTGTTTTAATTTATGTTCTTCTTCAGTAAGGCAGTGGGTAAAAAGTTGTGTTTTAAATACGATAAAATTTAAAATAAAATTTATATAAATATCAGAAAGTTTTCATTATAAATTATTCAATAATTAGTAAATGAATCAGAATGAACTTAAGAATTAAAGTAATGTTGAAGTGATAGTGGTTATAGTATTACGTAGTAATGATAGCGATATAACTTTTGTGTAAGTTAGTCTTAACTAGTTAAAAGTGATAAATTATTCCTAAGATATATCCTTTTTTTGTCAGTTTTGTTTCATCCTAATTATTTTTATTATAATTATTATTTTTATTTTATTTATTTTCTGTTAATTGCTTTACTTATGCCTTACATAGAAGAGATAAACTAAATGAAAAATGAAATAAACCAAATGAAATACGAAATAAACTAAATGAAAAATAAATTGCGAAAAAACGGAATGCCCTTTTCTATGATACTCAGACAATTTGATTGATATGCAAAGAATGAATTAAAGAAAAAATAAAGTTATTATACGCTAGTACTGTTGTAAGTCCATTTCAGATATAAGCATATATATATATATATATTATATATATATAATATATATATATATATATATATATATATATAATATATATATATATATATATATATTTGTGTGCGTGTGTGTGTATGTGCAAGTATGTATTTCTAGGAAACGCTTTTTAAACTCCTGATAACTTTCGAACTTGCTTTCTCATTTTTTTCACATTATATTTTAATTAATAATTTGTCTACAAAATTTCTCTTTTTATAGGCATAATTGACTCTAAATTTCAATTTAGACTCAATTACTTGTCTAGACTCTAATTTCGCTGCGTTTTACTGGAATTTTATTAAACATAATTGAGCAATTATTGGAGTAATCAAGAATTATTTTGATACTTATTTATTTACGAAGCAGTTATAATAAATGAACCTCCGGTGCATTTATTCTCTGTTATTTTCTTCAAAGCTGTTATGGTTCACTGGAAGTTACATTTTTACGTAAAAACGTCTTATTTAAAATTATATGTAAATTATCTTATGTGTAAATTAAACTTATATTTACTGATATATAAGGCCAGCCAATATTTCGAAAAGATTAGTATTATTACTTCTCCTCATTAATGAGAAGAAGTATTGCGTTCGTAATAAGAATCCGAAACCCATGTTTTCACATGCATCATCTGTTTCAAGTGATTTTAAGACTACCTGAGTAGGTTCTACGAAGTTATCTGTCCCTATGTACGTCTGTGATAATTGTAGCTCCCAGTGTCAAACTTCTAAATTTAAAAAAATCATTAATAGATGATTTTTTTAAATTTATTGAATAAAAAAAAGAAAACAGACGACTTGGTATCTTTTTTTTATTTACTAACGCCGTTCTGGCTCTTCTTCATTATAAATTAAAATAAAATAATAATATACATTTAAAAAAAAAATGTTTGTTGATGCCTTTTAATATGAGAGCAACTGTTGGTTTATCATTCTCGTACCACATTGTTCTAAAATTGCTGAAGATGACTACCATAGCTCTACTTCTTTCTTATTAATTTACCTGAAAACACAAAGATTGTTGTAACTATGTGATATTTATATAATTACATTTTATAATGTTATTAAAATGCACAACAAACTAAAAGTTAAGTATTTTTTACCAGAGCTTTTACACATATTAGATCCATTTATTATTAAATAATAACGTCTAGTTTGATATGTTTATAAAAATAATATATATATATATATATATATATATATATATATATATATATATATATATATATATATATATATATATATATATATATACATATATATATATATATATATTAACACATTGTCTGACATTTACAAGTTCAAGTCATGCTTTAAAAAATTCTATATTCTGTTTATTTTTCTATCTCATTATGAAGTATTTTATGCTTTTATTGTTTGGATTTATTTTAACACCAAAGCCAAATGTCAATAACTCTGATTTAATGTCTCAGATAGAAAGTTCCCCATGGGTCGACCTACCACTGAGTAAATTAACTAATTCTTAATAATTACTAAAGTTACATTGTGTCTGCCGGGTGTGCCGGCCCGGTTTGTAAATTATGCCAAGTTCGTCAAACTCTTGATCGGGTTAAGTTGAGACGGCTTAATTGTTAAAAAGATTATTGCTTATTAATTTGCTTCATTGACACAGATTATAAGCGATTACAGAATTTTAAAAATTGTTTATAGTTAAACTTTTTAGCTCTAAATGATTATATATAATAATAAAAAAAAACCGTTCAGTCATCCTGGTAAAAATAGAAACCTAATAATTTTCGCATCAAATATATCATTTCAATTAATTAAAAACGTCTACGTGACTGATTCGCTAAAAAATAAAAATAATGGCAAAAAATATCTTATTACATTATCAATATTTTGGCTAATTATTGAAAGACAACAAGTCTGACGTTGGAACATATGATGCTCTTATGAGAAATGGGGGCAAGATAGGGGTTTTTGCGGATTAAATCATTGACTAGGGCAACACTGCCTACGTGCCGGCCTTCGGGTTCAACATGGCTGATCCTGATCAGCGTAAATGTAAGATAAACAGAAAACTGTGATCTTTTTGAAACCTTTTTTTTGAAGGTTATCATTATTTCACTTTAACCTTAATAATTAAAATCTAATTTATTTGATTTTATTATCATTTTAATTATAATTTATAATTAATATATATTACACATTCTTTTTAATTAGCTTCTGCGTAGGTTGAGTAATGTAATAGTGTTCGGTTGGGGCAGTGCTTCCAGTACTTTTTTCGAATTCCCCAAATTGTTCAGTAACTATTGTCCAGGACACTTCGAAATTTGTACATAAGCGTATCAAATTTTTCTAATGAGTCTAGTGCCTTCGTCTTGATATTGTGCTTAACTTACTATTCACTCACCCTGCAAGTTTAAATATGACATACACCAAATTTGATGCGATTCTAAAATGAAAATTCCGGTTGTATTTTGGGAATAAAATTTAAAAAAAAATCTTTAAATATAGTTTGATCGTTTATCTTTTGACATGTGTAACGTCACAATGTTAAAAGGTAACCTTTATCAAGTAAAAACAAGATAAGATGACTAATTGTAATAATATAATATGATCCAAAATAAATAAATACCCATTATAGCTGAAATTATATATTTTTTGTTATCATTTCAGCTCTCAGTGTGTTTACACAAAAGAGTTGAAAATTGGTGCAAAAATAAATCTTTAGTTTTAGTTGCTATTAAAAAATAATCTTTAGCGCTATTAAAAAAATAATTTTTCGATTCTTTAATTTTTTACTAATTTCACTATAATAGTTACAATATTTAAATGCTATATTATATATAATATATATATATAATATATAATATATATATTATATATATATATATATATATATATATATATACGTATATTGTATTTATTGTTTTCATCCGGACACTAGTGTCGTGTGCAAAAGGAGAAGGAAAGTACTTTTTAAAACCCTAGAGAGTAGCAGATTTCATTGACTTCGTTACGATTGGAAAACACTTGCGTTCCCATGAGCTACCTTATTACACGGAATAGTTTTCTTTCTGACCGAGATTCAACCCCGGACTACGGTCAGATAATTCGGTTTTGTTTGGCCTATAGAATATAAAATTTAGCGCTTTATACTTCTCGACCATTGTACTAACCAACTTTAGTGTTAAAAATTATTATTTAGTATTGATTGTTGTTAAATCGTCTAAGTAAATCAAATAAAAGTGTCTCGTTATTGTTTGGTTAAATGGAAGATTAAAGACCTTCAATCGTCGTTTCTTTTTAACTCTTGAAATACTCGACGCAAACAGAAGTATACTTTGTATTCAAAATGATTATACTCGGGTATACTACGCTCTGATGAACGAGTAAATTGTTATCTGCGGTGAGCGACAAAAAGACTTGTTCCTCCTTCCCGAACTGCCTGTCTAGGACCCTCCCCCTCCACATCCCTGCTTCTCTTCCTGATCTCTCAGCTTGGCATCTCTTTTACCTAGTTTTGCAATCAAAGCGTTAAAGCGCAGACATCCTACACCTTCTAAAGAAATACCATTGTTTTAAAACAATTCATCTGGTCAATCTTACCAACAATATAAACGCTTTAGATGTAGTCATTAAGATACCAACATCAATATCCGTAGATAACTTCTATTACCTATCACTAACCATCAATAACTAATATCAACTAACAATAACTTATTTGCGTAAGAATGAAATAGTCTAATATGCAACACAGATGAAAAATTTATTTTAAGCGTTGGAATAGTCTACAACAATAATACTAAACCAACTTTGTCTCTCTACATATAAGCTTTAAATCACTCTAAGCAGAGCCGGCTTATTAACTTGTCGTTTTATCTCCTTCTGTAGTGCCTCGTGAGCCAAAATTTAAGTAATCTCTCTCGGCAAGCCTCGAGAGGTAACTAGTCTACCTCCCTCGGTCTGTAGGCCTTGGAAGCTTATATTAATACTTTTCCTCATTTATACCGTAGGTATGGGGAAAATTATTGTGTTTGCAAAACAATCCGAAGCCGGGATTACACCGGAATTATCCGATTTAGGTGTTTTAAGACCACCTGAGTAGTTTTCACAGAGTTTTCTGTCTCTAAGTGTGTGTGTCTGTTATCATAGCAGCTCCCAGTGTATTTATGCTAGAGAGTTCAAACGTTGTAAAAATAGCATTCTAGTTGTGGTTGTGCTATCCGGAAAAATATTTTTTTATGACGTCATCAACCCTCAAAAATTACAGCAACAATTTTGAAAAATCATAAAACGTGGGAAAGCATTTCGATCGGATTGAGATTTAGCACGCAAGACTAACTTATGTAGATAGAACAGCATTAATTCAGTTTTTATTGAATGAGTTGTGTACGTTTATAAAAAATTGGAAAAAACTGAGCTTGGTCAGTGCCTAGATGGGTGACCGCTAGGAATAAACGGATGAACAAACCATCTGAGGACGCACAGTATAAATTTACCGACTTGTATATTCTGAGGACGAAAGGGGGTCCGAAGTAGAGAAGTTGAGCGTAGCGATTCCGATACGATGAGGAAAATTTCTGAGGTACCCCGTAACCGATTTTTACTTTTCCTCATTTAAGAAAATTAAGAAAAGTATTGTGTTGGTAAAAAAATCCGAAACCTGGATGTCATCGGAAGGAATTATCTGTTTCAGGCGATTTTAAGGCATCCTGAGCGTTTTCGCAAAGTTGTCTGTCTGCATGTGTGTGTCTGTTATCATCGTAGCTCTCAGTGTAAATAATAAAACACGGAAAAATGATACGATCCGATTTAAATTCGACGCATGTAGTTGTATATAAGACTAGCATATGTGCTAAGTTTCATCTCATTATCAGCATTAGTTTAATTTATATCGAATGACTTGTGTACGTTTTTTAAAGAATCATAAAAAAAATATCCAATTGAGTTGAAATTTGGTTCAAGTATAAACTTTTACGTTATAAATAAGTTCACCAAGTTTCGTTTGAATGCAACAAGTATATCCATGATTTTAAGTGGATCATAAAAGTTAAGCAGCATGGAGCGTGGTCAATGCCTGGATAGATGAGCTCGAGCTCTAGGAATAAAACAAATGTATTTGCTATCTCAGGACGAGTGAAGCAAAGACGTGTTGCAGTATTAAGTTAACGACTTGTATATTTTGAGGACGAGCGAAGCGAGTCCAAAGCTGGGGAGGATGAGCGTAGATAATCCGATGTAATGAGGAAAAGTTACCAGGTATATCGTACCAAATTTTTTTCTTCTGCTTTGCCTTTGAGCTGTAAAACTTTCTTACATTCTTGTTGCATAAATAACAATAATTTATAATTTTTTGTTGACATAGTGTTTGTTTATCTTGGCATTACTATCACTGCAAACCTTGTACAACTCTGTTTCCATCGCCAGACAGACCATCATCTCACGATTTATTGTGACTCAGTTGCGCTTCGTGAAACTATTATTTGATCGTTTAAATAATACAATTATTTACTAATCATTTACATTATCTGTTAAACAAATGTTTATTCAAGGTGAAGAAATACCCATTAGCGCTTTCAAATTAATATTTTACGGATATAAATTTAACAGTACATAAAAATATTATGTAAGGAAATATGGTGATAATAAATAATATGAGTGTGTGTCTGTCATCGTAACTCCTAGTGTATCTATGCTAGAGAGTTGAAAGTTTGTAGAAAAATCAGTCTATAACTGTAGTTCTGCAATTCGGAAATTCTTTTTATGACATCAGTAACCCACAATAAAGATTATAAGACAATAAAGACACAGTATGAGTATGTGTTTGTGTATGTGTGTGTCTGTTATCATCGTAGCTCCTAGTGTATTTATGCTAGAGTTAAAACTGTGTAAAAAAATCAGCCTTCTGCTGTAGTTGTGGTATTCAGAAAATATTTTTGTATGACTTCATTAACCCGCACAAATATCATAAAACACGGAAAAATGGTGCGATCGAATTTAAAATGTGGCATGCATGTAGTAATGTATAAGACTAACATATGTACCATGTTTCATCTAATTATCAGCATTAGTTCAACTCTTATCGAGTGAGTACGTTTTTTAAAAATTGTGAAAAATCAGAAAATCATTTTATTGAGTTGTATTTAAGTATAAATGTATACTTTTAATTAATAAATAAGTAGACATAGTTTCGTTTCAATACAAGTATAGCTATGATTTAGTTGGATCTTACAAGTTAGGCAGCATTAAGCGTGGTCAGTGCTGTATGGGTAACCGCTGTGAATAAAAACGGTTGCATTTACTATCTGAGGACGAGTGAAGCGAGTCCGAAGCAGGGAGGATGAGCGAGTGATTCCGAAGCAGGGAGGATGAGCGCAGTGATTCCGAAGCAGGGAGGATGAGCGTAGTGATTCCGAAGCAGGGAGATGAGCGTAGTGATTCCGAAGCGATGAGCTTCCCAAGCAGGAGGATGAGCGTAGTGATTCCGATGAATGAGGAAAACTTCCCAGGTACCCCAAACCTGATATTTTACTAATAAATTAATTATAATTTTTTAAATGCCCTTATAAACATTATTGAGTCATCATAATGGAGCTATTTGTTGATATTGAAGTATGTTACGTTATGCTATATATCAAAAAGCCATTTAGTTGTGTGTATGCTATGCTAGGTTTGTAAATCATTGGTTCGGCAGGAGAGCTATGTTTACTTCTCGAGTAACTGTTATTAATGGCTGTATACTGTAGGGAGGGGAGAAGGGACGGAAAGGGTTGCCTACCTTCCTTACTCAAGTCTAGAGAAACAGAACAAAACTTTAAAATATTTTATAATTCAGTTTTTTGCTACTTTTTTATTCTCATCTCTGACCACGGGTAAAGTTTTTTTCTTCATTAATCTAATATATCATTGAGCGACTGTAATAGCGCGAGTTTCTTCCATGCTAGTCAGAGATATACTAAAATTCACATTTTTCCTGTGAAAATTTGGTAACACTACTTAAACTAAAAAAAAATAAACAAAAGTAATATTCAAAAATTAATTACATGCGCAATTCGACGGTTTATCTATACATACACACACATACATACATACATACATATATATATTATATATATATATATATATATATATATATATATTATATATTATATGTATATGTATGTATATATGTATGTGTGTATATATAAGTTATATCAGAGAATAACTTCATTAGTTGAGAGCTCGAGTGTTGCCCCGCCTGCTGATGCACACTCGTTATGCCGAATCTGGTCCACGAATATTCATACCCAACATTATTGACGGCAGTGGATTCTTCAAATACATATAAATATATAAATGGTTGTTTTAAGTGTTGTATTCATGTATATTAATGTTTCAAATTATGTATATTAATGTTGAGGAGTTATATTCTTATATAAAATGTTCTAACCTTACAGTCCTATTGAATCATTTTTAGATTCTATGAGTCCAAATTGTCTGCCTCTTATTTTTCTCGAAATTTCCCATTCATCTTCTCTTTATGTTGTTTTTACAGTTTTATAACTCCTTTGTTTCATTTTTTCTGCTCATTTGATTCAAGATTTCTAAAGACACATGACATTTCTAACATTACAATAAATTCAATTAGTGGATGTACTACTAATGCCTAGTATATAGAGTATTTTGATATGAATATAAGTACATGAATATTAGTAAGTACACTCAGAAGGTGGGTCTCCTGGATGCGGTCCTATCCACAAAAACAAATTACTTAAGAAGTCAAACTTAAAGACAAAGATATAAATAGAGCTTTCATGTTGTTCGCATTATTTTAAAATTAGATGGAAGTTAAAGTGATTACTAAATATTGTAAGCTGTTTTATATTTAAAACAATATATTTAATTATCTATTTAATATTTATTATTTATATTATCATTTTATATTTATATTTATTATTTATATTATTTTTATGATTATTAAAAGTTTTGCTTTCCAAGTAGTTATAGCTTGCTTGGTTTATGGTTTTTATTGGTTGTTTCTATTTAATCCGGTTGGAAAAAATTTTGTACTATATTCTTATATTATTTAATTATGCACTGGGATTATTACCATTACAGTTTGAGATTTATGTGTATAAGTAGGATTTTTAGACTGTTAGATTATCCTAACGTTATTTAAAATATTTATTTTATTTGTAGGCATGAGTTTGCCTATGGTCAGGCGAAATATAGTCATTTAAAGAAGGAAGAAGTTGTTATTTCAGTCCCATCCAGTGTCTTTAAATAAATTAAAAATCATATACAATGGTGACGAATACTAATAATATTATTTTTTTAATAAGTTTCGCAAGTCAATTTTTAATACACTTATTCATGTCATTTGATAAAAATTGAACTAATGTAGACAGATAAGTTTATAAACACTCAGGAGGTCTTATAAATATCCGAAACGGATAATTCAGGTGAAATAAATGTTTTGGGTTAATAGTGCAAACACAATACTTTTCCAATTTACGTAGGGTACAAATGAGAAAAAGCAGAAATAAAAGAAAAATATAATTATTATGTCTTTTAATCATAACAGGATGTACGTACTAAAATTACAATATTGGTGACGTTATCTTATCTAGATATTTTAAAACATCATTTTGATCTGTATCGGACCACCAATTGTAACAAAATGGAAAAAATGGAGTCACCTCTTTTTGAGTATAATTACTATTTTTTTCTACTATCTCACTTTTAATCATGTATGGGGACAAAAATTGTTAGTTGTGGAATCCAAAATTAATCATAGCTTTTTTATGAAATACTTTTAAAACAGATTTAATTGATAAATCGTTATTTTATTCCATTAGAATAATGTCTAAAATATTTTAACAAAATTGTTTATATTGTTGTAACGAAATGAAGTATAAAACGAAAAGTGTTTTATTTATCAAAAATATAAATCAGTGGCTATAAAAAGGTTTTTTAAAGAAGTCAAATCATTATCTAAATGTTAAACAGATCAAGATAGTAATGAAACATGCCCATTTGTTGATACATTTTATTGTTTGATACTTGTATGAAGTCAAAAATTAAGCATGGTGTTATGAAAGTTCAATATCTTTTTCAATTTTCTTAATTATAAAGGACTTATTGTTTAGGATCAATCAGTTCTTTATGAAGAATTTAATGAAACTTTTCAATAGCGCAGCAACTGAGAGATAATATTATAGAAAAGCCCTTAAAATTAACCTGACCACCTTCGATTAATTATAAAGCCAAATAAACTTCAAAAAAATTACTGTAACTTGCAGAACGTTAACAATTAAATACAGATAATAACACGCATAATACACATACGTTAATAAATGAATATATAAATAAATACGATAGTTAACAAATAACAACACCAAAATCTCTCCACAAAACCTTTATTAAAACCTGGTTTTAATAAAGGTTTTGTGGAGAGATTTTGGTGTTGTTATTTGTTAGCTGTGTTTACTCCACTGCTCAGTTATCTGTTAATAAATACGATAGTATTATAACCTTATCACATTTTAGGTGTTAAGATTTTTACAATGAGGTTACACATAGTCCATGATAGCTCCAAAAAGATGTGTCTAGCCTCTTATTGAATTGAGATAGGTATGGGGCATACCTATCTCAATTTATTTATCTCTACGGTCCTAAAGGTAATTTTTAAGTATTTCTGCTACCAACTGCAACCATAGAGATATATTACTAGAGTGGGCATGTTTAGGGTCTCTGAGATTGAGTTTTGTTCAGGTGCTCTGTGTAACCTTATTGTAACCTACTCCAAAAATATGTTAATGTTATAATTAATCAGTCTTTGTCAGCTTTTCGCCCATTTTTCGTGTTTTGTTTTGTATTACAGACATTCTCTTATATGAGTGACTGTAAGGTTGTACTGTATATTTGATTATAATTACAATCGAAGGTGTATGGGTTACTTTTTTGATGTTTTAAAATTCAGCTAATAGGGCCTCTCTAGTAATAATATCCATCTATGGCTGCAACTGTAAAGCAGCAGAAAAATAAAGCTTCTCTTGACACAAGCAAGGTACTTACCTCCTTATAATTCCATGTATTACCATGCTAATCCATTATAAAATAATCTCTTCTAAACTTCTCTACACAACTTCTATCAGCGCTTCTCCGTTCTACAATAAAGTTTTATCTGTTTAAGGTAACCTGCAATAGAAATAGATATGACATATTATAATAAATAGGATACATACATACAATAATGAAGATAGTTATATAATAAGTTAGAATACATACATACAATCATGAAGATGACAGTATTATAATAAATAGAATACATACATACAATACATGAAGATGACAGTATTATACAATAAGATGCAATACGAAGATAGTATTATAATAAATAGAATTCATACATACAACACATGAAGATGACAGTATTATAATAAATAGTAATACATACATTACAATACATGAAGAATGACAGTATTAATAATAAATAGAATTCATACATAAACACATGAAGATGACAGTATTATAATAAATATAATACATACATTCAATACATGAAGATGAAAGTATTATAATAAATAAACAGTACAGATTTGTTTTTCTTCCAAATCGTGGTTATCTACCGGTCATTCGTAGTAGTTCATGAACAACTTGGTAGAACTACATGTAACCTGACTTTTTAGAAGGTTTACAAGAAAACGATACTACCTTTTTTTAAGAATTACAATTTAGGGGTTTCCCAACCTAAAAGAAAATACTGAACCCAAAATATTACTCCGTTAACTAATTTGGAATTTTTATAATTGTTTTTAGTGATTTTACGAAGCAAAAAATAAGCTAATGGGATAGTCGGTGTGGGGGGGGGGAGGAAGTGGTTTTCCCATTGAAGGGATGCGAGTTCAACCCTATGTTGTATGTAAACCTACATAATGTCTCTCCCTTTGTCCTTTTAATATTTTCTTATCCAAAATATTTTATAGAGATATTATATTAATATTACATGAGACATCAATAATTTTAAATATTTAATCCAAGGTCTAACTTATTTAAAATAATTAAATCTTTGATTAAAAAAAAGAAACAGAATAATTTATTTAGGTATTTGAATTTTATTGAAAAAATACTTAACCAATTTACAAAAACACGTGTTAAGTAAAAAAGAATATTAACTTTTCTGCGAATAAATCATAAGATTTTTGTTTGTTTTTGTGATGTTTCTTAGAAATCATAAAGATGTTGAATTCTTTGAAATAATAAGGACAAGTCTAAACCTTCGTCTTCCGGTCCTTTGGTTAGTTTACTAGAAATTCCATTACCCCCACCTCAGTATCCGTTTTCTTAATATTATGACAAAATTATTATTATCAGTTTTACACCGTCCGCGTTTAGGGAGGGACTCGTTGATCTTTTTTCCTTTTATTTTAGTCAATTAAACTATGCTAAACTAACTACAAACTTACTTTATTTTTTAATTTTGACTTACTTATTTAATAATAGCAAAATACAGTGGACTTTTGCTGATTGTTCCAACAAAAATAATAGATTCTACTGCTAATTTATTTATAACATTGAGTAATAAATCCATTAATTATTTTTGTAATTAATGCATACAGAGATATTATTAATTAAAATATTAAAGTGCATGATAAGTAGACTTAAATAACAAAGACTAAATTATTTTTAAAATACCAATGTATTTTTACTTACTACAAATCGTATTAGAAGTAATTAAGTTATTTTAAACTACTGTTTTAAAAAACTGGTATCACTTAAAAAAAAGAACCTAAAACATGTGAGCGACATCTCTCTGTTTAGATCTTGATTCTAGTATTTTATAAGTTGGTACGTCTGATAATTTTTTGTCTATCTGCGCATAGAGATATATTACTAGAGGAGGCATACCACATTTCTATTTATAGAGGTTGAAACATATTTTTATATCTCATCGATGATCGTTGTTGATTTATCGCACGTAGTCTTTGATTTGATTTGTATTATAACCGTTCTAATTATGAGTTACGGCAATTTTTTAATGTTTTGATTAAATTCATAGTCGAAGTTTTTCAGGTTAGTTTTTCGATTATTTAACATTCAAGCGATATAGCCTCTCTAGTAATTATATTTCTATGTTTCTGCACAGTTTATTAGATTTTTCATTTAATTTATTAAAACTTATGAATTTTAGGTGAATTAGTTTAAACAAAATTAAAATTTCAACTTATTTATCTGTTTAAGTGTCGATTACTGTCGTGTAGTTGTTTATGAACTAAACTTCATTCGTTGGAAGTTGCAAAAGACGAAGTTTTGATAACTTAAGATCTCGGTTCCGAAACCTTTTTACCGGTCATTCGTGAGGAATTAGGAATAATGTTAGAGTTACTTTTTGGATGAGATGAGTCTTAAATTTCTCAATATGCTTCTATGAACAGGTGCGTAAACATGATTTAATTTTTAATTGTATTCGTTTATTGAACTTTGGATCATCTTATTGACTACTTGGAGCTTTGATTACTTTAAATATACTTAACAATTCTCGTTTTAAATTAGAGTTATCTATTGAAAATATAATTTAATAGCTTGAGTGTTTATTACCTAATGTATGTAACCTAGATCGAAAATAATCATGAGAAACATTTACCATGAAAACTGGAGTCTAATTTAGATTATAATTAAAAAAAAGATTTTAAAGCTGGGTTTAGTCTATATTTAAAACTTTTTTTATCATGGAAACAAACCAGAATCGATTTGAGATTCTATTATTATTTTAGTGTAAGGTGTCTATGGGTTGAACTAAGGTTTTAGGACATAGGCATTCTAAATTAAAGCACTTTGGGGTTAAGAATCACTTAAGTTGAATGTAGGTTAAACCCTGATGTTTTTGCATAAAAACATAGTATCTTGCTATCTCAGTCATAATCCCCAAGTTGGATATTCCAACTTAAGGTTTTGTTAGAATTACGTATACGCTGTGCAGTCCTTTTTTCTGTTATGCGGATAATCCAAATTGTTATCCGAGTTAGTCTAACTACTCTTTGACACAATAATTGTACGACAGACACCTACGAAATAAAACAAGCTAAGTACTTAAATAAGTTGAGTTAACTGTTCATGTTTTGTAAAACTCGGTAGTATCAACTTATTTATAGAATGATGTGATATCCAATTACCCTTCCCTTTTTTCTCAGCTGCAAGTGCACCTTTGTAAATATTTTTACAATATTTAAATAATTTTAAAACTTTTGGATAATCAAACTAACGTTTTATTCTTATCACTGAATGCTTAGTTCACTAAAGATTTTTTAATGTCTAAAAATGATAATATTGTATCATATTGGTGTATAACTTAATATTTTTGTTATCAAATAAGCACTACTTGCTTAATTAACTCGTAATATGGTCTTATAATTATTGTGTTTGGTGTTCTCAATTTAAATTTGTTACTAATAGCTTATCTAAGTTCCGTCACATCCTTGAAGTTATAAGGTTGTTTTAGTCATTAAATTACCGCTTTAGAGTTACGTAAGTGGTCTGCTGATTCCGGAAAGAGTTTAGAGGGATATGTAAACCAACTTTTAATGATCTAATTTTTGGGGTGGGTATTATGAAAATAGGCAGGCAAATATGTTTTTTCCGAAGTAGTGATAAATAATTATGTTTTTACAATATAAGGCGGTATAGTATACATAGCCTTTACTTTATATATATTATATTATATATATATATATTATATATTATATATATATATATATTATATTATAAATTATCATTATACTTTAAATTCTGCTCAATTGAAGTTCTATAAACTTCGGAGTGCTAAAAATTAGTGAAATTTGGTAACAATGTTCAAAATTGTACTTCTTACTTTTCTTAAGTTCCATTAAGATGATGCAGGCCTTTAGTTTTACAGAATTATATTTTGGAAAGTAGTGCCGTCTCGTATTTTTGACATTTTATTTAGTGCAGGAGGTGTTTTATATAAAAAGTTTATTTTACCCCCACTCTTAGGAAGAGCATTGAGAGACATACATTAAAAGATAGAAAAGATAGGTGTTATGACACACTAACTTACGAGTAGGCCCGCCCACTCGATTGGCTCATTTAACACTGAAAAAAAAATGACATACTCATTTGTACTTGCAATTAGTTGTTATTACCCCAAACATATATGTATAAAACACCCATAAAAAAACCTGTTGTTTCGCTGACAACTTAATGTCTATCTAGTATGTCATTGATTAGCAAGTTAATGAATGAATTTTAACTCTAGGAGTGTAACTTAGATTGTAATTCTTTTTTTTACAACTTTTTTTATTGTTTGTAATTGTTTAGTTACGCTTGAGTAAACGGTTTGTTTATCTGTGTATTCATTGAAAAGAACACTTCTTATAGTATAAGCTGAATTAAACAGTTCACTTATCATCTACTGGTGACTTGTTTTGTCTTAATTTTCATGTTCTATGTTTACTGTATTTTTAACAACTTTAATTCCTTATTTTGTGACAAAACCCACGAAAATATGTTTTTCTAAATATTATTTTTTCATAATTTAAGATGCATTGTATAAAAACTTTAATTTTATCTTATAGAGAGACTATTGTAAAAGATTTCGTTTCCTCTATCTACTTTACACCTATTGAGTCCCACTAATATTTCTTGCCATCAAAACTAAAGCCTGTACAACGTACGTAGGCGTAAGCCTGTGTAACTTATGCACACACAAATACAAATATATATATATATATATATATTATATATATATATATATATATATATATATATATATATATATATATATATATATATATATTTATTTAAATTTCTGGGTATGTGAGTTTGTGTAATTCATTGAATATATGTATAAGTTTGAAACATTTTTACTGAAATAAGGATGTATTAATATGCATATACTATGTATATTAATACATACACAAAATTAAATTTATTACCAGCTTTGACGATATCTGGCTTATGAAACTTTACATAATCAAAGTAAATTTAGAAATTCGCTAATATCGTGGCAGTCTGTCACTTACAAAACTAATATTTCGACAAATTGCTACAAGACATCTTATGTGTGGTCATTAAGCACCCAATACACCGAAGTCCTCTTGTTTTTTTATCTTAGGAGCTTAGGCTTGTCCCTTAAAATATTAGGGATATTTTAATTATTACAACTGCTGAAAAATTACATTAATTTGTAACAATTTAACTAGCTTAAATATACTGATAGTAACGTTTTGGTGAAATAACTTACATAGTCGGATGTATTGTTGTGTCTTCGGAAGCAGACTAACGTGTAGACAGGACGAGGGGAAGCCAGGTGCTCCACAAGATGACGAGGGTCTAAAAAATGAAAACCCCTCCTTTCCGAGTAATGGGTACCATGATGGTTCGTAAAAAAAAGTTATAGGTGGGGAGCTTATTATTTGCTCTGATCATAACGGTCTTACTTTTGCCTCTCGTACTTAATATTATCCAAGCATTTAAGTTAGTTTAGAAGTAGTTATATTTTAGATTAATCTAAAATATAACCAAGTGAAGTGTATTCTGAAATATAACTTGCTTTCAAGTTATATTTATATTTTAAGTTATAGTATTTCTTATTATGAAAGTTCAATAGCTTGTAGATTAATTTGCAGTTTTTACTTTCTTAGTGTCAACTTTTTCTAAACTGAAGTTTATTCTTATTTTGATTGATATGTTGCGGATCTGAATTATTTGGCTTATTGATTTAGATTGTGCTAACTCGTATTAAAGTGAAGTGTTTTCTTATTATGAATGTTTATTTGCTGATCTGATTCACTTGGCTTATCGATTAACTTGTTTTTAAAGTGAAGTGTATTCTTATTGTAAATGATATGTTGCTGGACTGAATAATGTGGCTTATTGATTTACATAGTGCCAACTTGAGTGAAATGAAATTGTATTCTTAATGTGAATGATTTTTTTGCTGATGTGAATGATTTGGCTTATTGATTTACATATAGTGCCAACTTGTTTCAAAGTGAAATTTACGATTATTATGAATGTTGAATATTGTGTTTTAAGCGAATTTTCAAAGTGATAATGTACTAATGAGGTTGTTTTATTCTGCATTATAAAAGGGCTATCGGAATTGACAGTGTGACTGAGCTTACTATTCCAGTACAGACTATTTCTGGTACTCATCATTGCTCTAACACGAGCGAGGAGAAAGAGGAACTGTTGTAATACTTTGTGGCTAAGAAGGGAGAGGGGGTTGTTACTTAAAGATTTTGACAATCATGCGCTCTTAAAAGATTGCTCCAAAAACCAAGTATAATTATATTCAAGAGTTAATTCTGTACAAGAATTTGTTATTTGTACTTTTTTATATTCAATTATATATTATGTATAAATAAAAACAGATTAATTACACAAAAGTCCTATATTTTTTTAATATATAATAACTAAGCTTTTGGCTAAAAAGTAGTCATCATCAGAGTTTAACAAATATAAAATAAAAAAACAATTTTTACAAACTACTTCATATTGCACCTTTACCAAACCATACCAATATAGCTTACCAAACCATACCAAGGTGCAATATGTAGTAGTTTGTAAAAATTGTTTTTTTATTGTATATTTGTTAAACTCTGATGATGACTAATTTTTAGTCGAAAGCATAGTTATTATTATATTTTTAAAAAATATAGGACGTTTGTGTAATTAATCTGTTTTTATTTATATATTTTTTTATAAGTCCACAAAAAGAAACTTTTTAATTATATATAATTATACTATTTTTGTACTATTGTATAAATGTAGTATTTTTATATTTTTTATGTTGTATATATTTAATTTTTATATTCCTCTGCATCTACATAAAAATTTTAACATGTGTAGTGTTGAGCATTCATATAGCATATTGATTCTGGATATATTGTTATTTTGAAACCATACTTACTTTTCTTTTAGTATTATGTGTAACATAACCCTAATTGAAGCTCCGCACAATTTTCCCTACTCTTTTTATTATATAACCAAACCTTGACTATTATTTCGTTTAAATAATTATGTTTTATCTGTTACTTAATTAATTTTCTCTAATTAATTATATAATTTGTTCATTGGTCTTGAATTCCATTGTAATAAAACACAATAAACACAATATTAAAAGATAAGAATCCAAGTCTTATGAGTATAAGAAAATATTATGAATTATGAGAATCATTAGTTTTGACGAAGATTTTGTGGTATAGTCTTACCATGATGTTCAACAAAAGAAACAAACTATAATTAAAAACAATTAATATATTGTCAACCACAATAGTATACAAAAAAATTATAACTCACCGGTTTCGACATAACGTCATCATCAGAGCTGTTTACAGACTTTAACAGTCTAAGACTGTAAACAGCTCTGATGATGACGTAAAGTCGAAACCGGTCAGTCATAATTTTTTTATACTATTGTGGTTGACCATATATTAATTGTTTTTAATTATGGCAATTTGAAATTTAACAATACGTAATTATATTTTTTAAAAAGGAAAATGCTTAATGCATTGTAATAAATTATTGTCACACAAAAGTATTTAGTGTATGAATGAACAAGTAAGAGGTGTATCAAAAGATCATGTTTTATCTCAGCATTCATTAAAATGTAATAATATTACCATACATTAGCTTTAGATCTTAATTCATTTGTAACTTCAATACAATCAGGGATTAAAATTAAAATTCATCCTTGAAGAAGTCTATTTATTTAATACCGAACAAATTATAAAGTAAAGAAAACGAAAAATTATGCATACTGCATTTTTATGCTGTATGCACTTTGAATACACGCTTAAAGTGTATTCTAAAGTTGGTAATAATTTATCGAAACAAAAATTTTATAAAAACTAAGACCGTAACCTGGGATGCGAACCCCAGACCTCCGTAGTGTCAAAGGTCAGTTTAAAGACTAACGCTCTGACGACCTCGGCTACGGAGGCGGTTTATTATATTATATATAATATATATATATATATATATATATATATATATATATATATATATATATATATATATATATACATATAATATATACATATATTAACTCTTTAAAATCACTAACTTAAAAATTATTTTAGATGATCAAAGAAGTTGTAGTCTATCCCTCTTAACTGATTTTTAATTTTGGACCTTAATTTATATATATATATATATATATATAATATATATAATATATTATATATATATATATATATATATATATATATATATATTATATAATCCCTCCCTAAAGGCAACCATGCCCATGTATGCTGAGTAATTCAGCTTACGGATTTGCGTAGTGCCATCATGTATCAAAAGAGCCAAATCGTCGTTATTGCTTTGTATCTATTTTGTTATGACATAATTAAAAATCAATAAATGTTAATTTATATTACCAATTATTAACCAACCTCTTAATCGCCTTAAATATTTGTTTCTAATTTATAACTGTTTACTTATTATATTTATTTTTGTTGTTGCAGGTAAATATTAATTTATTTTTCATACCACTACGTATTGTGAGTAATTTTTTGTTTCATATTTTTCTTCTATATATAAACTTTGTGTAAACAATAAAGACAACATATTTTATGTCGGTATTCATTAAAATGTAATAATATTTACATACATTATCTTCACATCTTAATTAATTTGTAAGTTTAATACAAATAAGGGTTAAAATTAGAATTTGTCCTTGAACAAGTCTATTTATTGAATACCGAACAATTATTAAGTAATAAAATAATTTTAACGTCATATTATGTCAAAAAGTTGGTATAAAATGATCAAAGGAAAAATCTACATAGCAGAACGGATAAGAAGGGAGGGGCACAATTACTTAGTTTTACTTTCGATTTATATCATGCTATTTACATATCTTCATCTTAATTACCCTATCCTGCCTCCTATACAAGTTTTGCTGCGAAAACTTCCATTTATTATTTTAATATTTCTTTTTAAAAACTTTTTCCTTTTGATTCCTTCTTAACTCTTGTTCTTATTTACTTTGTCTATTGTTACTACTGTTTTATACATATTTATATTATCTTATACATTTTATTTTATTTTATGTAGTCATGTAATTTTATTCACATTTTTACTAGCGAATTTACAAACAAGTCATAAGTAGTTATTACTTTTCCTCATTTATATCGTAGATATATAGGAAAAGTATTGTGTTTGCAAAAAATCCGAAACCGGGATGAATCTGGAATTATCCGTTTTATAAGTTTAAAGGCCTCCTGAGTGGTTTTCGCAAAGTTGTCTGTCTGTATGTTTGTGTCTTTTATCATCGTAGCGCCCAGTGTATTTATTTATGCTAGAGAGTTGAAATTTTTTACAAAAAAAGTTTACCTCTGTATTTGTGCTATCGGAAAATTTTTTATGACGTCATTGACCCGTAATAATGACTCAGCAAAAATGTAAAAAATCATAAAACGGATTGTGATTTGGTACAAATGTGACTATGTATAAAACTAACATATGTGCCAAGTTTCATCTCATTATCAGGATTAGTTCAATTTTTATTGAATTATTGTACGTTTACGTTTTTTAGAACATCGAAGAAAAATTGGAAAATGGTCTGATTGAGTTGAAATTCAGTACAAGTGTATAACATTGTTTCATAAATAAGTACATTAAGTTTCGTTTCAATACAAGGATATCCATGATTTTTGTTGGATCATACAAATTAAGGAGCATTGAGCGGGGTCAGTGCTGTATTGGTCACGCTGAGAATGATAAGGATGTATTTACTATCTGAAGACGAGCGAAGTGAATCCGAAGGCTTGTTGCAGTATAAATTTGGCTAATTGCATTTTCTAAGGACGAGCGAAGCGAGACCGAAGCAGAGGATGAGTGTAGCAAATCCGATGTATTGAGGAAAAGTTCCGAGGTACTTTTTTTAAAAACATTTTTTAAAATTGTTTTTTTAAAAAAAATTTTAAAAAATATTTTTATTTCAAAAACAATAAGAGGAACGAAATGTTATTAAAATTTAGATTTAATTTATAACTATAATTTAATCAATCTTTTACTAATTGGAATTGGAACATATGTTTTGTTTAAAAAAAACAAATTTAAATTGTAAATAAGCAAAATGAAAAAACAAACCATGGAAACGAATGTAATAGTCTGAACAATCCCGTTTTAGGATTAGACCTCTAGGAATAAATTAAATATCAATATAATAGATTTTTGTTAATCTATCCTCATTAAAATCAGATTAGAAATGTTGTAACAAAAAATAATTTGTTTGTGTGATAAGCGAATTCGTTTCCAGTGAATTTTTAATGGAAATTTGTTTAATATTTAGCGAATTTACTGTAAAATCTTAGGCTTATCCTAGCGACTTACGTCGCTCAGAAAAGGAGGGATTATGTAAAATGTTTATTTAGTAAATATCAGTTTCTTCCTTTTGGTTAAGACATATTTATATGTTATAACTTCAAAAACAAACTCAATATTTCTTGTTGATTTCACCAAACCAATTCGGTGAAAAACTAAAGAGTTTAGTAAAAAAAAAGACAGATTTGAAAAATTATCGATTTTATAAAGAATATAGGACAGAAAAATTACTTGTTAAACTTATTTAATCGAGACTATAAATTCTTTTTCTTCTTCCTAATAACCCATTTCTTTCTCTTGTACCAACAAACTTCATTCTTTCCTTGTTATTACCTTATATTTCATTTTTATTGATTGATTATTACTTGGAAGTATGAGATTGATATTTTTATACCTATTTCGTGTTTATACATAAGTAGGATGTTTGTGAAACGATTTTTATCCATTTTATTATCACTTAAAGTTTCAAATCGGTCCTTATATTATGTGTTAAACAAATTTCTTTATTTCTTCATTCTTCATCCTTTCACCCTCTTACTTGTCTTCATTTTTCTTTTAGTTTTATTCCGTAAAGGATTTTTAAAAAAAGAGAATAAACCTCCTTATGATTTAAAACATAGGTTATAAAGTATAAAAAGAAATATAAGATAAAAATAAACAGTTTTTTTAAAGCGACCGTATTTACTTGTGACGGCTTTAGTTTATTCTTTATTATAAGAATAATTTATTTCATTTTCACTTAGACGGTTAACCCTCGTATTTTCTTAATATTTTCTTCTCTGTATTATTTCCTTTTTATACTTTTCCGGTAAGATTTTTAAGAAAACTCTGATAAGATGATTTATAATTTGAGATTTTAACAGGATAGTAGATTAATTTGAACATTCTTCGTCACCCTATTCCTTAAATTAGATAGAATTAAGGATTTTGTTGTTTCTGATGTTTATTTTCATCATTCTGTTAATTTTGTTAGTTCTGCTATGTTCACCATAGCCATGTCGCAATAGCCACTTATCCCTAAATTTGATTTTTAAGGCTGTACTACCCTTTTCCGAATTCCTCAAATTGCTCTGCTACTGTTTGTTGTAGAAATTTTGAAATTTTGTACACACGCTGAGCTAATTATGCTGATGAGTCAAGCTTCTTCCTATTTTGATATTAGGCTTGGAAATGTACTTTTATACTTCATTTAAATAATGTAACGTTGCTAGACAGATTCTTCTGGTTTCAATATGGCTTATACCAAATTTTCATTTTATTTTGTTAAACATTGGAGGTGTATTGTTGCAAGGTTAATGTGTAAGCATTATGAAAAAATCAGAATAAAATAAAAAATTTGGTGATCCTAGGTCTTTTTAAAAATTAAACACCAATTTTAATTTAAAACATTTCTTTTTTAGCAGTAAACCCTTAAGCGATAAATTATTTGACATTACTGGACTTAATGGTTCTCAAGTACAAAAAGGAAATAGAAACTAATTTTTACATGCCTTCTTTTTTTGGAAGAAATGCAGTTTATTTTGATCATAATTCAAAGCTAGGAAGGAACTGAACTTCAGATTTTTACACACTTAACTTTCACCTTCGTATCGATTTATTATCGATACAGTTTTAAAAGAGTTGAAAAAAACTGGTTTTCATGAACTTGTATTAGTTCAAGGTTTGGGTTCTGCAGCAAAATTTTGCATCCGATTTATTTGAAAATTTCCTCGATCAAGAAATAAATTAAGATTAAATAATCATTAATTGACAAAGTATTAGCGAATAAAAGTAAAAATAAAAATAAATCAAAAGCAAACATAAAAGTATACACAAGTTGTACAACAAAAATAAAACAAATGTATGAAAAAATTGTTCTGCCCATATTTTACGAGTATTTTTTTCATAATTTTTAATGTTTCACTTGTATTAATCATATTAATCATTTTATTTAATTAGTACATCTCTTCATTCTTTCGCTTACTTTCATTCGATTTATTCCCTTTTTAAGCACAGTATTGATTAACGTTTTTGTTTCTCTAAGCCCCTCTGTGCTTTACCTTAAAACTTCCTAAAATAAGCTTTTGTGGTACTCTCTTATTTTATTATTATAGCTTTTTGTGATTTCTTTCATATTTTTATTCTTTTACAACATATTTTTTATTTCATTATTCTTTTTAATCACCTTTTCATCGTTGTAATCATTTAAAACTTTTTTTATCATCATAGATCCTTATCACGCTATAAGTGTATTAAAACTTGGTAAGAAGATATAGTCAGGTACTTATTAAAGTGTTGTGGTGTTTATTATTTGAAATATATTGCATCTTAGGTGCGAAAATATTGCATTTGAAGAGAACGAAAATTACACTTATAGAGAAAAATATTTTCCATTTCTTATTTCATTACCCTATTATTAATTATTTCTCTTAAAATAGAATAAACTTATACAAAATTCAAAGGCAAAGCTTTAATAAATTCATTTACGTGCTATATCATTATGTTTAATAAAAAAACACACTTATAGCATTAAAAACAATTAATATGTTGTCAACCACAATAGTATAATAAAAATTATAACTGACCGGTTTCGACTTTACGTCATCGTGATGACGTCATCATGATGATGACGTTAAGTCGAAACTGGTCAGTTATATTTTTTTTTATACTTTTGTGGTTGACAATATATTAATTGTTTTTAACTCTAGTGTGTTTTATTTTATTGAACATCATGGTGGGTCTATACCACAAAATCTCCGTCAAAACAACTAATCATTTACGCGCTATATGCTTGTAGACTATATGCTCTTCTATGTATTTGCTAATATAGCATATTTTGCACAAACGCAGTCCATTAGTTTGTTTTATACATATATAATCTAGAACATTTAAAAAAATCGCTTAATTTATTATGTGTATATATCATTTACATTATTAATAATACAATTATATTGTGTCATTATGTATACCTCATTATATATTTCTTACATAGTTAATATAGTTAATTATAAACATTATTATTAATACCAACTTAATAATAAGAAAGAAAAAACTTTAAATAAAACCGATAATAAATTAACATAGCCTGGTTCTCACAATGACGTAGTGCTTCCCTGTTTCGATTCCAAATTCTACGATGCGGGTAATAACAGAATAACCTCAGTGTGCCAACAATTTAAATTATTTTGAACTCATTATTGTATTTTTTCTTTTTCTCAATTATACCGTTGATAGGAAAAGTTTAGTGTTTGCGGAAAAATCTGAAACCGGAATTTCACCTGAATTATTCGTTTCAGGTGTTTTTAGCACCTCCGGATATGGTTTCCACAAAGTTTGTCTGCACTTTAGCCCGCGTCTGTTATCATCTTAGTATCATGCTAGATTTAAAACTTAAAATATTTTTATGACGTAACTAAGCAGAAATAATGACTCAGTAAAAGATTTACGTAACTTATTACCTTCGTAAGTGTACTTAAATGACAAACTGATACTCATCAATAATCATGTGAGCTCATAGCGGCCAAGAGACCGAAGATATCTGCGTTTTGCCTTTTATTCGTATGAAATATGTAATAATGAATTAATTAGATTGACGTCGAATACGAAAAACTGTTACATGATAACTAGGGTTTCCTAAGACTTAAAAGCATCCTAAACCCGCTTAGCGCGGGGAAAAGATCGCAGGTCTCTTGATTTTATTAAACCATAATTTAATCGTATATCTTACTTATATATAAAATGTATAAGCAGTATGTAAGACGAATTCCAGTATGCATCTTATTATACTTTACAAAATTAAGCCCGGAGCAGGGACATTCGAAGAGGTATCGAAGCAGCCTTCGAATTTGCTCTCTCATGATTTGTAGAGGTATCGAAGCAGCCTCCGAATTTGCTCTCTCATGATTCGGAGAGGTATCGAAGCGGCCTCCGAATTTGCCCTCTCATGATTCGGAGAGGTACCGAAGCAGCCTCCGAATTTGCTCTCTCGTGATTCGGAGAGGTACCGAAGCAGCCTCCGAATTTGCTCTCTCATGATTCGGAGAGGTACCGAAGCGGCCTCCGAATTTGCTCTCTCATGATTCGGAGAGGTACCGAAGCAGCCTCCGAATTTACTCTCTCATGATTCGGAGAGGTATCGAAGCAGCCTCCGAATGTGCACTCACATTTGTTTACTTAAAAACAAGAATAAAAAGTATTAAAAAAATTCGCTCCAGCTGTTTAGACATTATTTACGCTTTTTATCTTTTTAACAGATTTATTCTTCGTATATAAAATTAATTGATTACACAATATTTTATTATCGATTTCTAACTGCATCCATAGATGATAGTTATTGTTTTATTAATATTACTTTTCGTTTCTTCTTTTACTGTATTATTATTTTTTTTATTCTTTCTTTTTTACTCTCTCTGATTTTTTATCTAATATTTTAATAATACTTTTTGTTTCTGTAGCCTAGACTCTAGACAGTCCTAAAACCCCTCAAGGCATCAGTGCTGCATAGTTCACCTCTAAATATCTAGTATTATGTACACGTAAACTTTTTTACTATATCTTTAATTATTAACGATCACGATTCTTATATTGAACGGCATTTGTGCTAAAACTCTGACCAAACGATTAAGCACAGTGTGATTATTTTATTGTTGTATAAGAGCTGCCAACTGAATTTAAATAAATTATTTCTGTCGCGTGTATAATACTTTATTTTAAGAATCAGTGTTACCTCTATACTTTTTTCTTTTATTTGTTTTTAAACTGTTTGATAAAATATCGTGTTCCAATTATTTTAATTTATTATGTATATAAATAAAAAATTGAAAAATAAAATTTTACTGTCATAATAAATTATTTATATTCTAAAAATATATGTTTAATTCACTAACGGGTTGCTTGCTGTTTTAAATCTAACGAAGTAAAACTAGCACTTTTAAATTTTGTAATTTTAATTACTATTAAAGTTTTTGGTTTCTTAATGTATCCATATTATCTATATTTAGAGTCGTTCAAATATATTTGAAATCTTAAGTGTATTTGAAAATCTCTAAATATATTTTCTAATTCATTCGAGTATGAATTACCCCAAACTATACCTAAAAACTCAAAAATAAATTCAGTGCTATCACAGTACTCTTTTAAATCTTCTTGGTAGAAGGTGTAAAAAAATTAAGAATAAAAAGTATGAGAAAATGCGATAAAGTACAGAAAAATTAATTAACGAAATCAAATTGTTCGATGTAGTATTCATGGGTTTTTATCTTTGATTCCAAACGTGATAAATATCACGTGACAGACCCAGGTTCCATTTTCAGTTTAAGAAAAACTTGTGTTTAATCTGATAAGAAGCACGCACCACTGCTTCGCGTAACTACTCATGTTTGCGTCTGTAGCAATGTATTATGTCAGTGTTGAAAGCACTCATAAGTTTTATACTCTCATATGTTACTCTTTTTGTGTGGTCCACGTTTCATGAGAATTAACTTCTCTTCTTCTCGAATCTATTTGTTTATACTTTCCGTCTTTGTCTTTTTAACACCCTCGAAATTTTCGTCACATTTTTTCCTACTCTTTTTTGTTTTTTATGGTCAGTAAATGTTTTTAGTAACCACCAGAAATTACCACAACCAACCAAATGTAACCTCCGTCAACCAAAATTATTCACCAATTACCACAAATGACCCGAATATACGCGCTAATGCTTATGACTATGCAAAAGAAGGTTAAATTATTGCTTGTTATCAGTGAATATTATCAGAGATTAATGGTTAATATTGGTATTAGAGATACCATTTTATGTGATGGTTGCTTAGATATCTCAGGACAAGCATATCTAAAAAGTAAACATTAAATAAAGATAAGGGAGAACTTAATCTAATAATTTTAATCATATTTACTTTCTTTTAATTAAATTTTTAATTTTCTTTATTTTAACTTATTTTTATTTACATTATTCTTTTGTTTAGTTTTATTTACTTGTTTTTATTTTCATACCTAATTTTGTAATTTTATTTACATTACTTATTAGCAAATTCCCAAAGGAACATTTTTTTAAATTTTATTTAACTTATTTTTCTTTACGTTTCTTAGAATCACAAAACCTTTAATGTTTATACTTAATTTTAATTTATTAGTCATATCTATTAAATACCACTTCTTATTATATAAATAAATTAAAATTGACGAGTTGAAAAAGAAACTATTAAACCATTCTTTATATAAAATATTTTAAAACTAATTTGAATTTCATTATAAAGGTTTAGTTGTTAAAAAAGAATTAAAGGAAAAAAATAAGGAATGTGATCTTGTAATTTATTAAAGTCGGTCAGATTTAGTTCTGGAACAAACTAAATCATTATCGGGTCAAATATCTGTTCCTGTCTTAGGTGAATTTGGATGTCTAAGCTGTTGCATTTTTTTAAATATGCATTTTACTTAAATTCCATGGTTTTTTATTAAAATTCCTTTTATGGATATGAACTTGCATTTTTTAATTTAAAGTTTTAAAGTTAAGTTAAGCGATTACTTTTAAAATGTCGATGTAATGTAAAGCATAAAACTTAAGTTCAGTTTTTAGGCGAATTTTTAAAGAAAATTACGTTAATAAGGCGACGATATAGAGTAGGAGATATCTATTCAGCTTGCCTTATACATACATACACTCACACACACACGAATATATATATAATATATAATATATATATTATATATATATATATATATATATATATATATATATATATATATATATATTATAATATTAACCTTGATCAAATTGTTTGAATCCAACATGTTGTTGGTAAAGGCCAAGTAGTCATTTTTAAATGCTAGTGAATTTTTTTCCTAATTTTGACAACATATTTTGGCACGAAGATGATTCCTATTTGCTAAAAAGCGTTTTTAACTGATGATTGTGTAGAGTCTAATATAACACCCTGAGTTTGATATGTCCTAAACAAAGTAAAGTTTACATCAAAGTACTTCAAGTTTTCTTGGGTACCTTAAAAAATATGTTATTAACGTACCGTAGTGTTTTTTATGGACGTCTGTTGGCGATCTGGGATGTCTCATTTTGGCTCGCATTCCAGGTACCGATTGTTAGCCCCACCCCATAAACTTGAGTAACCGCCCTATAAAGTTTTTTACGGACTTGTGTATGTCCTTCTAACTTAAGGCATGGTTGTGGCAAGGGAACCGCTCACCTGACACCGGCCTGGTGGAGAAAAGGTCATTTTTTATACCTACGGTAGACGGAGATGTCTTTGTTTAGAAAGACCATCAAGTTTGTAACATCTTAATTGTTTTAACTTGATGAATGTTTTAAGAAATTACATACAAATTTTCATACGAGCAAAAAAATATAAAATTTCATTAATTTTACGATTATGTTTTTAATAAATTAAAATAAGAATAATCAAGATTTTATTTATGAATTAACTGTCGGATAAAAATAAAAACACAAATTTCAGCTTTCGGCCGTAAATTTACGGTCCTAAAAATTTACAGCCGTAAGCTCAAATTTGTGTTTATATTTTTATCTAATCATTACCTCATAAATATAATCTTGTTTAAATAGTTTGGTCAATAGTTTTATATTAATAAGAATAATATAAACAAAAAAAATTCTAAATAAATATATTGGACCAGCTTTTGTTCTAGAATGTCTGGACTAAAACCGAGCGGGAGCTAGACACTGACTGAATTAAAGTAATGAATAATAAATTGACAACGATTTGAAGAATCCAAAATCATGGAGGATGAATAAGGATAGATTTTTCAATTTCTTAGAAGGACTATTTTTTGATATTTTAAATATTTCAATAAAGATGCCGATATTATATGAATAGTAGAAAATTATTAAATTTAGGTTTTCTTATTTTTTTTATTTACAACTTGAATAGTTTGCAATAGATAGATGCTTGTTATAACATTTTATACCCTCAAAACAAACCCTTTTTTAGCTAATTTCCTTTAGGAATAAAATTCGCTAATGGGATAGGTGTCATGGCGGAAGTCGAATTGTCTAATTTTTACCATAACAGTAGCCTTGCTATGGCTCTTTATTTGCTACACATGCTACGCTATTGCATAACATTTTTTTTCTTTACTCTTCTTTTTCTCATTGGAATTTTCATTTTCATCTCAGTTCTTGTATTTCTTCGAAAGTATTTCTGATTTTTCTAGTGTTATTTTCTTTTTTTTTATTTTTGTTTTTTACGATCTTCGTAGTAAACAATATTTATCCTTTAAGTATTGATGATTAAATACTAAAATTTTTGCGTCTAAAAGCTCCTCAAATCCAAACTCCAAAGACTAGTTGTTCTTGGATGGAACACATAACCAACCTCAACTATAATACCCTTTATTTTAAAACCTATTATAACCGTCTTAAAAAAAACAGTTGATTTAAATAACAACCAATATAATTATCACTAAATATACCTAAATACACTTTATTTTGGCGTCAGTAATTTTTTCCTTCCTGGAAAGTGATTTTCCCGCTGATTCCACTCATTAGACAAAATACTTAGATAATAAAATGTATATTTAATGTCAAAGACATAATTCTAAACATAGTTTGGTTGGCAGCCTTGTCAATTTGCATAATTTCTTTCGTTTGTGCATTTTTAATTAGTTAGATTTCCAGTGTATTCTATAGTTATGCACTTTAATGTCATGTTTTATAATTATTGCGTTTATTACTATATTATTATAAATATTAATTTATCAGACTTTTATCATTTTAATTTATTTTTTCGCCTTGTCGTGTTTTGTAGCATTTTCTTTTTTATTTAATTACATTGTTTATTATTTAATTTTCTCTTACCCTTTACCTGAAGTTTGTAGGAACGAAGTCAATAGACAAGGAACATTATGAATAAAGATTTGACTTCTAATAAACTTATATTGTACCATATAATATTATATGATTCGGAGAAAATTGAGGATTTGAAATATTTTTATTTAAAAAAAATTAATTAAGCTCTGGCTAACAAACATGTCATAGCTATTTTTCTTCTCTTTTTTCTGTAATATTAATTAATTTATTATTTTATATTATACCAAATATCATTTTTTATTTTCTAGTTTTAGTATTATGAATGATTATTATGATTATTGTTTTTTTATGACTAGTTTTAGTTTACATTTATTTTATATTATTTATATTTTTTCTTTTATAAATAAAGATACTGAAAATAATAAATCAATTAGGAGAGCAATGACTTAAAATCAGAGACAAAAGAACCTCCTGCTACAAGGTTTTCTTCTTGGAGGCTTTCTTTTTGCAATACTTAAATGACAAAAATAGAGAACAATGTAACTTATGATTTTTGTAAATTCTGTAAATATGATATTGTATGTAAATTTTTGAATTGATTATTATCAAATAAATAAATATTGCATAATATATCAATTCTTAATCATATATCTTATTTTATTCCAATTATAAAGTTTGATTCGAATCCGTTTTAATGTCATCCTCACTATATTTAATTTTAAGATATCTTGGAACCGTGGCCGTAGTTTTGGGATAAAATAAACATTTTCCGTCATAAAAATAATGCTAATTACATCACAAGGTCAATGTAAAAACATTGTGAAGTAAAAACAAGATAAGATAACGAACTTGATCTAAGGCCAATTTAAAAAAATAGAAACCCGCACTATGAAATGAAATAAAAAATTGTCATTTAGTTCCGTAATGTTTTTTCTTTTAGTGGCAATACACCTTTAAGATAAAAATATATATTCGGTAGTTATTTTATTTAAAAAAAAATAATGCACTTTCTTTTTAAACATTAAAAATTACTAGCGAAAATCCGTTGATAATTAATGAAACTTTCGTCCGAAATAATTAATATTGGTTAGTATCAAACGTATTTTATAATAACATAGATCGTATTAATAAAACTAAGTGTTTATTGTTCGGTGATTATTTCATTTAATATTTTATCTGCTTTCATTTTTAGCGAATTTTTATGAAATATCGTGTTCTTTTAAACGAGAAAGAAACTGAGCCGGAGATATTGATTATATTTCGTACTAAATGGGTTTATAAACGCTTCAAAATAAATTGATGTTGGTATAGAATCATGTAGGGCTGAAGAATAAATGAGTTTTTTGCCAGTAAAGTGCGTGTCTGTAATTGAGCCCTTTAAACTTCAGGAAGAAAAATCTTAATAAAACATGAAAATTGAATAAAACAATTATGTTCTATTAAATCATCTTGAAAATAAATTTTTGCTCTAAAAATAGTTTTTAGTATTATTTTATAACTTATACAAAATAAGTTACGTACTATTTCTAAGTTGGAACAGTCCAAATATTTAATTTTTTGAGATAGCGTTAATTGTCTGTTAAATGATTTTGTTACGTTGCAAACTTAATTTGTGACACCTTTTAGCGAATTTTCGAGATATTTTTTAACAGATTATGTATATCCATTAAAAATATACTAAAATGTAAATATGTATTGCTGTTTGACAGAAATTTATTTATTTGATCTCTTAAGCGTCAGAGCATTTACCTTTTGTTGCCCGTTATTTAACTTTGATCATTTAGGGTGTAAAATTTGGGTTAATTTGATTAGTCCCGTCAGTAAGAGAAACTTATTTTTGTAAATAAAAGAAAATCTTAACAGACATTGTTTTAATTACTACACGTTGAAAGAGAAAGCTCCTACCGTCAGTAGTGGCGGTTAGATTTCGATAACCTTTTGGCCAAAATGGTTAACATCATTATCAGTTGGTGGGGCAAACTCATGCTGTCAACCGAGAAATATGTATATACCTTTTAGTTAATGAGACAAACTCTAGGTTACAACCGAGAAATATTTGTATACCTTTTAATTAATGAGGCAAACTCTTGGTTACAACCGAGAAATATGTATATACCTTTTAATTAATGAGGCAAACTCATGATTTCAACCGAGAAATATGTATATACCTTTTAGTTAATGAGGAAAACTCATGGTTTCAACCGAGAAATATGTATATACCTTTTAGTTATTGAGGCAAACTCCTGCTCTCAGCCAAGAAATATGTATATACTTTTCAACTAATGAGGCAAACTTGTGCTCTTAACCATGAAATTTATGTACCTTTCAGTTGTTGAAAAAAACTTAATTAATCATTTAAGAGCTTGAAAGTTGCCTCTCCAGCTGATGATGAAGTTAAGCCGAAACCGGTCCAGTCATATTCAAACCTAACAGCAAGTTTCGACGTATTGCTGATTTTTCAAAAAAAGGAATCAAGTGCTGCTTAATGCTGTGTACTTGTGTATCAATTTGAACGACTTTATTTATTAGAATATCAAGGAAATATATTAATTTCTGATAATAAATGTTTATAACATTTTCCATTTAATTTTTATTTGTAAGAGGATACTTTTTTGTTGAGTCACGGAGAGACAATATTTGCAGGATTTATTAAAATTAATTGTGTTATTATGACCCTTATCTTCAATAAATTTAGTAAATCTGTTACGATGCTATAACTGTAATTAGTGGTTAAATAAGACCTTTAATTATCCAAATAATGAATTGCCCTGTTTTCATCCCAATAATTTATTTGTGTTGTCCTTTGTTTTAAAAACCTGTAGATAATTATGCATTATTATCATCATAATACTAAATAAATTTGTTTGGTTTGTTTTATTTTGATTATATTAGCAAATCTTAAAATATTACGGATTTGTTAATTTTATACGATTTAGTATACATTTTTAATTTCTTTTTGTTTTGTGCCATCACTCAATTAATGTCCTATAATATTTTTAAAAAAATAATATCTTAAAATCTTAGTATCTTGTCAAAAGTAGTATCTTAATATTCCGTAAAAAGTAATTCTTATAATCTTAATATGTTATGAAAAGTATATCTTAAAATTTTAATATCTTATGAAAAATAGTATCTTGAAATCTTACTAATATCTTAAATTAAACGAATATCTTTTCAAACGTAGCATTTGAATATCTTACGCAAAGTAACACTTATTAATCATGATAATATCTTATCATGATTAATATGATATCATATTATTGTTAATTATTTTATCCTTAAGTAACACATAAGGATTAAATATTAATATCTTAAACGTTAACATAAAAGTATCTAAGAAAATTTGTATCTTAAATATCTTTGGAAAAGTAATATTTTAAATTTTAATACATTATAAAAAAGTAATATGTTTATTTTTTAGCTGATTAGAATCTAAATATAGTTTATTTATAATTGTCATTTAAATATACGTTAATAAATAACGGATATAATATGTATTTAGTGTAATTTATGTAATTATTATGACAAATTTTAATTTTATTACTGCATTTAAATCGAAAGAAATTAAATAAATTCATTTATTCTTATATAGTATTAAATAATTTATTCACTTATAGTAATTATGTATTTTATGTCTTATATCATATATTTATTATTAATGAATAAAGTAGTAGTTTATTTATAAACAATACATTTTTATGAAACAAACATTCTTGGCACTATATTTTGAGAATTAATTTTTAAGTTTAATTAAAACATTATTTATTGCTACTTTTAGAATAATTCGTCTTCTTATATTATTTATTGCTACTATTTAAATAATTCGTCTTCTATTTATTATATATTATTATTGCTACTATTTTAGAATAATTCGTTCTTCTTATATTATTTATTGCTACTATTTAGTATAATTCATCTTCTTGTATTATTTATGCGTGTATTATCATTATTATTATTTCTGTTTCAGGTATTAATTTATTTGGGACTATTTTTAGTGATTTGCTATATCATCATTAAATTAAGTCAGTGGTAATATTTTTAATTCATATTTTAAAGTAATAAAATTGATTTAATAACAATTTCTTGACTCAAGAAAAAATTAAATTGACTTTCCTTTATATGTCTTTGAAAATGATGAAACTAAACGGGCGATGTGTTATTATTTATAGTTGTTTACTTGTTTAGTGTCAAAAAGCGGCTAAGGATCCGAAAGCCAATTTTTATAATGAGTTAACTTCGATACTTGCTGTTTTTTGTCAATGTTTCTAATACTTTGCTTCTTTTTAGTGAATTTTACTTGAAAACAGAGTGCGTGTTTTCTTGATCATAAATGCATTTCTTGCTTTCGTTTCAGTACATGTTTTATAGCCTGCACAGCAACGTCACAACTTGTTATTTAATCTTTTGATTTTTTAAACAAAATGTGCATTTATCCCCATAGATATTACGCGCGGTAAAGCATTATTTGCTGTGAATCATTTAAACCTCAGTTTATGCTAAAACTGAGCTTCAAATGCGTGCGAATAATGCTTTGTCTTGCGTTATATCTATGGGATAAATATGAGAAGTTTCTTTAAAAAGTCGAAAAGATTAAATAAAAAGTTGTGACACTGCTGCACAGCTGTATAACCAGGCACTGGAAACCTAATCAAGGAATAGCCTAATAAACAAGAAAGCAAATGCGTGCTGCATTTCAAAGAAAATTCGCCCGGTTTGCCAAATAAGATTTTTTTACTTTAGATCCGTATGGCCTTCTTTTATTACGCACACGACAGTATTTAAATTAATTATACGTCTCTTAATATTTATTTTTATAATTTAATCCCTTTAATATTATTTTATGAAAGTTAAATTATAATATTTACCTTAAATTCATGTTCCGTTTTCTTTGTCTCCTATAAACATATTCCTATTTTTTTTAAACTAACTTAACTTGCCAGTTGAAGGTTTACTAAGTAACTGCGACTTGGAACTGACTTATGACCTCTTTGCCCTACCTCGGCATTGGTACTTTTGATAGTGTTTTTTTAGACAGGTAAAATTCTGTACCGTTAGAATTGTCCTTGAAAGTCCCTTAGTTTTTTAAAGTTTTTTTTGTTCCGAACAGTTGTAGTATTGAATGATTTTTCTATTGTTCAGTTTTAATGTCACCAAGAGGTGGATGCCCTCACCCTGTGTACCTCAGTCTTTACCTTTTTTAGTATTCATTTTTTTAAACCTTATTGTAAATTTTAAGACTTTTCATTTAAAAATAGGACCTTATGGCACGCTTTTATTGCTAATGTTACCTTTTACTTTTCTTCATTTATATGTAAGAAAAGTGTTGTGTTCGCAAAAAATATCCCACAAATTAATCTTTTTCTAAAATCAATATTTAAGTCTAGTTGTACTCTTCGGATACATTTTATGAAAATTGATTTATGACGTCATTATGCGTTATTAGAAAATTCATAAACACGGGAAAATGTTTCGATTGGTTTAAAATTTAGTATGCATGTATTCCATTATTTCAAATTTTATCAAATAACTACTGTACATTTGTTTTGGAAAATTCCACAAATCAAAAAAAAAACATTGGAAGAAGTGTTGGTACAAACCGAAAAGACAGTTGGTTCAAATCGAAATAAAACTTGGTACAAAAGCATCCTTTTAGGTATAAGTAGACTAAGTTTCGTCTCAATACGGCAAGTTATTATCACCTTTTCATTTATCCATATCAGGTGTTATTTTGTCAAAACTAATTTATGCCGGTCAGAAAATCACGCTCATAACATTGAGAAGCTGTTCATGCAGCACTATTTGAGGGGATAGCATACGAGCACCTCCTGACTCCAAAAATACGCATATATATATATATATATATATTATATATATATATATATATATAATATATATATATATATATAATAATATATATATATATATATATATATTATATATATGTTTCTTTATTACTCATTAATATTTTTATTAATTTATTTATTTTCTGTCAAGTTGGCTTTTATTATTTTATTTTTCGTTTTCCATACTCTATTTTTTTCAGTTCATCCTTTTTAAGTTTACCCTATCTTACCTTCCATTATGTAACTCAACATATGTTTACTCAACTAACATAAGCCCCTTGCATCCTTACCCTATCTCTTACATGTCCTCTCTACTATTATTGTGCACCATGTTTAATTTATTACCATAACCATAAAATGACACTTTTGAGTGGATATAGATTTGAGTTATTCTATAAAAAGGAGTTACAAATATTTGAGAGTAAGTATTAAAATAAGTAGTCAAATAATCGTAGTTATAATGTGCTCGGTTTTTAAACTCTAGATAAAATTTTGATTTAAAATGGTTATTTTTAAATACCCACCTTCATGAGTAAGGAGTAGGGGGTATTATAACTTGATATTATTTAAATGCTAATTCATCCTTTTCCTTTAACCTGAAAAACTAGAAGATGAAAAAAGTTGACTTAAATGCATAATTAGAAAAATGCAACGTTTTTCAAACGAAATCTAACATCTAATTATTTCCGTTTTTTTATTCCTTTATCTGATTAATTATGAATTTAAAAAGATATAAAAAATGTTAAAAATAATTCGTAATTTTGTGTAGGTACATTTCCTAACCAATTATAAAGTAGTAAAAAATGGTCGTGTAATTATATCAAGTTATCATTATTTTCTTTGGATGAAAAATCAGTGAGTAAATATATATGTTCTTTAATAAAATTTAAATCGTATTATATTCAAATCAGTTAATGCTGATAATCAGCTGCTTTTAAAAAACATTTTTACTTTCTTTTAAGAAATTTTTAACATCTTGATATAATATTCTAGAAATTAATACATAAACTATAAAAGAGCTTAAAATAAAGAAAATTTAAGAAAATCTAATTACATGTTTTGAATAATCATTATATTCTCACCTTCTAAATATTAAAATAAAGTACAAAAACAAACTGCCAAATATGGAACTATGCATCCCTCTTTTATTTCTAAACAAACTGCCAAATATGAATCTATGCTTTCCTCTTTTATTTCTAAACAGACTACCAAGTATGAAGGTATGCTTTCCTCTTTATTTCTAAACAAACTGCCAAATATGGAACTATGCATCCCTCTTTTATTTTTAAACAAACTGCCAAATATGAATCTATGCTTTCCTCTTTATTTCTAAACAAACTGCCAAATATTTAACTATGCATCCCTCTTTTATTTCTAAACAAACTGCCAAATATGTAACTATGCATCCCTCTTTTATTTCTAAACAAACTGCCAAATATGAAGTATGCTTTCTCTTTATTTACTGCCAAATATGTAATATGCATCTCTTTTATTTCTATACAACTAATATGCTATGCATCCTCTTAAACAAACTGCAGATATGTACTATGAACTACCAATATGAAAACCGAAACAAACTGCCAAATATGAAACTATATTTGTAGGCAAAATAGCTGCCTACGAAAAAAATGCTTGAACTTTAAATTGCTGCACTTTTGATATAATTTAAAAAATTAATTTGAATAAAATAAAATTTAAAATTTTAACAGGACAATTGATAGAGTGAAAAATAAAATAGGATTAAAGTTAGGTGAATTATATAAGAATATGTATGATGAAGTAATTTGAAACAATTAAAGTAATTCATAATACATCAAGGTTTTGTAAACTAAATAATTAATCATTTAAACCCATTATACACAAATTAAATCTGCATTTCATGCATGGAATTACGACCATTGTTTCATTTATTTAAAAATATTTTTTTTAACTTATTATCACCAATTATCACTAATAATTATAACAAATTATCAATAATTTGATAAATTGGCAAATCAATAAATATTTATTTTATAGCTAACATTTAAAAAAGTTATTTGATAAAATTTTAACTATTGCTAATAATGAGATATAACTTGGCACATATGTTAGTTTTATACATGCGGCTACATGCGTGCCAAATCTCAATTTGATGGTATCATTTTTCCGCGTTTTATGATTTTTCGATATTTGAGCGGATTAAAGAGGTCATAAACAAGTATTTTCTGAATAGCACTACTACAGCGGTAGGCTGATTTTTGTACTAAGTTTCAACTCTCTAGCACAGGCCTGGGCAAACTTTTCTACCAAAGGGCCAGTTAGTCTTTTTTAGAGCCAGTCGGCGGCCGCATTCCTTAATTTTAAAGTATGCTAAACCCGCAACAAATAGCAGTTACGCTGGTGTTGTAATAAAGTCAAATTAATTCTCAAAGAATAAGAATTGGGGAACTTTAGCACCAAACGGAAAAAACAAGACGGATTATCTTCCTCAGATCTTGAAATATAACTGAAGGCAAATTTTGCTAGAATACTAGGTGTAAACATAATTTTAAAATATTCCTATGAAATAAGATCAAAAGGGTGGTGGGTTAGCGAGCTATCGAAGGACTGTATTTAGCGTGAGCGCTTTACTTGCCCTCAAGCACTGCGGGCGTTTTTTGAGCGTGGAAACATGATACATATAATATAAGAAAATAATAAAAAGAAAGTACAGCTTACCGAAGTAATTAATCCCAAATTGAAGATGAGGCGGCAAAGTGAAGGGTGTAAAGTGTAGGGTGTATTAGTATGTATATAATGTTATATGTTTTAGGCCTGTGTAAATAAATTATTATAAAAGAAACCTGGTTTCATGAGGGTGAAATAAAGATGAACTCAAACGGATATTTTTACTTTTACGGCACATTTAAATAAGCGAAACTCAAAATAAAATCTACTTCGGAATACTAATTAAAATCTGCGAGAGCGGGCGATGTTCAACAGTACAACGACAAGCGGCAAGTGCGTGTGCGTGTAGGTTTCACAAGCCCTAGCTAACCTTACTCATAGACGTACTAATATAATTGATAAAATAAAGAAATAGATGCGGCCTAAACATACTCCCCCGGGCATGAGTAAGCAAAAATCATATCAAAAAAAAATAAGAGCAATGAAAGGAAAAAAAACTCTTGAGAAAGGAAAAAATCTGAGAGAAAATTATAAAAGTGCAAACTCCAAAATCTGTAGTTGATGTAAATCATAAAAAACTTGAGCTTGCGATAAAAAAAAATAAACTAATCTTCTAAAATAAATGTAGAAAAAAAAAGTTCCTGCTGAAGCGTCCTACTGGAAAGGTAAAGGACACAATTTAACTACAGGTCGACGATATAGGGAATCGCTTATACGAATAGTAGCAACTCGAATAGTATTGTCGGAACCCGGATGCAGTTCTTCAATCACGGCTAAAGGCCACAGCAAAGGCGGACAATCGTCCTTCTGAACAACCACTACCGTACCTATCTTTATCGGGTTAGTAGCAGTATTCCACTTCTCTCTGCTTTGAAGAGTATGTAGATATTCTACGTGCCAACGGCGCCAAAATCTTTGAACCAAGTTATCCAATAATTGGTAACGAGATAAGTGATTAATCGGTTCGAGTTCTACTGCAGTAGCAGGTAATTCAGACAGTGGAACTTGAAGCAAAAAATGCGCAGGAGTAAGAGGCGCAAGATCGTTAGGGTCAGAGCGTAGCAAACCTAAAGGGCGGCTGTTTAAAAGAGCCTCTATTTGGGTTAAAACAGTATAAAATTCTTCCATACTTAATATGATTTTGTGATACGTATTGTAACCTTCATAGTTAGATATAAGCTTAAACAAATGGGTTTTGACACATTTAACTTGGCTTTCCCACAATCCTCCAAAATGTGGAGCAGACGGGGGTTACACATCCATTTAATACGACTCTTAGACAGAGCTGTGCAAGCGTATTATTATATTCGTCACTATTAGTCAAAGTAAAAATTTCATTCAGGTAGGCTCGGGCACCGATAAAATTAGTGCCGCAATCCGAGTACATACACTCAACTGGGCCCGGCGAGATAAAAATCGTTTAAATGCGTTCAGAAAAGTTGGGGTTGATAGATCAGAAGCTACTTCGATATGAATGGCCTTGACACAAAGGCAAACAAATAAGCAAATATAAACCTTCTGTGTTTTGACACCTCTCTTTCTATAAGGAGTTACTAGAAAGGGCCCCGCGTAATCTACACCCGTGTGTAGAAAAGGTTTAGATTGAGTTACTCTAGGTTTAGGTAAATCGGCCATAAGTGGAAAAATAGGTTTAGGGCGAGCACGAAAACATAAATTACAAGAATGAACTCTCTGACGCACGAGTCCACGACCACCGAGTATCCAGAATTTTTGTCTAATAAGGCAAAGAACAAGAGTCGGCCCGGTGTGAAAATTAGATTTATGATAGAAATCGATAAGATTGTAGACAAATGCATCCTTCTTGGGCAACAATATTGGATGCTTTGTAGAAAAGTTTAAATCAGAGTGAGAGAGCCGGCCCCCGACCCTAATTATCTTATTTATAGGGTCAATAAAAGGATTTAGTTTTTGAATAGACGAGGGGCATGGCCGGTTATTTTTTATACAATCATATTCATGAGAAAAATACTCTTTTTGAATAAATTTACAGAATTTAATTTCAGTGGAATCGAATTCAGAAGGATAAACGAATCTATTGTAAGTTTTATCACTATCACGACGTAAATGTTTAAAGCGAAAAATATAAGAGGAGACGCGTATTAATATATCATAATCCAGGTATTTATTTATTAAGAAACGAAACATACAAAGCTCATTACGTTCAGTATAGTTTGTATTAATAAACACTTTGCTTGTCTTTTCTTCGTCAATTATTAATTCATCCCTAGGCGGACTTACGGCCGAAACCGGCCAAAGGTTAGGATCCTCAATTAGCCATTGAGGGCCAGAAAACCAGAGTTGGTGTTTTAGTAATTCTTGAGGCGTCAAACCTCGACTTAAACAATCTGCGGGGTTCTCAATACCCGATACATGCTTCCATTTTAATGTAAATGGAGCGGCTTGAATTTGTTTAACACGATTAGAAACAAAAGAATTCCATCGGTTTGAAGAAGATAAAATCCAGTATAAAGCGATCGAGGAATCAGTAAAAGCATAAAAACAAGAAAAAATAAAAATAGGTTTATATGAATCAATGACAAAAGTGTAAAGTTGTGCGAGAAGATTAGCCGCACATAATTCCAATCTAGGAATAGTTAAAATATTTTCTTAGCGACTTTTGTGCGAGATGCTAGAAGAGTTACGCGGACTTCACTATCAATTACTGTACGCACATATATGACAGCTCCATAAGCTTTGAGGCTAGCGTCACAAAAACCAATAAGCTCTGCCTTAACTTCAGGCTGGAGACCGATATAACGCGGTATCTTAATGGTTTTTATGGCAGGTAATTGTTTAAAAAATAAAACCCATTTTTCTTCATAATACTAGACTTAGGGTCTAAACTTAGTGTCCCAAGCGACTTGTAGAGTCCATAGTTCGTGAAGTAAAAGTTTTATAAAAACAGTAATAGGCGATAAAAATCCTAGAGGATCGAATATTCGGGCTAACAAAGATAAAATCTCTCTTTTAGTTTCAGCTCTATCGGGAATAAACGTCGTATATAAAAATATCACAAGATGCGGTCCAACGAAGTCCTAAAATTTTTAATGTTAGGTTACTATCTATGTTAAAATTATTGGTAGGCATTTTTACTTCTTCAGGTAGAGTATTTAAAAATAAAGTAGAGTTTGAACACCATTTTACTAAGTCGAAACCTGCGGACTTAAACATAGCAACTAATTCTTGATAAGCGAGCGAAGCCAGCGATAAATTTGGAAAACTACGACAGTAATCATCAATATAAAAATCATTTTTTATATATGCTAAAGCATTAGGCCATAATTCGGCGGAGTCCATGGCTAACTGTATTAAAGTCCTTTGCGCTAAATATGGAGAAGGTTTGACACCGAAAGTTACAGTATTTAGAGTATAAACAGCTACACATTCGTCTGGAGAAAATCTCCAGAGAAATTTTTGATATTTACGGTGCTCCTCGTTTTATCAGTATCTGCAGAAACATCTGCTTTAAGTCAGCGGTTACGGCGATTTCATAAGCGCGAAATCTCAATAAAAGAGAGCGTAGGTCGGTATGAAGTTTAGGTCCCGTGTATAAAACATCATTTAGCGATAAACCTGATGAAGTGGGGGCGCTAGCGTTCCAAACAACGCGTAATTTCATGGAAATACTATCAGGTTTCAGAACATGATGATGGGTAAAAAACAACCCTCATCAGAGCTATCTAAACAGAGCGATATATGACCTAAATTTAAATGATCTTGAATAAAAGAATGATATTGTTCTTTAAATATTAGGTTGTAGATCTAAGCGTTTTTCTAGAGATAAAAAACATTGCATGGCCTTAAACCAAGAGCTTCCTAAGTCAGTAGGAGGTCGTTTAAACGGTAAAGCTACAGAATAACGACCATCAGCGTGTCTTGAAACAGAGCGCGTAAAAATATTTTCACATTCATGGTCAGATGACAAAATCGAAGGAGTAAAAGCGTTATTGGGAATATCTTCCAAATCCCAAAATTTAGAAACAAGTTTTCTAAATTAGAATCTTTATCTTCTAGAAGAGTGCAGTAAGTGCAAGTGTTATTAAGTGGCAAGACGTCAGAGGCTTGCCCCATAAGAATGTATCCAAGACAAGACCTGAGCGCGACCGGAGCGTCTTTAGGGCCATAAATATTACCTGCGTTTAGTAGATAAGGAAAAATCGATGCCCCTAAAATTAAATGTATTTCACTAGGAGTATCATAGTTATCATCGGCTAATATTAGACCTTCTAAATGGGAAAATACATTTTGAGTAACAACAGAAAGCACTAGGTAAGACACCCGTAACCTCGTCCATAACTAGAGCGTCAACGGTAAAACTATGTTTATTATCTAAGCGAGAAAAAAAAGTAAAGCGAGTAGAATATTTAATTGGATGCTTCACAGAACCAACACCCAAAATATATGTATCTATTTTTCTTTTTCTAAGTCCTAACTTATCACAACATTCTGTAGTAATAATATTAGATTGACTTGCAGAATCAAGCAGAGCGCGTAGCGTAATGTTGACATAAATCATATGACTTATCAAAACAAAGGCGAGATTAAATACGTAACAAGAGGGAGTAGTATCGAGGAAAACTCTCCCCTCCCTGACTAGATACAGCGCAAGTAAAACAAGGATAGAAGGGTTTAATAAAATCTATAATTAGACTATATGACAATAATAATGTTAGGCGCGTAAAGATTTAATAACTGATAAGCGTGATACAAATATCCGGCTCGAAGGACCAAAATATGGTGGGTTAGCGAGCTATCGAAGGACTGTATTTAGCGTGAGCGCTTTACTTGCCCTCAAGCACTGCGGGCGTTTTTTGAGCGTGGAAACATGATACATATAATATAAGAAAATAATAAAAAGAAAGTACAGCTTACCGAAGTAATTAATCCCAAATTGAAGATGAGGCGGCAAAGTGAAGGGTGTAAAGTGTAGGGTGTATTAGTATGTATATAATGTTATATGTTTTAGGCCTGTGTAAATAAATTATTATAAAAGAAACCTGGTTTCATGAGGGTGAAATAAAGATGAACTCAAACGGATATTTTTACTTTTACGGCACATTTAAATAAGCGAAACTCAAAATAAATCTACTTCGGAATACTAATTAAAATCTGCGAGAGCGGCGATGTTCAACAGTACAACGACAAGCGGCAAGTGCGTGTGCGTGTAGGTTTCACAAGCCCTAGCTAACCTTACTCATAGACGTACTAATATAATTGATAAAATAAAGAAATAGATGCGGCCTAAACAAAGGGATAGTATTTTATCAACTCCTTTTCGGCAATTCACAGAAGGCAAAATAGCTTTTTTTTATCTTATTATTGTGAAAATAAAAATTCACTAAAAAATTAGAATTCGCCAAATCTGACAATGAGAATTTGATATGAAAGGCGGCCGCTCTTTATGTAACTGTTTCTTATCTTACTAGTTTTTGTTTCTCCAAACTTTAAAGTTAAAGTAACAATCCATTATTTCCTTATCTTGATATCTAACTTTTCATAATAACTTTGAATTAAACAATTTATTTGCTTATATACCTAATATTTTTCTAAACATTTTAATTTTGCCCGCGGGCCACATAAAAATGCTCTGCGGGCCGTAGTTTGCCCAGGCCTGCTCTAGCATAAATACACTAGGAGCTATGATGATAACAAACACACTCATACTGATAACTTTGTGAAAACTACTCCCTAAACCATAAACACCTAAATCGGATAATTTCGTTGTCATCCCGATTTAGGATTTTTTTACAAACACAATACTTTTCCTATCTACGTACGGTATAAATGAAGAAACGTAATAAGTAGTTTTTATAATATTTGTAACAAAATATGAGGCAAAAGTTCAAATAACATTTAATTAAGAAATATATTACGGTTTTTGTTACTGTTTAACTATGATAAAAGTTTAACCAAAGAGAATTCAATAATTATACACTATTATGAAGTCGCTTGAATACATTATTCTAAAGATTGACATTTAAACATATATAAATGTCAATCTTTAAGTAATGAATTAATGGGACGTTATGATAAAATATGACTCATTTATTCTTTATTGGTAAAAGTAAAATTTTCGTATTTTCTGTGTTAAATATTATAATTAATATTTATTTATAAATAAATAAGTTATTATAGACCAAGAGCCCAGGGGTGTTTTGTTAATAAAAAGTGTAATGGCTGGAACCGATCTCAATATTTCGTAAATATCTTTCTGAACAAGGATCTGCAATTCTGCCGACTCGTATCGAATGGATGTCCCAGGCAGAACCTTTGACCCCTAAAGTGCGTTCTGCCTAGGACACCCATCCGATACGAGTCGGCAGAATTGCAGATCCTTGTTCAGGAAGGTATTTACGAAAAATTAAACCCATTTCCAGCCATTACACTTTTTATTAACAAAACACCCCTGGGCTCTTGGACTATTATATGTGGAAAAAGTAATTTCATATTATACTTTATTGTCGTCTTGGTTGTTAATGAATTAGGTATCTCGGAGGTCTGGGGTTCGCTCCCAGGTTACTCTTAGTTTATAGATTATTGTTACAATTAATTGTCGCTAAATTTAGTTACTACTTGAGCGTAACGTTTAGAACTACCACAACCATGTTAGTTGATTCCCGAAGGGGTTATTCCTGATAAGGCGAAAGGCTCTAAATTACCATTACTATTATCATTACTTTGTTTGAGAATTTTCAAATAAATCACCATTCATACTTTCTTTGATTTGATGTTTAATTAATAAATTTCTCTTTACCGCCTTAAAACATATTAACATGTTTAAAAACAAACACAAAACGAAGTTATTACATCACTGACAAATTGTTTCACGTATCAACACCAAGTTGTATTCAAAGACAAAAGAATGACTGTCTATAAGACGTATAGTGTAGTAGGCCATAATGGGGGTAAGGGTTCGAGTCGAGGTCGGAACCCAATCATTTAATAATTTATGTACCAGCCTTCCATACCCGACTCCTTTAATCATAGATTATTTCAATATTAACAGCATAATAAAACCAAAAAAATGTATATATGTTTTTCATTAACTTAATTATAATTAATTGTAATTAAGTAATTCTTATGTAGCTTAATCTTTTAAAAAATTATGTTTTTTTAAATACTTAAATTTCTTTTAAATTTTTCTTTCCCTTTTGCTTTATTCTTTTTTTTTATTCTTTTTGTTATATTTTAATTTTTTCTCTATAAAAATGTACAGTGCCATCGCTTCCTTGCCTTGTTTTAGATCATATTAAAGATAAAGTTTAATTTTCTTTATTACAACATTTCTGTGCTAAAAATTTCTTTTACGTACATAAAGATTTTAAAGTTTATAACTGTAAATATTTGTAGTTTATGACAGACATTTACAAAAATTGAAATTAATTTTTTTTAATCAATAATATTTTTTTTTCATATCGAACCTTACTATTTACTAGATCAACCTGTTAATAAATATGTCCTTAGAGTGAGTGTGAATGGAGTCCATTATAAAAAATGAAAGAAAAGAAGTCTCTCCACAAGATAAAACTTTATTGGGAAAGCGCTTTCAACCTAACTAGAGGCCATCATCAGTGCACTGATGATGGCCTCTAGTTAGGTTGAAAGCGCTTTGCCAATAAAGTTTTATTTTGTGGAGGGACTTCCTTTCTTTCATTATTGTTAATAAATAAGTTGAGCTGTGGAGTTAATCAATAAAAAGAATTGAAAGAAACAGTCTCTCCACTGATTTAAAAGATAATGTATTGACAGAGCCAGCTTTCAGTTTTAACAAACCATCATCAGTGCCGATGAGTCGAGAAGAAAGAGTCAAGCAACAGACTCAGTCAAAACTGTTGTCAAGCAACAACAGTTGTCCAAAACCTTGAAACGAACTCAACAACCTGTTAACTGTTGTTTTGTATTATTTCTATTTCAATGGTTTGTAAGGCTATTCACATCTAAGGTGGTTAAGCCCTAGTATTGGTGGTTAAGCAATATTGTTTTATTGTTTACTGTCAGTATTCTCATACAGCAATAAAAAACACCAAAATCTCTAAAAAACGTTTATTGACATAAACAGAGACGGCTTCCCATCTTACAATCGTCATCAGTACCTAACCCAACAAATATTATACAAAGAGATAAACTGACATTTGGTGTTACTAAGTATAGATAAAATTGGCGGTATTACGAGAGGGAGGGGGTAATTACCCCGCTCCCCCCATGATCCAAGAAAAAAAGGAAAAGGAAAGAAAACATATATTATTATATATATATATATATATATATATATATATATTATATATATATATATATATATAACCTTATATTAAGAGTTTATTGTTTTATCTTAAAATAATACTTCGTCATAAATTACCAGCCCTACACTAAACCCTAACGGTAAATACGGTCTATTTAATTGGTAATACTATGGTATCATTTTATTGAGTTAAATTATTCTATTTTGAAACTAGAAAATATAAATTAATACGAAGCAGTTTATGTACGGCTAGACAATATGTCTCACACTGTTGAGTCATCAATAATATAAGAAATATGCAGTAATCTTAATTCAAATCTCTCCAGACTGTATGTCTGGTTTTAAGTCTATTAAGAGATAATAAGATCAACAAATGATTAATTGTAAAGGATACTAATATAATATTATAATAACTTCAGGCATTGTAATAATATATATATATATAATATTATATATATAATATATATATATATATATATATATATATATATATATAATATATATATATATGCACGGATGATAGCGATAGCTTATTTGTAGGTTTAAAAAGCCACAAAAGTTTTATTATGTGGAGAGATTTCTTATTTTTTATTGATTTTAATGGACTCCATATGTTCCCATTCTAATCCAATATTTTGATATTTTGTTGTTACCAAATATTTTACGAATGGCTTGGCTGTTTTTTTTCGCTGTTATCAATATTCTGATGCAAAATCAAAACAGGAGTAGAGTCTGATTTATAATTATAAACGCTTAAAGATTAAAGCTGTAAAGATTAATAGAAGTAGTAAATATTAGAGGGGCAGAGAGTATGTTAGTGGGGTAAAGTGCTAAAAACTTCAACAACCTACCTAACTACCAGTTAAGACATTAAACCTCATCCAACTTCCTAAAACCTTCATCATTTCCCTGAAATAAAAAGTTTATTATTACTTCAGAGTATTTAAAAAGTATTTTTATTGTGTTATTTTTTGATAAATTTGTGTTTAAAGAGTAAAGTAAAAGAATATGTCTATAAATAAAAGCGGTTTTACGGATGTTTTATTATAAAAGGTTTGAATTATGGCTTTTGGGGAGGCTGAATTTAACACAATTAATTACTTTAGTGTCTTTGTTACTTCAGGTTTTCCCCCCGGTGCTCAGGTGCCCCGCTTAGTCCTAGCTCGTATAACAATATCTGCCCCTATGAATCATTCCCCCGGGGGGAGGGGGACTGAACTTGAACCCTGGCTCTCTTTTCTCTTAGATTTATCGAGGAATTGGTCCCCCCACCAAACCTTTTTGGCTTGTTTCCTTTTGTTACTAATCTTTTACAAATAATTTGCTAAAATATACTTTTAAGATATTATCACGGAAGTTTTATTGACCTATTGATTAATTTAATTTAATTTATTAATTTGAATGAATTTACATGTTTAATTGTTTGCAAATCCGTGATGTAAGTCATTTCATCGTTACATTTCTTTATTATTTTCTTTAAAAAAAATTGTTTAAAGAAATTAATATGACAAACTAAAAATTACAGTAATTTTTGTTTGATTTTTATCTTCATCTCACAAACTTGAAATATTTGTATTTATGATAAAGAAAAAACCTTAAAAAATTCGATAATTATGAGGCCCTTATATAGTAATTTGACTTTATCTGTACGCCTAATTATAGTTACAATTAGGCGTACAATATGCCTAATTATAGTTACAATTAGGCGTACAATAGGTCTAATTATAGTTACAATTAGGCGTGCACTGCTACGGTACCGGCTGGGCAGTCGAGAAGTCGGTCAGTCCCCACACTCCATGGACCGGTGCCATGGGCTAGGCTTCGTCATCGTCAGGTGACGAACCTTCGGATGATCAGGAGCCATTCCTTTTTAGGGGTGTTAGCTGCTTTGATTCCGAGAGATAAAGCTTTCTCCTAGAGGCCGTCGCGTTTCCCCTCCGTTGACACAAAAAAAATATATTGACGTGCAATATGTTATTGGCATTTAGTTTATTTCTTATAAAAACAGGGTTTTATTTAACAAAGCGTTTCAGAATTTTGGGAACCGAAACAGTCATTCAACCAAAGTCGGTTAACGATATATGTATACATATATATATATATATATAATATATATTATATATATATATATATATATATTATATATTATATATATTTATATATATATATATATATATATATATATATATATATATATATATATATATATATTATATATATTATTATATTATATATATATATATATATAATATATATATATATATATATATATATATATATATAAATAAATACTTGATAAATGTACTTTCATAGTACTCTGATATTTTAATAAACCCTTTTTAGAGAATTGTCAAGTCAAATTACGCTAATGAGGTCGTCTTAAAAAACAGAAATAAAAACCCATTAATATTTTCCTATAATTAAGTACTCTTTTTTTTAGTTGAGAATATTTCTTAATTATTTTTTCTTGCTTTAATTGTTGTAAATAATTGCTTATTGATTGCTTGTCGGCACTTGAAATATCAAACGGATTAGGTCAGTGCTCTTAGAAAGCAATTTACAGGTAATAATTTTTAAATGTTGAGCTATTAAGTAGTTACTTGATATTAAACTATGCAAGAATGGAATAACTGGAAGTTGGTTTGTTCAAGCAGTGCAGAGAAGAGGTTGGGGGTGTTTTACTGCTACTTCTAACCATCTGCTAACAAAATTTGTTGAATCTCTCTTTCTATTTTGGTTGGCCATCTCCTCTTGAATATTATTATTATTCATGTAAATACAAGTCGCCTCCACAGTGGAGGTGGATCCGTTCAAGTATCTGTATTTATTTGACATAAGACAACTTGGAGGTTCTGGGTTCGTATACTAGGTTACGCTCTCAATTTATAATGATTATTGTTAATTATTGTCATATTAGAATTTAACTCTATAAGGGTAACGATTGATACAATCAACCAGAGGTGTTTTCCGCGATAGAGATCTGATTGGTCTCACTATTAATCTAGTTCGGGCTAACCATTTACCTGGTTTGGGCTAACTATTGACCTAGCTTGGGCTAACTATTGACTTCGCTTGGGTTAACTATTGACCTTGCTTGGGCTTGAACTGGCTTGGGCTAATCATTGACCTAGCTTGGACTAACTATTGACTTAGCTTGGACTAACTATTGACCTTGGGCTAACTATTGACCTAGCTTGGGCTTGAACTGGCTTGGGCTAACCATTGATCAAGCTTAGGCTATTAACCTAGCTTGTGCTAATTATTATCCAAGCTTAGGCTAACCAGTGACCAAGCATAAGCCAGCTATTGATCTAACCATTGATCAAGCTTAGGGTAACCATTGACCTAGCTGGGCTAACCATTGACCTAGCTTGGGCTAACTATTGACCTAGCTGGGGCTTGAACTGGCTTGGGCTAACCATTGATCAAGCTTAGGCTAACTATTAACCTAGCTTGGGCTAACTATTGTCCAAGCTTAGGCCAACCAGTGACCAAGCATAAGCCAGCTATTGACTATGTGGTCTTAAGTATGCCAATGTCAAAATTACAAAAACAAATTCTGTATATTAAATTTATGTATATTCTATAAAATACTGTTAACACAAAATTTATCCTAAATTACATAAATTATAAATCATATATGATAAATGACTTAATTTATTTAGTTTGTTAGAATCATCGTGTAGCGTGCTCCAACTGACAAAAAATTCAAGTCTAAGTATAGTGAAGTATTGTAAGCATTAAGCATTACGCTATGAGCTTTATTACGGGGGATAATTAAGATCTATACTAGCGATATAATTCCACCCCGAGCTCCACTTAGGCCCCTATTAATCATCCCTAGCTCCTATATTAATGTCCTCTTTTCCTGCGTTTTTTACTCCCCGGTATTTTTGATGTCACTTTTCAACCACCCACTGGAGAAATATTAATTTTAATGATATATTAGAGTTTACCTTGAAAGCATTTTTTAAACAAGTGATAAAGCATCCCTGCTTATCTATCTTATAAACGCTTTAGCGTCTTTAAAAAAATAACTTTATTTTTCTCTTGAAATGGTAATTTTCTTAGAAGACTTATTTAAAAAAATGCCTAAAGGACATATTTTTCAAATATTAGACCACAAGACTTATTTTCATACCTATTTTAGAGTAGACTTATTTTCATTCATAATTTTAGAGTAGACTTATTTGTATACCTATTTTAGAGTAGACATATTTTCATTCCTATTTCAGAGTAGACTTATTTTCATACTTATTTTAGAGTAGATTTATTTTCGTCATTAATGAATTAGCAAAATTTTCTTAAAATTTAGGTGTAGGTTTATCTCTCTGTTAGCATTAGTACAATTTTTATCGAATGACTGTCAAACAACTTTCATGTATTTAAAAGAAATTATAAATCGAATAATTTCGATCTAATTAAGTTTCTATAAAGTATCTAATTTCGATTTCGTCTAATTAAGTCGAAATTTATGATAAATATATCCTTTCATGTTATAAATGGGTATACTGATTCATTTCAAAACGGTGTGTCTATCTAAGGTTTTTTTGTTAGATCACAAATGTTAAGCGGCATAGAGGAAGGTCAGTGCTAAGGACAAACAAAGCGAGCAGACTTACTGAAATATAAATTTGGGAATACCACATCCTAAAGACGAGCGAAGCGAGTCCGAAGTTTGAGGATGAGCTTAGTGAATCCGATATGGTATGGAAATGTTCTGAGGTACCCCGTACGTGAATTTTTGTAATTACTCAAGTTAAAATACGCTATAATATAATATTTTAGTTACTTCTTTTAATTATAATATACCTCTATAATATATACACACATACTTTCACTGGTTTTTCTTTTATTAAATTAAAATCAAACCTAATAAAATAATATATTAACTATACGAAGGCTCTGATATTTTTTATATGATCAGCTGATCCAGACAGACATTAAACACTATAAAAATAATATTAACTATACGAAGGCTCTGATATTGTTTATACGATCAGCTGATCCAGACAGACATTAAACACTATAAAAAATATTAACTATACGAAGGCTCTGATCATCCAGACAGACATTAAACACTATAAAAAATATTAATACGCTCATGATGACAAAAAATACGCTGATCGACGAACAGGCATTACACCTATAAAAATGCCGTTTATACTGGGGGTTACTAGGATTAGTCACGGGTAGGTGTCACGTGGGCATACTTGCCGGGCTTTAGTTGAGAGGACCTTACCCTAGCGACTCTCGCTCTATCTGTTGTCAAACAACTTGAACTAACTACTATCTCAAACCCCGCCTAAAACAAGTCTCATTTCAAAAATTCCCTTTTTGTTGCGGCTTTTAATGCCGAACTTCTTCTGTTGTTTTTCACATAATTTTTACGATATTTTAATATGGATTAATGATATTTTTAATGATATTATAATATTCGTTATATTGTTGTATAAATTTATTTAATTCTTTGATTATACACTTGTATTATTTATTGTTTGCCTGAGGTTCTACTTTATATTTCTGTTCAGGCAAAAACAATATAACATTATTATTAAATTAATTATCCTAATTGATTTAATAACTAGTTTAATTTAATTATATTTTTTTTATAATATACAAATCAGATTGTAATAATTTTCATAATTATTTTTACTTTTCCTTATTTCAACCGCAATTATATGGAAAAAGTATTGTTTTATTTGGAATTTATTTTCTTGACATCCTCAAAAAAATATATCCATCCTTGACACAATATAATTGTGCGAAAGACAATGTCAAATGATGACGAATGTCGAATGATGGAACAGTTCCCAGATGTAGCATTGCATTTTGCTTGTTACATTTCCTAGGTGTCTCTTGCACAATTATAATGTGTCAGTTATTCATGTTTTGCAAAACTCGGTAGTATCAAATATACATCCATCCTTCTTGTTTATAATTTCAAAGTGAATCTGAGAGTGAAGTCAGATATTTTTAACAGATTAAAAAAAATGTACAGAATTTTACTTTATTTTAGAGTCTTTATTACTTAGAGTACTTTATTTTAATGTGACAGTTATATAGCTTAGTGAGAGATGAAAGATTTATGTGGCAAAATGTATCTTGCCCCAGCTATTTTATTAGGCCAGGTATTTATTGAGTTACTGTGCATTATGTATACCTGTTTGCTAACTCATAGTTTAGTTGTCTATAAGCTGTAGTACGTGGTGTTAGTAAAATTTACACTAAACATATTTTAAAAGTTTCTTTTTTGTGGCCTAATAAAAGTAATAAAGAAAAACATATTAATTACTCTAAAGTCCTTTTTTTTATAAATTTTTATAAAAACAGATTTGAACTAAAAATTGGTCTTTAACAGGGACAAAATATAAAATATAAATTAAAAAAGACAATTTGCAAACTACTTCATATTGCATCCTAATAGTTTGGTTTAAGCTATGTTTAAAAACCATTAATAATTGTTACGTTCAAGAATTTTTTAAAAAATCAGTGTTATCAATACATTTACATTGCGAGATAAATTTTTGAAACTAAATTAAGAATTTCTAAGTCTCAAGAGTTCCTTATTAAATTTGAATAAGTGCAATTTGAAGTATTTTGTAACTTGTGTTTATTGATTTATATTTTATATTTTGTTAAATTCTGGTGAAGACAAATTTTTAGTCGAAAGCTTAGTTATTTTATTTATAAATAATGGACTTTGGTGTTAGTAATCTGTTTTTTATTTACTAACATATTGTTAGATACAGTAAGAACTCTTATTGGAAAGCAGCGCTTTTTGTTAGAAGTGTCATTAAGTTGAACTAACAGCTCTGTATAGGAATTGTTACAGACTCCCTTAAAGAATAATGGTAGATGAATCTCTCCTCCCTTTAGGGCCGGGTTCCATGGTTTTTATACCCACCCTTTTAAACAGCCATATCTTACCCTACCATTCCCTTTAATGGTCGTACTTCTACCTGCACAGTCCCTCATTATACAGTGACCCTAACACCTTTAAGATGCTTCTGGCTTGTGCACACACAATTTATTGCCTTTTTATAAGTTGTGGAGTTAAAAAGCCTAAACCTAATTTTATTACTGCAAACATAAGGGCTTAACCATATGTTTATCCCCTACCGAAGTTAAAAATCACTAATTAAAAACAAACCTGACTAATTGGGAATTCGAACTAATCAAGCAGAAATTTTTAATTAGCACTAACAAAGGAAAAATTTATGGATATTTTTTCACTTTTAATTAACATCAACATTTTAACCAAAATGGTGCTACTTTCTTCTTTTCAAAATTTTCTTTTAAAGATTGCCGCACTAATTTTGTCCATATTTGTCATTTTACCCCTGAGTAATTCAGTTTCAGCATTTTTTTTTTAGATGGTTTTTATTGTTAATTAAATTCAGTTCACGATGAGGACATGTCTGTCAGATTTGTTTTTGCGAAATACGTGATCAATTTACTAATATTCAGCTCAGCTCTAATGTATTGGAAGGCAATTACCAACAAGCCTTAACCAATTTGTAATTCTAATTATAATTAAAAATATTTTATACACGGCCCATCTACAAATGTTATTAGTATTTTTCCAAAATTGTTATTTTTTGACAGATTTCGGTTTTTTGTAAAATTTATTTGGAGACATGAAGCTTTGTTCCTCTTGGCCACTCTGCGGCAAGGCGTTGAGTGAAAATGCTTGGTTATAATCAAAATTTTGTAAGCAAGCTTGATTGGCTGGACTTTTAGTAAAAAAAATAAATAAAAATTTATAAAACTGAAATTTGAGTCGTATGCATATGAATTAAGGCGTGTTTATAGTTAAAAGGATTGTTTATTTTTGTAAATGCGCAACTGCTGCTAATGAGTTAGTTAGCTTAGCTAAATAGGATATCTATCTTTAATGGATTTATCCGTAAATTCCGGTAGTGAAGTCGAGGTTTTGTAATATTTTCCAAAACTTATCTATGGAGCAAGATACTTCTTTATGATACTTGGTATAGTATGAAACATTTTCTAGCTTTAAGAAATTTCTTTACTACCCCTTTTGTTCTTTCGAAAAATTACCCAAAAATTCTTTTACATTGCTTAGAATAATTTTGAAAAATTCCGGGGAATATTTTTCTCTTGGTATTCTAATTACATACTTTAACAGCCATGTCTTCATATTTTTTCGTCTAAGTTTGAAAATATTATACAAATTTTTCAAACTTTTTTGTTGGAAAAATTGTTGTTGCAGAATCATTGTTTGCAACAAACAAATCGTTGAATACAAAAACAAAATTGCCAAAAGTTAAGGTTATATTAACTCAAATTTAATTACCTATTGTTTTACAGTGTTTCTATATTTAAATATGGAAGATCTTAAATATGAAATTAAGACATAATTTTAAAATTGCCTTTTGCAAGTGCTGTGCTTATTAGAAACAGGACTTAAATTGTGGCAAACTAAAGTTATAAAAGAGTTACTGTCTTTTAATTTTGATATTTTGCTTGGAACTGGAGATAATTTAATTTAAGTTAATTTTGCCCCCCTCCCTCTACTCTTATCTGAACAGCCTTATAGGTTACTGAAGCTCTATAAGAACTTCACTCATAGAATCGCGACAATTTCTTAACATTGTTATACATAAAATTTTCTTTTCCTTATAATTTATTACTTTTTTGCTTCGTATTAAAAAATGATACGATTCTATTGAACAACAACTTTCAACGTATACATTTTACTGTCATATAATGCCAGTGGCATGTATATGGCATATTAATACATTAAGTAAGGTTAAACGTCTGCTCTTCCAGTTCATCTTTTGCTAAGAGCGTTTATTACTTCTGAAAATGGAATAGCATTAATACCGAAAGCCGGAATCCGAAGTTAAAAAGTTACAGGAAAATAAGCTTCTTGTATAATTGAAATTCCAAGCATTTCCTAAGTCAGTAATCTTTAGTCACATCTATTTATACATAGTTTTGATTCTTGTCAATTCAAATTGCAATAAAATCATTTTTACAAACTTGACAGATTTCCACTTTGTTAAAACCGTCTTTAATAAGTGACAACAGCGCACTCCATTTCATCATATTTTATTCGATCCCCCTCCATAATGTAACAATTTTCGTACTTAATGAGCAATTTTATTTTCTGTGCAAATTTTACCTAAATGTTATATATTCAACTACACTTCACTATAACACTCACTGATATACTATAATATTGTTAGGTAAGGTTATGTCTTTTTTAGTTAATATATAAGTATAGTGTAAGGAACGATATAACCTTCCCCTTATAGTCAATCTAGCGGTTATTGTTCTCCTGGGTGTCGTCCTATACCCAAACAAATACATTTATAACTAAATAAATCTTTTATTTACCAGGCAGTTTCCCTAGCGTGATTCAGCTCTCCCTACCGTTCTGTCCCTCAACGAACATTACCTTTAATTCTTAATTTTAATGACTAATACAACAGAGCTTTCCAGAGAATTATTCTGTTTAAATTTTATTTTATCTTCTTGGAATAAAACCAAAAATTAAAAAATACACCTAAATCTATTCCATCTGAACTTGAATCTACTCTTCAGTTTGAAGGGTTAGCATCCATAAAGCATTAAAAGACATCAAAAACAAACAAACAAAAACATTTCTTCTAATTCTTGTAAAATTCGTCTGTGCATAGTGTTGCTTAATGTGCGTTTTGTCAATTGCGTTTTGCTTAATTGCTTCCACTCAATTTTTCTTATAGTTAGAAATCTTATAGTTTTTTAAGTCTTTCGTAATTTAGTAAATCTGATTATCGGTTCCACTTTCTTCTTCTAATTCTTGTCGATATCTCCTATCCTATACTTAGTGTTTCTGAAAGTGTAATTTGTCAATCTGTTAATTGCTTTCATTCATTTCTTCCAATTTGTCTTAGAAATCTCCTATCCTTTTTTTGTGTTTTGTTGATCTTTTGATCGCTTCTTCCAATGTTGTCCGTCATGGTGTTTCGTAATGTGTGTTTTGTCAATCTAACGATTGTTTCAACTCATATTTTCCAATTTGTTTCTGTATTAACCTGCCTTTCTTAGTGTTTCTTAATTTGTATTTTGTCAATCTGACGATTAATTTTTTTCAATTTGTCTAGAAATGTCTTATCCTTTTTAATGTTTCTTAATATATGTTTTGTTAATCTATACTTACTTTCACTCATTAATTTCCAATTAGTTTTAAAATCTCCACTCCTCCTTAGTGCAACTTAATGTGTGCTTTGTCTTTCTGCTGATTGCGTTTACTTCCTGAAAAAAAGCTGTGTAGATATAGCTGAAAAAAAATCAACATGGCTGTATATAAAACTTAATTGGGAGACCATAAATTAATTTTATTTGATTCTAACTCAACATTGAGATCCGTCCGGTGTGTCTTTATTTAAAAACGGATAAATACTGAAGTATTAATACCAGGATACGAAGCAGGTTGAAGCTGATTCCATTGTTCATTCCTTTATCATCCTGATTTACCTCACTAAAGGATGTTCAAGTCTAACAATTCCCACCATCCATTATATTTCAGTTATTTGAGTTGCCGATTTTTTTTCATGTTTATATTTTTTTTCCATGATTGTATATTTCTTTTTTTACGATATTGGATGTGGAGTGAAAACAGTAAAGTTAGTTATGTTAGTAAATCTATGGGCAGCAAAATGATAAGCGAGCCATATGAAATCCTCTGGGATCCGCCTCTCACCCTTTTGAACGGAACACAAAAAAAACTTGCAATTAACACGAACGAAGGGGGCGGAAAAATTCATTTATAAAAGAGGGGTTGTAGGTAGTGTTTGTGAGGCGTAAAATGAACCTGGGAGGGTCGGTCCACACAATCATAAATTGGTAAGGCCCGGGGTATAATCTGGGCCAGAGGCTGATTTGCGATTCCTCTGCCTTCCTACGGACCTACAGCACCCCTAGCGGGATTAGAAAGGATTATTTCCAGCTCAGCATTTACCTCAGGTGAAAAGTCAACAAAAATATTCACTATTTATTCTTTCAGTATGAGCTTGATATTTATGATTTCCATATATCAACAGATATATTTTAACTACCGTTTATTTTGCTTTGCGTAGCTTCGCTGTAAAACAAATAAAATAAATGAAAACACGATGAAAAGAAAAAATTAAAAGAAATTATGATTATTTGTCTAACAAAAATAAAACCTTCGTAAGCATTTGTAAAGTTATCTTAATATTTATACCTCAAAGCCTCTCGTATGCACACAAAAGAAAAATTCTTTATTTCATATATTTTGCTGGTGCAGAGTTGAAGCATTTATTACAGATTTTCTTGAACAATCTCTGTTTTTATTATACTTTTATCATAAACTGAGTGTGGAATGCTTTTAATTTGCTCTGCTACCTTATGAGCCTCTCTTATTATATTTTTTTTTTTTATGAATAGGCTCTTTCATGATTTTTATAACCTTAATTTGGTTTAAGGTTCCTTTCAAAAATTTCATTGTTTCATGAGGTCCGTGTACTGTATTTTTTATTATAATGTGAGTTTGTTTTATAGTTATTTTGTTATATCATTAGGCTGTTTCATGGTTGTTTTTAGCGAATTTTCTTTGAAGAAAAATTCGCTAATGAGATATTTTATTTCATCAGACTTTTTCATTGTTGTTTTGATATTTCATGAGGCTGTTTCATGGTTATTTTGATTCACTGAGGATGGATATAATGACTAATGTTGTGAAATACGATATGAGGTAAATTCAAGCATTATGGTCAGCACGTTTGAATATCTTAATGCCATCTATTAGTTCATCTAATTTATCTAAGTATCCTTTCCCTCTACAATAGTGATAATTCTTCTTGTATTCCCTTCTAATATTTTCAAATTATCAAATGCTATAAGCATCAAACTGAGTACTATTTTTTAAAGTTATATTTCCCTTAATTTCTTTAATGTTGCATTATAATCTTCATTAACGTATGGAAGAAATGTTCGAGTACCAAATTAAAGAAAAACTAGTAACATAAGTTTAGAATATCTGATCGTACAACATGAGGAAAACATTGTATTCTTATGTTAAAAAGAAATAAATTATCTTAATTTTATACATTTATTTTTAGACTTATTTTATTCTCATTTTTATATTCAAAATGGTATAAGATGAGAATGTTTTTGAGAGAAGCTAAGAATTGGTTGTGCGGAAGCTGTCTAGCTCTGATTTACTTCTGCGAGATATTTCTTAGGTTGTAATGTTAAGAAGAAAAAAAAGAAGATAGTGCCAAAATGTATTCTTCTTTAGACTGTGTTAGGCCAACATGGAAAGATTCCAAGAGCTACAGTTAATGCACCAAGGCAAGCCTTAGCATACCGCCTTCCCAAATTACATCTTCCCTACTTTTTATTATATTCTTCTCTTCTTCTCAAGATACTAAGTTTTTCTTTTCAAATGTACACTAAGATACTTTTGGCTTTTAAGATATCTTTTTATTTTACCTTATATCTCTCTTAGTACCTTACCTAACATATGGGACACTAAAGAAAATCATAAATAGTTAGAAACAAAGCTTTAATGCTGTTGTATTAATCTTAAAATCTCTTCTATTAACGTGAATTAAATCTTTATCTTCTCTTTAATACTTTATTAAGCACAAACTTATATTCCGTCTCTATATAACTTATACCAACTTATTAAACTCGCTACTAACCAATATTGATTTTTTCTTTTCCTCTAATTTATATTACTTCTTGTATAAATTTGTTAAATATAACTGTTTAGATATAAGATTTGTCTCTTTGTTGTAACCATGTCTAGACGTTATAAAATAAGCAAAAGTTGGCAGTAAAAAAGTCTGTATTTATTTAATACTTAATCACCAAAAGCAAAAATTAAATTTATAAGTTTTGCTTCTCAATATTTTGTCATAGCTAATATTTAAATAAATAAATAAATCGTTTATTTATATATAAATACCTGTTTACAAAGGTTAAATTACAAATTATAAATAAATAAAATAATATATCTTGACCATTTGTGTCGCATAAGCTCAAGGCTTGTGCGCGACACGAGTCTACTCCTTATATCTAATGCTTATATCTACTCCTATATCTAATTAAATAAAGTAAAAAGCAAAAAAAAATTATACATTTAAGTATAAATAAAAGTATAAATTAAAGTCAACAAAGTTAAACAAACAAAAGAGAAAAAATAAATGTATTGCCTAATTAGGTACCTAAGAATTTTTTTTAACTTATTTTTAAAGGTCTTGTAAGGGACAGTAGAAAGAATATGTATGGACAAGTTATTGTACAGTCTAGGAGCTGTGAAAGCACTGTGATTACACGCAGCTGATGTTCTGCAGCTAGGCGCAACTATTCTCTCATCGTCTTGATATATTTATCATTAGCTATGATAATATATATCAATTATTATGTATATATTATATACTGTCTATAACTATTGTTAATCTTCCTTATTTATGCTGTATAGGAAAAGTATTGCGTTTGCACTGAAAATCCGTAACCGGGGTCTCAGCTGAATTATCCGTTTCCTCGGTGTTTTTAAGATCTCCTGAGTGGTTTTATAATGTTGTTTGTCTATATGAGTGTGTGTGTGTTTGTACCTGTCATCATATAGTAAAGCTCCCAGTGGTGAGTTTATTAATATAGAGAGTTGAAACTTAATACACAAATCAATTTTGAGGTATAGTTGGGTTTTTCAGAAAATATTTTTCATGTGGTCATTGACCGCACAATAACTCAAGGTTATTATTAATTTAATTAAAGAAAATTATAGAATACAGAAAGATGATTGGATCGAAAATTTATTCGATACGACTAGTTTCTCTATGCTTTCTTAACATCACTAGTGTTAAGCAGCATCGAGCGAGGTCAGTACGTGGAAGGGTTAGCATTGGAAATATATTTTTTTTGAGGTAGTACGTAATTGAGGACTTTATTGGACCGTTTTTAGGATGAGAAGCCAATCATTATTGTTATAGGAGGTTATTTAGTACTTTTCACCTCCGAGGACAATAATGAATGTAAAAAAAACTCCTAGGACGTAAAAGTAATTCATATATTACCGCCATTACTGTA